>WNWK01001855.1:0-200000 GCA_009830355.1 Cherax destructor | reverse complement strand
TTCTGCTGTTAACTCCAGTACACCGTTAATTACAATATTCTGTTGTTAACTACAGTAATTTTTCTTCATTTAGTAAATTATGTGTACATATATACAATACAATTCTCTTATAGGGGTTCAGTTGAAGAGCGAGAAATTTTATGGGAAAAGCGACATTACTTGCATGAAGAACCGTTTGCTCTAGCCAAAGTGCTTCTAGCAGCACACTCATGGGATGTGTCCTGTCTACCTGACCTGCACTCTCTTGTAAAAAATTGGGCTTCACCAGCACCTGCAGATGCCTTACATCTTCTTTTGCCATGGTATGTAGAGAAGCTGGTTAGTAAGTTGTGTTCAAAATAAAGTACTGTAGTGGAAAGCTGCTGTGACCTGAGGACAGCTTTATTTTTATTTATGAATGGGACAAGCACTCTGAATCATCATACTTTAGTATGACTATAAATATCAATTACATAAAACTTACTAAATAAACTATTAAAGATTAAAACTTATTTACTTAATATCAAAATAAATGTAACCCTGATAATGTAGACTTATAATTCATTTAGTTTAGAATCAACCTTTGGAGACTAAATTGTAATAAGGTTTTATATCCCCTTTAAAAATGAAAAAAGATTTAGATCAAATAATACATTTCTGACCTGTTAATTAGGCATTTGTTTGGTCAATCAAAAGGAAATCCTCATAAATGCAATAACGAATATGAGGGTTAATTATTACATTTTTTTTACTGGAGAACTCATGCCCTTTTCCTTGTTTTTCTTTTAGTTTTGCAGACAGTGTGGTGCGTGCTCGTGCAGTAGAGTGGATCAGAGGACTTGGATCTGATGAGCTGATAACCTTCTTGCCACAGCTGGTTCAAGCAGTGAAACATGAAGCATGGGATATATCCCCTACAGCAGAACTGTTGTAGAACGAGCACTAACTTCACCAAGGCTTGCACATCACTTATATTGGCTGCTTAATCAGTGCCTTCCTCTTCAGGTATATAAATTATCAATTGTTTTATCCATGGGGAAGTGTTAAACCTGTAGGGGTCATACAATGCCTGGAGAATGGGAGGTAATCATGTTGTATCCTGGTACAGGAAAAAGTAGCTCTAGTTCCTTGGATTAAGAACAGTTCACCAGTGTCAGGCATACTCCGAGAAGGGTTCAGGTATGGAAAGAAAAGGAGAGAGAATACTTTAAAGGTAAATAATATTTGGGTTTTAGACAAATAAGAACCAGAGAGACATTTCATTTACAGTATTGTGTTTATAAACATAATAAAGAAACAAATTTTTGACTGCTAGCTTTTACTAGTTTATGGCTAGCTAAATTGTAAGAATAAATTTCCAACTGATTTTTTTAAATGCAAAATTTTATTAGGATTGGAATATTAGTTTTGGTAATTTATATTTTTTTTTCCTTTTTTTTATGCTGTATCTTTATAATCATTGACCATTGTGGATATGCTGATGAAGTGCTATTGATCCAAGGAATTTGAGCTGCCCATCCCGTTGTAAGATCAGACCTGGTTGTTTCCCATTATCTAGATGCTGTATGTTTCTTATGTGCTTAACACTTCACATTTTCTAGATATCTATAAAATCAAAATTAGCTGATACCCAGTGATACTGGTATGTCATCATCAAAATTAGTTGATACCTACCGATACCAACAATCAGTTTTATGTCGATAATGATACCATCAAAATTTGCCAATACCCATGATATCGATACTTTGAAGGCAGTGATTTCATGCATTGGCCAGGGATGTATAACATCCATTAGGAGTGAGGAAGAGCCAGATGTGAGAGTAGTGGAGGTTCATGAGGCAGTGGGTAAAATGAAAGAGGTTAAAGCAGCTGGGATTGACAGGATCATGGCAGAAATGTTAAAAGCAATTGGGGATATAGTTTTGGAGTGGTTGGTACTTATGTTCAGTAACTGTTTGAAAGAGGGAAAGGTACCTAGGTATTGGCAGAGAGCATTCATAGTTCCTTTGTAAAATTATTGGGGACTAAGCCTACTGAGTATACCGGGTAAAGTGTATGGTAGGGATATTATATTATTGTCCTTTGTGTTAGTGTGACTGTAAATGGTCCAAGTCGGACCGAAACGTTGTCGTAAGCTCCTCTCTTTTTTATATGTGCTGGTTGTGTGTGTATGGAGAGCAGGATTGCAGATGAACAAGGAGGCTTTAGAAAGGGTAGGGGATGTGTAGTCAAAGTGTTTACATTGAAGTATACAGTGGAACCTCGGTTTTTGTTGAATTCAATTTTCGGTGACTTTTTTTGTCTAAATATTGTCCCAGTTTTCATTTGCCACCTCAGTTTTCATCTGCCGTACTGAACGTGTCCGCCTGCCACACCCACAAAGCATCGAGTCAGTCTGGCTCTCTCATCAAGTGAACATTACCCTGCGCGTTCTTACGAAACATTTCGTAATAATCCATTGTTTTTTGTGCTTGTTTATTGAGTGTGACTGCTAAATAAGCCACCATGGGGCCAAAGAAAGTTCCGAGTGCCAGCCCTTTGATAAAGAAGGTGAGAAACACGATAGAATTCAAGAAAGAACTTGTAGAAAAGTACGAAAATGGTGAGAATGGGAGGGGAGAATGTGCCTTTTTCAGCGATTAAGGACATTTGTGCAAATTGGAGTGAGGTGCAAAGTTTTCTGGAGAAATATCGCCCTAACAAAGCTGTTGCAAGCCGTGTCTGCAACATGTTCAATGACAATGCCGTGTCCAATTTTAGGAAAATCTTAGAGACGCCAGAAACCGACCTCTCTGGACAGATTTTTTGTGTGATGGGTACAGTGACTCAAACTGGTCCTAGTGCCAGTATGACAAAGAAGGGAAGTAACCCTCCTTGCTGTCTTCCATATGCCAACAAGAGTCTTCAGTAAAGGTAAAACTGATTTAAATGTTCATTTATCCATTAAAATTAGTGTTTATATTTATTTCTCATTGTTTTCTGTATGTAAAACTATAGTTATTCTCTATAAAATGTATTTTTGTTAATATTTTTGGGTGTCTGGAATGGATTAATTGGATTTACATTATTTGTTGCAGTTGCTTTTTGTTTTGCTGATGACACTGTTTTTGGGAGATTCTGAAGAGAAGTTACAAAGGTTGGTGAACAAATTTGGGAGGGTATGTAAAGGAAGGAAATTAAAAGTGAATATGGGAAACAACAAGGTGGTGAGGGTAACAAATGATTTAGGTAATGAAACATTGCATATCAGATTGGAAGGAGGAGCTATGGAAGAAGTTAATGTGTTCAGATATTTGGGAGTGTTCTTATAATAACACCTCAGAAGGGGAAGATGTTTTCAGAGCAGGAGCGGGAATGGCCGCCACCACTTGTCACATGACATATTTTATTCTTTCTTCTTTCGAGAATGCTGTTCAAGTGCCATTACCAAACGAATTTATCCCCATAAGGAATAATGTAAAATAGACTAGTCCTTTTACACCCCCAAAAATATACTTACAAAAGCATTTAAAAAAATAAACTTACATAAAAGGGCGATTTTGGGGACCATCGTAACTCGAGGTACCACTGTATCAGGTTTCTATGTTATTTATATTGTTTATTATGTCATATCAGATGAATTGTGATAGATAAATAAGCCGTAGAGTTGATATTAGTTATATTGAAGTATTTTGTCCTGCCTCCTGAGAGCAGGAATTTTGTTGGAATGGATTAATGGCATTTCAATTAATTTAAAAGAGGAAAATTGACTCGGCATTCGAGCAGATCGGGTTACGAGCTAGGTCACTGAACTGATTAAACTCGTAAGCAGAGGTTCCACTGTATAAATGACTAATGAAATGGATAAATGAACATTTAGTATCACTTTTACCTTTATTGAAAAGACTTGTTGGCGTATGGAAGATGGCAAGGAGGGGAGAGGGAGGAGAAGTTATTGTTTGGAAGGGGAATCCCCTTCCATAAGGACTTCAGGTATCAAGGCCCTATCCAGGGTTACTTCCCTTCTTTTTTTTACTGGCACTAGGACCAGCTTGAGTCACTGTACCCCTGTTGCACAAAAAATCTGTCCAGAGAGGTCTGTTTTTGGTGTCTCTAAGATTTGCCTAAAATGGGACAAGGCATTGTCATTGAACATGTTACAGACACGGCTTTCAACAGCTTTGTTAGGGTGATATTTCTCCACAAAACTTTGCAACTCACTCCACTTTGGACACATGTCCTTAATCACTGAAGGCACATTCTCTCCTCTCTCTTCCTCCTCCTCTGAAGCAATTTCCTCAGCTGTGGTCTGTTGCTGTTCCAGTTGAAGGTCTTGCAGCTCTTCAGTGGTTAGCTCTTCCCTGTGGTCGTCCACCAACTCTTCCACATCCTGGCCACTCGCATCCAACCCCATGGACTTCCCTAAAGGCACTTGAAACTTTCTTTGGCCCCATGGTGGCTTATTTAGCAGTCGCACTCAGTAAACAAGCACAAAAAACAATGGATTATTACGAAATGTTTCAGTTGAATGATCGGGGTGATGCTCACTCAACGAAAACAGACAAACTGAGTCACGAACGCATGGGATGCTTTGTCTGGGTACTTGAGTGGCCGAGTCACGCGGATGTGTTTGGTACAGACCATTTGCAACCCTACGAAAACCGAGCGGATGTACGAAAACTGGGACAAAATTTTGACGAAAAAAGTCGTTCAAAACCGAATCCTACGAAAACTGGGGCATACGAAAACCGAAGTTCCACTATAGTTAACCAACGCTCTTGTATGGGTGGTGAATGTTGCAGCAAGGAGAAGGCTGGAGGCAGTGGAGATGTCGTGTCTGAAGGCAATGTGTGGTGTGAATATAATGCTGAGAATTTGTAGTTTGGAAATTAGGAGGAGGTGTGGGATTACCAAAACTATTATCCAGAGGGCTGAGGAGGGGTTATTGAGATGGTTTGGACATGTAGAGAGGATGGAACGAAATAGAATATACATGTACACTTCAAGAGTGTATAAATCTGTAGTGGAGGGAAGGTGGGGTAGGGGTCGGCCTAGGAAAGGTTGGAGAGAGGGGGTAAATGAGGTTTTGTGTGCGAGGGGCCTGGACTTCCAGCAAGCGTGCATAGTTTTTAGGACTTGACGTGCAGTTGGAGTGTAAGCAAGGTAACATGAAGGGATTCAGGGTAACTGGCAGGCCGGACTGTGATTCCTGGAGTTGAGAAGTACAGTTCCGGCACTCTGAAGGAGGGGGTGTTAATGTTGCAGTTTTTTAACTGTAGTGTAAGCATGCCTCTGGCAAGACAGTAATGGAGTGAATGATGATGGAAGTTTTTTTTTTCGGGCCACCCTGCCTTGGTGGGAAACTGCCGATGTGTAAATAAAAAAAAAATATGATAGGGTGAATAGGGGAGTGATGTGGCACATGTTGCAAGTGTATGGAATAGGTGGCAAGTTACTGAGTGTAAGAGTTTTTATGAGGATAGTGAGGCTGAGGTTAGGGTCTGTAGGAGAAAGGGAGATTATTTTTCAGTAAAAGTAGGCTTTAGACTGAGTTGTGTGTTGTCCCGATCATTGTTTAACATATTTATAGATCGGGTTGTAAAAGAAATAAGTGCTACCATGTTGTGAAGACGTGTGGAAATAAAATACGCAGAATATATGTAATACAAAATGAGAGTTGTTGCAGTTGTTTTTTGTTTTGCTGATGACACTGCTTTTGGGAGATTCTGAAGAGAAGTTACAAAGGTTGGTGAACAAATTTGGGAGGGTATGTAAAGGAAGAGGCTCTGTCAAGAGATTTTGCTGAAAACAAGAAAAAATTTTGGAGTGAGATAAAAAAGATAAAAAAAAGCCTAGGGAACGAATGGATTTGTCTGTTAAAAACAGAGTAGGGGAGTTAGTAGATGGGAAGCTGGAGGTATTGGGTAGATGGCGGGAATATTTTGAGGAACTTTTAACCCTTTCAGGGTCGCGAGGCCCTCTCCCAAACTCGTTCTCAGGGTCGCAAATTTTTCGGAAAAAAAAACATGATTTTTTCTTATGGAATGATAGAGAATCTTTTTCTGATCATAACGCCACCAAACTTTTGAAATTTGATGTAAAACTAACGGAATTATGCTTTCGTGAAGTTAGCGGTATCGATGACATTTACGCATTGGCGATTTCGCCCACTTTGAGCCCTATTTTCGGCAAATTCCAATGTTTCAGTCTACTAAAATTATAGCTATTTCGCTAGAATTCCATTTGTTCTATCAAGTGAGTATAAGAAACCGCCAATTTACTGATTTCAACTACCCAATAAGGTGGTCAAAAATTGGCATTTGGCCAATTTCACACAAATTTCAAAAGATGTCAATTTCAAAATAGTGTCCAGAATAAACGAGACAGATATTCCTGGCACTCAAATAATATATTTTATCTGTTCATTAGTCACGTCTCCAGGCCCCTCTTACATTACTTTTGCTTTCCATTTTGAATTTTTATTCTCACAAAAAATAGAAGATTTACTGTTATGTACAGTATACAACTGCATCATTGTAAAAATGGTATAAATAATATCAGCGCACTTGTGCAAGAATATTAGACTCTCCAGTTGATGTGTATTGGACGCATGGTGTGATTTGTTTACTCTTGAACATCGGCCAAAATCGAACATTTTCGCTACTTTGTGCTCAATTTCAAGGTACAGTAGTACCTCGAGTTACGATATTTTTTCGTTCGAGAATGCTGTTCAAGTGCCATTACCAAACGAATTTATCCCCATAAGGAATAATGTAAAATAGACTAGTCCTTTTACACCCCCAAAAATATACTTACAAAGGCATTTAAAAAAATACTTAAATAAAAGGGCGATTTTGGGGACCATCGTAACTCGAGGTATCACTGTACTTATCGTGAAACCAGTTAAAATTATCTCTATTTCTGTAATATATCATCTATTCTATAAAATGAGACTAAGAAAACGAGAATACAAGCATAAATACCATACGAAAATAGACTGCAAAGTCGCTGTTTTAAACCAAAAACACGGGTCAGTTTTTTTTCCCTCATTATGCACTGTGGTGTGCAGGAATTTTTTTTATACTGCGCACACTGACCGCACAGACCCATTCTATCACATCTAGGCCTAACAGCCTGTTTCTGTATGATTTGAGAGCGCTAGAATTTAGGCGTACTAGTACGTCAATAACCCCCAGGGCGTAAAACGTACTAGTACGACCAAAACCCCGAAAGGGTTAAAGGAGGGGTCTGGGATAGTGACAGCTGGGAGGGACTATTCTCAGCTGTCGTATCTGAGCGCCTCTGCAAAGACGGTGATTATGTATGAGTGTGATGAATGTTGATGAAAGTGTTTTCTTTTTGGGAATTTTCTTTTTGGGTCACCCTGCCTCAGTGGGAGACGGCCGACTTGTTGAGGAAAAAAAAAATGTAAAGGAAGGAAATTAAAAGTGAATATGGGAAAGAACAAGGTGGTGAGGGTAACAAATGATTTAGGTAATGAAACATTGCATATCAGATTGGAAGGAGGAGCTATGGAAGAAATTAATGTGTTCAGATATTTGGGAGTGGACTTTTCAGCAGATGGGTATATGAAAGACAATATGAGCCATAGAATTTATGAAGGGAAAAATAGTGGGTGGTGCATTGAGGCATCTTTGGTGACAAAGAACATTATCCATGGAGGCTGAGGGAAATGTTTGAGAGCATGATACCCTCTCTCTTTATGGGTGTGAAGCTTGGGTTGTGAATGTTGCAGCAAGTAGGAGGCTGGAGGCAGTGAAGATGTCATGTCTAAGGGCAACGTGTGGTTTAAATATGCAAAGAATTTGTAGTTTGGAAATTTGAAAGTGGTGTGGAGTTACTAAAAGTATTCTGGAGGGCTGCGAAGGGGTTGTTGAGATGGTTTGGACATTCAGAGAGAATGGAGCAAATTAGGATGACTTGGAGGGTGTATAAATTTGTAGTGGAGGGAAGGTAGGGTAGGGGATGCATTAGGAAAGATTAGAGGGAGGGGTTTACTGTTCACATTTTGTAATATTTTTTTCATGCAGGAAGCATATGCGCGTGATCACATTTTGAAGAAAGTTGGAATAATTAATCCTCCCAATAAATAAAATCCATTTATAGTACAGTAATGTAGTTTAATAAAATAGCTAATCTTTTGCAGACCAACATGGGTGGTGAACGTGAAGTAGTGAGTGATGCCAGATATCGTCGACGTCTCAACTTAGTCACTCGAGCACTCATGGCTATCTGTGGCAAAAATATGGAAAATAGACTTCTTACTCAAGAAGCTATACTTAGGGTTAGTTCATATGATACCTATTTTTCTCTTTCTAACTACTGTTACATAAGTATTTTCTTTAATAGTATTTAAAGTCATATAATGTACTTATGTCATTAGAGATACTATTCATTTTATTGTAAATGGCTGCTATCATTCTATTTATTAACCAAGTCTTCAGTATTTTGTGTTTTATTTACATTAACCATCTCCCACAAAAGTATATGCAGTGAAAAAATTTTCAAACAAATAATTAGTTACTGAATGCTAAATATCCTGTAATTATGGGCTGAAAATATCTATACTAATCAAATACAGTGGTACCTCTGTTAACGATATTTTTTCGTTCCAGAATGCTGTTCAAGTGCCATTACCAAACGAATTTATCCCCATAAGGAATAATGTAAAATAGACTAGTCCTTTTAGACCCCCAAAAATACACTTACAAAAGCATTTAAAAAAATAAACTTGCATAAAAGGGAGAGTTTGGGGACCATCGTTAACCGAGGTACCACTGTATGTATGTTTTGAAAATAAAATTCATAAAAAAAAAAAAAAAATGGACAAAAGCTCTTTAATAGTATTCAGTTGCAAGCGTGCAGGGTTTTCCTATGTTTCCATATGAGGGTTACCTCCAGAAACTTCAAACAACTATTTCTTAGTAAGTTTTAAGCAGTAAAAAGTTTGAAACTCGAAGTCATAGTCCTGGCACCTGTACTGATTCTCTTCCTCATAGCAGAAATAGAAAAAAATTTTACCACCCTTTCCTATTGTCCTTTGTGGATGATGCCACAATAAGCATGAGGACATAGAAGAATTGAAAGCAGGCATCAACAAAGTCTTCCAGTGGGTAACAGGTTCAGTGGTGATAAATTTCAACTGCTCGAATGTGATATATGATGAGGAAGGTGCGTTTCAAGGTGGAAGAGGTTATGTAGGTCAGATATTTGCAGTGAAGCAACTGTTCTTGTGCACTGACCTCACTAACACTGTTGCCTACCCTCTTACTCACCCTATCACTCGTGCCTATGAGCCTACCCTCTTTAGCCCTCCTTATCACTTGTTCATTAGCTCATCCTCATAATTGCTGTCTCACCTAACCTCTTGCTTACTCATGGTACTATGGGACAACTGAGGTGCATTATTTGACTTCCAGTGCTAGAACATTCAGAAAGGTTGGACTCATAAATGTTTAAGTTGCACACTGTATTTTTCTCTATTGTATCTGCCTATCTTAACAAACCATTGGAAGATTTATTCCAAGTTTTCACTTTTATTTTAAAAATCTTTAATTGCAAACCACCACAAATTATACAATGTAATTTTATACTTAGGGGAATGCTCTTTACTGCATTTTACTTATAAATTTGTTCAATATCCTTGTTTAATCTCTTCAGTAGTTAGAATTTTTTACATTTGTTTTTAGTAGCTTCGCATCAACATAAAAATGATTTTCGATCACTGTTCTGGACTGTAGATTGTTGGTAACTCATGATTTATTTCTGAAATGATATCTGTTGTGTAATTTTTGTACATACAGTGGTACCCAGACTTACGATATTTTTTCATTCCAGAATGCTGTTCAAGTGCCATTACCAAACGATTTATCTCGTAAGAAATGATGTAAAATAGACTAGTCCGTTAGACCCCAAAATTACACTTACAAAAGCATTTAAAATAAACTTACATAAAGGGTGAGTTTGGGACCATCGTAAGTCGGGGTACCACTGTATATGAAAACAATTTTTTCTTCAGCCCTCATGATCTGATTTATAAAGCCAGAAAGTGTTGATAGAACCACCTATGGTTCTGTATGTAGTCTTCTACT
Organism: Cherax destructor; assembly: GCA_009830355.1. NCBI lineage: Eukaryota > Metazoa > Arthropoda > Malacostraca > Decapoda > Parastacidae > Cherax > Cherax destructor. The sequence continues at coordinate 189,930 of WNWK01001855.1, read as the reverse complement.
GGATGAGCTGAACTGGAAATGAAGCTTATGCCTTGGTAAAGATTACTTAATACATAATTTTAATTACCTACTACTGTCGACCATTTTCAAATACGTACTGCAATTCTAAAATCATTTCTTGTTACACATTGCTAATCAAAGGTAGCTGTAGAAAGATAAGAAAATTCAATGTGGCAGTTTTAGTAAACTACCACATTGAATTTAGATACAGGTTGGCCATCACTAACCGGCATCTTCGAGCCCTGTAGGGTGGCCGGATTAGTGATTTTGCCGAATTACAGAGTGGTTAGGTTAGAATGCACTCTACCCAATGGCGATATTTATGAACTATTTTTGGTTCATTCCATTGTTCCAGTCGACCAAACTCATAGCTATTTCGCTAGTATTCCTTCTGTTCTGTCGATTGAGTACAAGAAACCGCCCATTCACCTATTTCAACTACCCAATAAAGTGGTCAGAAATCGGTAATTTGGCCAATTTCACACAAATTTCAAAAGATGCTTATTTCAAAATAGGGTCCAGAATAAACAATGCAGACATTCCTAGTACTAAAATAACATTTTCTTTGTTCATTAGTCACATCTCCAGACCCCTCTTATATTATGCTTGCTTTCCATTTTGAAATTTGATTCACACAAAAAATAGAAGATTTACTGTTATGCAGACTACTGCATTATTGTAATACAGTGGACCCTCGGTTAACGAAATTAATCTGTTCCAGGAGCTATTACTTAGTCAGAATCTTTCGTAATCCGAACCCTTATTTCCCATAAGAAATAATGTAAATACAATTAATCTGTTCCAGACATCCAAAAATATTCACAAAAAAATACATTTTTTAAAGAATAACTATAGTTTTACATACAGAAAACACACAAAATACTACATACAATATTAAATTTATAAATAAATATTGAAATAAACATTTAAAATAACATTTACTTCCTTTATTAAAGAGACTTGCTTGCATCTGGAAGATAGGGAGGAGGACAGGGGGAGGGGTTAGTGATTGGAAGGGGAATCCCCACTCCCTGCATGCCTGCCACACTCCCTGCATGCCTGCCACACTCCCTGCATGCCTGCCACACTCCCTGCATGCCTGCCACACTCCCTGCATGCCTGCCACACTCCCTGCATGCCTGCCACACTCCCTGCATGCCTGCCACACTCCCTGCATGCCTGCCACACTCCCTGCATGCCTGCCACACTCCCTGCATGCCTGCCACACTCCCTGCATGCCTGCCACACTCCCTGCATGCCTGCCACACTCCCTGCATGCCTGCCACACTCTCTGCATGCCTGCCACACTCCCTGCATGCCTGCCACACTCCCTGCATGCCTGCCACACTCCCTGCATGCCTGCCACACTCCCTGCATGCCTGCCACACTCCCTGCATGCCTGCCACACTCCCTGCATGCCTGCCACACTCCCTGCATGCCTGCCACACTCCCTGCATGCCTGCCACACTCCCTGCATGCCTGCCACACTCCCTGCATGCCTGCCACACTCCTGCATGCCTGCCACACTCCCTGCATGCCTGCCACACTCCTGCATGCTCCACTCCCTGACATGCCTGCACACTCCTGCATGCCTGCACACTCCCTGCATGCCTGCCACACTCCTGCATGCCTGCCACACTCCCTGCATGCCTGCAAACACTCCCTGCATGCTAATGCCACATCTCCATTCTGCATGCCTGCCACCTCCTGCATGCCTGCCACACTCCCTGCATGCCTGCCACACTCCCTGCATGCCTGCCACACTCCCTGCATGCCTGCTACCACTGGGGTGCCACTAGGAAGCTTCTTTGGACCCATGGTGACTTATTTCACAGTGACAATCACTAAACCTCCAAAAGACACCAAATGTATTGTGAATGTTTGAAAGAGCACGCTGGGTAATGTTCTCTCAATGGTAAACAATGCTACACTGGCGTCTTGCGCAGGCGGACACGTCTAATTAGTTTCGCTAACCGAGCTTTTTTTGCTATCCGATTGCGAAAAAAGCTTTCGGTAACCGATGTTTTTCGTTAACTAAACCTTTCGTTAACCGAGGTCCACTGTAATTGTATATAATAATGTCAATCCATCCATTTGTGACTGTGTATTAGATCGACCAGTTGGACACATATTGGACGATGACATCATTTGTTTACTCTTGAACATCGGCAAAAATCAAACATGTCCGCTACTTTGAGCTCAATTTTAAGGTACTTTCCGGCGTGAAACCAATCAAAATTATATCTATTTCTGTAATATATCTTCTATTTTATCAAATGAGCCCAAAAAGCGAGAATACAACCATACAAACCATGTGAAAATACTCCGCAAAGTTGGGTCTACACCATAAACATGGTTGCAGTTTTTTCTCATTATGCACGGTGTGCTGCAGGATTTTTTTTTTTTATAGTGCACACTTACCACACAGGTCTATCTCTCATATGTAGGTCCAAATTTACTGGTCACAGCTTATCTGAATGATCTGAGCTCATGGTGACCGACAGTGGCTTCAAAGCCACCTTATCTTTTTTTGGACAATGTACGGTGTATGTGCTTTACACAATGAGAAGCATTTCTTTTATTCGTTGGAACCATGGGTAGGGCTAAAAGTGAGCAGGTTATAACAATAAATGGAGAAAAGGAAATTGGAATGACTTATGCATCAAGACAAAGTCAAAGACCTAAATGAATTTTTTATGAGAGTGCCACAAAACTTGATAGACGCAAACCAATCTGACATTATCCTGACGCCGAATGACTTCGAAGAGGCGATAAATGACATGCCCATGCACTCTGCCCCAGGCCCAGACTCGTGGAACTCCGTGTTCATCAAGAACTGCAAGAAGCCCTTATCACGTGCTTTTAACATCCTATGGAGAGGGAGCATGATCACTGGGGTCGTCCTGCAGTTACTAAAAACAACAGACATAGCCCCACTCCACAAAGGGGGCAATAAAGCATTGGCAAAGAACTACAGACCAATAGTGCTAACATCCCATATCCTAAAAATCTTTGAAAGGTTCTAAGAAGCAAGATCGCCACTCATTTAGATACCCATCAATTACACAACCCAGGGCAGCATGGGTTTAGAGCAGGTCGCTCTTGTCTGTCCCAACTATTCGACCACTACGACAAGGTCCTGGATGCTCTAGAAGACGAACAGAATGCAGATGTTATATTCACAGACTTTGCAAAAGCCTTTGACAAGTGTGACCATGGTGTAATAGCACATAAAATGCATAATAAAGGAATAACAGGAAAAGTTGGTAGATGGATCTATAATTTCCTAACAAATAGAACACAGAGTAGTAGTCAACAGAGTAAAGTCTGAGGCGGCTACAGTGAAAAGCTCTGTTCCACAAGGCCCAGTACTCGCTCCCATCTTGTTCCTCATCCTCATATCGGACATAGACAGGGATATAAACCACAGTGCCATGACTTCCTTTGCAGATGACACCTGAATCTGCATGACAGTGTCCACCATTGAAGACACTGCAAGACTCCAAGCAGACATCAACCAAATCTTTAAATGGGCTGCAGAAAACAATATGAAGTTCAACGATGAGAAATTTCAATTACTCCGATATGGAAAACGTGAGGAAATTAAAATTTCATCGGAGTATAAAACAAATTTCAACCACACAATAGAGCGAAAAACTAATGTCAAAGACCTGGGAGTGATCATGTCAGAGGATCTCACTTTCAAGGACCATAACACTGTAGCAATTGCATCTGCTGGAAAAATGACAGGATAGATAATGAGAACCTTCAAAACCAGGGATGCCAAGCCCATGATGACACTTTTCAGGTCGCTTGTTCTATCTAGGCTGGAATATTGCTGTACACTAACTGCACCTTTCAAGGCAGGTGAAATTGCTGAACTAGAAAATGTGCAGAGAACCTTCACAGCACACATAACTGCGATAAACCACCTCAATTACTGGGAACGCTTGAAGTTCCTAAACCTGTACTCCCTAGAATGCAGGCGGGAGAGATACATTATTATATTCACTTGGAAAAATCCTAGAGGGATTAGTACCAAACTTGCACACAAGTCACTCCCTACGAAAGCAAAAGACTCGGCAAATGATGCAACATCCCCCCAATGAAAAGCAGGGGTGCCACTAGTACGTTGAGAGACAACACAATAAGTGTCAGGGGCCCAAGACTGTTCAACTGCCTCCCAGCGTACATAAGGGGGATTACCAATAGACCCCTGGCTGTCTTCAAGCAGGCACTGGACAGGCACCTAAAGTCAGTACCTGACCAGCCGGGCTGTGATTTGTACGTCGGACTGCGTGCAGCAAGCAGTAACAGCCTGGTTGATCAGGCTCTGATCCACCATGAGGCCTGGTCACAGACCGGGCCGCGGGGGCATTGACCCTGGAACACACTCCAGTTAAACTCCAGGTAAGTAGCGGCAGGTTGGTGTGGTGACCCCGGAAATTTGAAGTTATGCTAGCCAAAATTAGTGCTGGATTACTGATGGCCAACCTGTACTGGAGTATGAGAATATTTGATATATTGTCCTGAAGCCTTAGTGTATTAAGATCATTTTTCTTTTTTTCAGAGCTTGTATGGCACAGCTATGAACATTAAGGATACCAAGGATAGTCAGCGAATGAGTGTGCTCAGCCGAGACCTGGAGAACATTCATTACAGCCTTGAGGTGCTATTTTTTGTAATTGCATTTATGTGGTGAGAAATGTAATATATGCCGAATTATGTGACCTCTAGATCGACATAAAGGTAGTCTGGTTCTGAAAGATATTTAAAACCAAGCAACAATAACAAAAATCAGAATGTGAATTTTTAGTTCTAAAGAATAAAAAATTATACTACTAACATATAATTTGTTCTTTAATTATTTGTGCATTATTTTTAGGCAAGCCCTACATCTCTACCACTTTCACCATCACTGGAAGTTGCTGGGGTTGATGTGAAGAATTGTTCGTACTTCAACTCCTTCACTGTTCCCCTCAAGCTGGCCTTCCTCTCTTCAGAGAAAAATACTGATCCAATTCATGCCATCTTCAAGGTGAGACTAGAAATTTTTGGGTATCTATACATATTTTTTCCTAAGTTAAGGCAGAAGACACTAATTTGCCTGTGTGCTGAATATGGGTTTCCTGTCTACAATTTGAAATACATATGGGTCAGCCCATTTGGAAACTCAAAAGTTAACATTTACAGACTGACTGGACTAGGAAGGTATATCTTCCTGTTTGGCTTGATATTTGTGAGCCATTTGAGTTTTACAACTGACTAATCGTGGTGATGTTACAATATATAGGTAAACTACCTTTAGCAAAATGAAAACCTTTCATTAGACCCTTAGTGAAGGTTGAAATGCAAGATGATCAGTGTGTAATAGCTACTGCTCCACTGTATGATACAGAATTATGAGCTCTCTTGAAGAGGGCTGTCTGATGTTCTGGCTGGAATATTTGTACTCCTTGCTATTTTGTTTGCTTCTATGTCAGTAGACATTATATAGAACTGCATACCACTTGTATTTTATTTATTGCCCTGACATTGGGCTAAGACCACTGAATTCATTTGACAGACCCATGTTTGCTGTTTCTTCTGACAAATGCCATAACATCAACTACTGGTTTTGCATCAAAACCATTGTCAATGAAAAATAATATTTAAAGTAATATTATTAGGATCAGTTGTTTACGGCTGAATGTTCATTGTTTACCTCCTTAAAAAACACCAAATTTTTGTATCTTTAAAAATATTTTTGGAAGTTTTGGTACACCTCAGATTAGTTTTTTGTGTACAGAGCAGTTCTGTATCAGCCATATGGGTTTAGCACGTGCCTGTATGAGCCATATGGGTTTAGCACGTGCCTGTATGAGCCATATGGGTTTAGCACGTACCTGAAACCTTGCATGTTTTCTTTCAACAAACCAGCCGTATCCTGCCAAAGCTGGTGATTACTAGCCCCTTGCTCCTGGCATTTTAGTCACCCTTTTACGACACGCATGGCTTGCAGAGGAAGAATTCTGTTCCATTTCCCCATGGAGATAAGAGGAAATAAACAGGAACAAGAACTAATAAGAAAATAAAAGAAAACCCTGAGGTTGTGTATATAGTATATACTTGTACATGCATGTGTAGTGCAACCTAAGTGTAAGTAGAAGTAGCAAGACGTACCTGAGCTCTTGCATGTTTGAGACAGAAAAAAGACTCCAGCAATCCTACCATCATGTAAAACAATTACAGGTTTCTGTTTTACATTCACTTAGCAGGATGGTAGTACCTCTCTGGGTGGTTACTTTCTACCAACCTACTACTCCGTTGTTGTTAAATATAATAATAATGTACAGAGCAGTATTGGCTTTCAGTATTATTAGCATTTACCTTCAGGGTCCAATAGAATTTATTTTGTATATTTTATAACCTGGCTTATTCAGTTTGATATTTTTTTTTTTTTTTTTAGTTCCATAGTTCTATGGGCTTGTTTACTTGTTTTGTTTTGAATCTGTGTTATTTTATAAAAGCTGGATTAGCATGATTCCATAATTTATAGTAATTGGAAATTGTTTCATTGTAATTTATGGTTCAAACTTGTCTGTCAGAAATTCCCATGAGAAATTCCTTATTGTTGTCCAGTGTTATTAGAATAATAACCAATAGTGTGATGTATTGAACTAAAGGAAAAAACTAAAATTTTGATATGTTTAACTGTTTGATTATTTAAACTCACCCCCTGTCCCTTTATTCATGGTTAGTTGAGCACCCTTTGTAATTAAAGACATTTATATTTTCTTAGTTATCCCAGCAGATGACGACCTGTTAATTTTATCTTACACAGGTAGGAGATGACCTCCGCCAGGACATGTTGGTGATCCAGATGATCCGTCTGATGGACAAGCTGTGGCTAAAAGAGGGATTTGACCTTAAAGTTGTCACATTTAGTGTTGTGCCCACAGGGGATAAAATTGGTTTGTAATTTTTAGTATAATTTTAATTTCACAATAAACAAAAATGATTTTTCTTCATTGATTATATACTATATGCTATTTAATCTTTGAATTAGCCTTATGAGCCTGTCTTTCTGTAGTGCTAGCCCAATTTTCTTCTACGCCATGGTTTTCTATGATGCTTCAATGAGTATTTTGTAACCTTGTATTGCCTGAAGCATCAAAGTCAGTTAATAGAAAAAACATATTTTTGACCATTTGATTCAACTATTCTGGGGGTTACTTTACCAGTCCATGTTTCTCAGTTTTATGGCTAATTCACCACCAAGCCCTGTGGGCTGCTCATTAGATCATTCTAGACTTATGAGCTGCTTATTTAGATAATTTAAGTATAGCATCTGCTTATTTAATTGATCCCACTAGAGTGGACAATTAGGTTTCTTGTGAAGATTTCAAAGTGTTTTGATATACAGCCTCTCCTCACTTAACGATGGCATTCCATTCCTAAGACCATGTTGGTAAACTAATTCGTCACTAAGTGAGGAGCATACTATAACGGTAGTGGGTTTGTGTCAACCATCTTTGATATTGTTTTAATGTCACCTTTGCACCATTTATAACATTTCTGGTATATTTTTTAAATGTTTATACAGTAGTGCACTGCATATTGTAATAAACAGAACTGAAGAAATCTGCTCTAATATACATTATTTAGGTATGCATACTGGTCACAGAGCCCGTCGTAAGTCCGAGTCGTCGGTAAACGAGTACGTCGCTAAGTAAGGAGAGGCTGTACTGTATATATATACATGTTTTTGACTGCCCTATAAAAGGGAACTCGCGTATGATCAATAACATGTACTAAGTGCAATGCATCCAGGTGGGTCCTAGCTTACATAGACATGCTAACTTTTTTCATAGTGTTAATGGTATAATATACTGACATGTTGATGAATTAGACAAATATGCAACATCTGGGTATCTTTATTTGAAGACATTTTGCCAATCGGTGGCTTTGTCAGCTCATTATAGAGGGATGGGAATGTGGTTTGGAGGGTTGTCTATACTGTGATGTTGGTGCCCTTCTGACAAGACTGATAATGAAGGTGTTTTCTTTGTTGGGTCACCTTACTTTAGTGGGAGACAGCTTCATTGTAAAAGAAAAAAAATAGATGAGGTAATCAGTTCCTTAAACTTGAAGTTGTTGAAACTAGTAACAGGAGATAAGGTAATTAGTCCTTGAAGGTATTCACTACCTTAGTCTTGATGATTTTTCCCAAATTTACTTTTTTTCCCAAATTAGATGGCAGCTTCTTTTGCATCCTGTATATTCAGTGTAAAGCATGTTGTATTCATATTTTTTTCAAAAATGAGTTTTGTAGTAAAGTGATCTTTTGTTTTATCCACAGGAATTATTGAGCTGGTCAAAGATGCTGAAACTCTCCGAAAAATCCAGACTGAGTATGGAGTGACTGGATCTTTTCAGGACCGTCCTATTGCAGAGTGGTTGGCAAAACAAAACCCGTCCCAATTAGAATATCAGAGAGCTGTTGATAACTTTACTGGTAAGGAGTTTATTTTGCATTTTAGATCTTCCTATAAATGCTTGCATGTGATCCCTCTTTTCAGGAGGTAGAATCTTCCCTGATATTTTTCACACCTAGAGTTAAAGGCTGCAGCAACAATTGGGAGGACTTGTATGAAACTTGTATATATTTTTGGTTTGAATACTGTGAGACCATTACTACATGTTTTTACATTTTGAATAATTAAAAATTTCTAATGATTGCAAATTCTGAAGATGTGGTTTACATTGGTTGTAATATATACTTGTATGTTATACTGCTGGTAGTTTAGTAATAATGGAAAAAGTTAACAATTTTGTATGTAAAAGGTGTGTTAGTACATGTGATTTTTTGGGTAATGTGATTAATGTAGGCTGTTGCTACAATTAAGAAACACTGCACATACAGTACACTTGGATCAAACCAAGGAGCTGTACTCCTTGCAGCTTGTATGCTAACTCTGATTTTTCCTTATTAAATGTGAAGCCCAACATGTCTGTAATTTGAGTCTAACATGTTTTAATTTGAGAATTTCCATGGAGAAGTGGAACAGAATTCTTCCTCCGTAAGCTGTGTGTGTCGTAAGAGGCGACTAACATGCCAGGAGCAAGGGGCTAGTTACCCCTTCTGTATTCATTATTAAAGTTAAAAAGAGAAATTTATGTTTTTCTTTTTGGGCCACCCTGCCTCAGTGGGATATAGCTGGTTTGTTGAAAGAAGAAGCTTTAAAGTTTGAGAGGTGGGAAAACTCTGCTATAAAAATGACTAAGGATGCTCTTTCTGAAAGATCACATGGAAATATAAATGATAAAACCTATGGGATTTGGATCTCATCAAATCAGTTTATTAATGGTTGAGGGGTAGGGCTCGGGACCTTGTCCTCACTCCCTGCAAACACAAATCAGGCAAGTACATATATACATTACATGTGCTGTCTCTTTAACAAGTTATTACATAAAGCTTTTCTTTTTCAGCTTCATGTGCTGCATACTGTGTGGCTACATATATACTGGGAATTTGTGACCGCCATAATGATAACATCATGCTGAAGACCTCAGGCCATCTTTTTCATATTGATTTTGGCAAGTTCCTTGGTGATGCACAAAAATTTGGGAGCTTCAAGAGAGACCGAACGCCATTTGTACTGACATCTGATATGGCTTATGTTATAAATGGAGGAGAGAAGCCTTCTGACAAGTTTCAGAGTTTTGTAGACCTTTGTTGTCGAGCTTTCAATATCATCAGGCGGAATGGCCAGCTGTTGCTCTATTTATTTGCCTTGGTAAGGTTTGTGAGCTACCAAATAATTTTTCTCTTAAACTAAGATTTAAGTAAATATAGTGGAACCTCCGCTAATGAGCGCATCCACATGCGAGTTTTTCCAGATATACGAGCAGTCGATCGGTCAATTTTTTTATTCCATAGTCGAGTGAAATTTCCAGATGCGAGCGGGCCTCAAGGGAGGTTCCTTGACGCTGGTGAGGGGCTCTTGCTCTTGATCTAGGGAATTGGATCTCATTTGTTTGTTGGACTATCTTACTGAAACTTGGGCAATGTATGATGGAAAGATGTTTATTAATGTACACCAAAATTAAAAGAAATCTGACTGTAAATAAGGGAGTTCACTTCTCAGCCTTAGCCGGCCCTTAGCGGTACATTTTCGTATGGTTTTTATGGTTGTATTCTCGTTTTTTTTGTCTCGATTTATAGAATGGAAGATATATTACAGAAATAGATATGATTTTGATTGCTTTCACAACGAAAAGTACTTTGAAATTGAGCTCAAAGTACTAGCTGAAATGTTTGATTTTTGCCGATGTTTAAGAGTAAACAAATGACATCACTGTCCAATACCTGTCCGAGTTGCCATTCCAATATGCACTCATGAATGGATTGACATTATTTGCACAATTATTACAATATGGCAGTAGTCTGCATAACAGTAAGTCTTCTATTTTTTGTGAATAAAAATTCCAAATGGTAAGCAAGAGTATTATTATAAGAATACGTACGTACTAATAATAATGATAATACTTATGTATAATATAATTATATACGTAATAATATATGTAATATAATATAAATTATTATAAGAATACGTACGTACTAATAAATAATATGTAATTATAATAATAATAATACTATAAGTGAGTTTCAGATTGCCACCACAAGATGGCAGTGTGTATCAAAACATCGCCGCTCAGGGAGACGGAGGCCGCTGTCTCTGCCTCCACTAACACTACTCATATACGTAATATTTCATTCATTCTAGTGTATATATCATGTTTCTGTTATTAATATTGTTTATTATGTCATATTAGATGAATTGTGATAGATAAATAAGCCGTAGAGTTGATATTAGGGAAATTATTTAAGTACTATTTTGTGGTGCCTGGAATTCCACTGGAACAGATTAATTTCATTTCAATTAATTTAAATGAGGAAAATTGACTGCAAACAAGCAAATCCAGGTGCGAGCAAGGTCATGGAACGAATTAAACTCGTTAGTGGAGGTTCCACTGTACTTGTGTAGGTGGGGTTGTTTTGATTCAAAGGGTTATTTGAATTGTAATGTCTACTCACTTCTGGCATGACAGCTACTGAGTGTGTGATGGCGAGTGTTTTTTTCCTTCAGGTCACCCTACATTGGTAGGAAATGGCCAGTGTGCTAAAACAAAACTACAGTATATTAACATTAAATTACATAATTTTATTATGTTCTGTAGTAAACTTTTAAATTTAATTATAAAGAATGGCACCAGTACCTTTGGATAATAAATGGTTTTATATCTTTGCATTCTTATTTTATTCTGTATTATGCATCCATGGGAAGATAGTCAATTAGAATAATTTTGAATTGTTTATCTTGCTCATAGATGGCATCTTCTGGAATACCTGGGGTTACATGGGATGCCGTGACATATGTTGAACGATCGTTGCTACAGGACAAGACTAATGCTGAAGCTGGTGCTATGTTTTCTCGTATGATTCAAGAGTCATTAAAGTCATGGTTCACACAGGTTAGTTCTTCAGTATGATGTATATTTATTTTATTATCTTATTGTCTCACTAAGAAATACCATATTTATTGCTCTATACATACGGTTATTTTCACTTCCTTCTTTTTGGAAAGGAGTGTGCTACAATAAATGGAATATTAAGGATAAGTATTGGAGAATGCTAACTGTTGAAGAAAATATAAACAGTATTTTGAAATCCTGGTTGCTTCTAGGTTCTGTTTTAACTTCTTTTCTGTTGATTGTATATCTGCATCTCTAAACTACATGTATATTTTTTAATTTTTGTTATATGGCTGCATGGACTGCACAAAAAAACTGACAGCAGAAAATCTAATAATACAGTGGACCCCCGGTTTTCGTAATTTATTAGTTCCAGAATGCTGTTCAAGTGCCATTACCAAATGAATTTATTCCCATAAGGAATAATGTAAATTAGACTAGTCCTTTTAGACCCCCAAAAATACACTTACAAAAGCACTTACAAAAATACACTTATATAATTGTTAGAGTTTGGAGCATAACGAACACCGGGGGTCCACTGTACTCTACTAGAGTAATATAATTTTATTAGCATGCAGTGTTTTGGCTAGGTGGCTCAGAGGTTACTTGTATTTTTTTTATCCAGTCTTACCACAGGGACGTAGATCAGCATATAGACCCTTGCCTATTCTTCCTGTATGTATCAGTGACCTATCAAATGGTTATCAACAAGTCTTCCTAATGGCAGCCAGCAATACTATTACTTTCACCACTGACTGACCCTGAAGTCTTGAATTGTAGAACAACCAATAAGTTCAACTTCAGCAACAGCATGGTTGACCAGGCAAGCACCAGACGAGCCTTGTCCATGGCTGGGCTCTGAGAGTAGTAAGACTCTCGAAACTCATCAAAGGTATATCAAAAGTATATCTTATTGAAAAGATATTTTGAGACATACTGCTTGGATTATGCACCAGCCAGTCAGATAAACCTTAGAAAGAGAGACGCCCATTAAAATACAAAAATTTGTAGGAATACTCTTGGAAATGAACTACTTTGTACCTTATACTGTGCCACATACCAATGGAGATCTCGCATGGTATTTATGCTTGAGGATCAACAACAGCAAACAATCTTAAACTTTTTTTTTTTTTTTTAAACACTTCAGCTGTTTCCCACCGATGCAGGGTGACCCAAAGAAAAAGAAAAAAACTTTCATCATCATTCAACACTTTCACCATCACTCATACATAATCACTGTTTTTGCAGAGGCACTTCAGATACGACAGTTTAGATGTCCTCCAAACTGCCAATATCCCAAACCTCTCCTTTAAAGTGCAAGTATTGTACTTCCCATTTCCCTGTGACCTGTCCGCTAACCGGCTTCTGAATCCCTTCACAAAATATTACCCTGCTCACAGTCCAATAGCTCATCGGGGTCCCAAAACCATCTGCCTCCATTCTTCCTATCTAACACGCTGGAAGTCCAAGCCCTCGCTCACAAACCTCCTTACCCCCCTCCTCCAACCTTTTCGAGGACAACTCCCTACCCTGCCTTCCTCTCACAGATTTATATACTCTCCAAATCATTCTACTTTTTTTCCATTCTCTCTAAAGGACTAGTGTGCAGGGTCCTGAACGATTTCTTATTAAGATGTCGGAATGTGTTGTCTTTAGGTTTGCTTGGGCAGCAGTTATTTGGTTGATATGCGCCTAGACTGTGTACTCCGTCTGCGGTCTTCGTCCTTCCCCACCTTCATGACTTGCAATTGGTGGGGTTGAACTCCAGGAGTTATTTGCTGGACAAGGCTCTGCAGCCCGTCCAGATCCCTTTGTAGTTCTGCCTGGTCCTTGTCCGATTGGAATTCTCATCAACTCTACATCATCTGCAAACAGGGACACTTCTGGAGTTCATTCTCCGTCATGTCGTTCACAACAACAGAAACATCACTGGTCCTAGGACTGACCCCATGGAACCCCATTCGTCACAGGCGAGCACCTGACACCTCGCCACGAACCATGACTCGCTGCTGTCTCTCCTGACATGGCACTCTCTGATCCATTGGAGTGCCTTCCTGTTATCCTGCCTGGTCCTCCAGTTTTTCCACTAATCTCTTGAGTGGAACTGTGTCCAACGCCTGCTTACAGTCCAAGAAAATGCAATCTGAACAAACTTTCTCTCTCTCTCTCTTGTCTTACTGCTGTCACCCTGTCATAGAACTCAGGTAGGTTTGTGAAACAGGATTTCCCGTCCCCTGAAACCGTGCTGGCCGTCGTTGATAAGCCTATTCCCTTTCTAGGTGCTCCACCACTCTTCTCCTGGGATAATCTCTCCATGACTTTGCATACTATACATGTCAGTGACACTGGTCTGTAGTTTAGTGCTTTATGTCTGTCTCTTAAAAATTGGGACTACATTTGCTGTCTTCCATACCTCATGTAATCTCCCAGTTTCGATAGATGTGTTGAATATTGTTGTTAGGGATACACACAGCGCCTCCTGCCCCTCTCTCAGCAGCCTCCTTTCACTTCTTCCTCGGTTGTGTGTATTGTGTCCAACACTTGGTGGTGTACCCACCTCTCCGTCTTTCTGGAGTCCCTCTGTCCTCTCTGTGAACATTTCTTTTGAATCTCATGTTGAGTTCTTCACATAATTTCTCGTCGTTTCCTTTGTGATCTCTCTCCTCCTTCCTTCCTTAGCCTGATCACCTGTCCTTGACTGTTACTTCCTCCTGATGTGGCTGTACAACAGCTTTGGGTCAGATTTGGCTTTCTTCGCTGCTATGTCATTTTCATATTGTCGTTGGGCCTCCTTCTTACCTGTACATTCATTTCTGGCCTCTACACTGCTCTCCTTATTCTCCTGGGTCCTTTGCCTCTATATTTCTTCCATTCGCTATCACAATTGGTTTTGTCCTCCCTGCACTTTTTGGGTGAACCACGGCCCATCCTGGTTTTTTCATTATTCCTGTTACCCTTGATACAAACCTCTGCTCAGCTTCCTCCCATATTGTTGTCACATATCTCCATCATCTCTTTTACTGACTTCCTGGCAGTTCTCTCTCTGTCCCACTTGAACCCTGCCCTGTGCCTTCTCTTCAAGTGCCCAGGTAGTCCCCTTCTTGTAGTTTGGTCATTCGTCCAGCCCTTGTGTGTGTGTGTGTGTGTGTGTGTGTGTGTGTGTGTGTGTGTGTGTGCGTGTTTGGGGCGTGCGTGCGTGCGTGATGGTCTCTGCAAGGTCGTCCCCTCCGCCCCAAGGGGCCATCATACCGTTTCTTGAATGAATCCTCCCCTCTACTACTTCATTCTCCATATTGTAGTTTTTAAGCATTTAAAATCTTTTTCGTAGTAAAATTGCATGTGACAAGATTTGATTAATAACCTTTGAATGACCGTTTAGCTTGGCTGGCGCCCATATTATCTGAGTCTGGCTGTGTGTTTAAGTACTGGGTACTTTTGATGCGATTTTTGGAGGATCGAATCCTGTGTGAACCGAGCGATAATTTATATATATCGCAGTTTCCGTGACTTTTTTTTTGGGCAAGTTCTCTTCGGGAACTTTGTAAAGGTTTTTGACAAAGCCCTGGAGACCCAAAAATGTTGCCACAATAAATGTCATTGATTTCTTTCTTTTCCCCCCCTTTTTCCTTTTCCCTTTTTAAATTTCATCCGATCCCCTTTCCCCCTTCCCCTTCTCAGACTTTATATGACGCGTTTTACCTCTTTCATATGAATAATAAATGATTGTGAACATTCTCAACATTCCTACAAATTTTAAAAAAAAAAAAGCCCCAAAAATGCTTTTCAAAACCCTACATCTGTGAAGGGAACATGAGGTGAAATGTGAGGGACGCGACTCCCAATTTGTATGCAAGAGTCAAGAGAGTCGGAGGAATAGAAAATATTCTACCAGGTTAACCGCAGACTGGTGAAAATTGGCTCAGGTCGAGAGGTGAATTCTGCTTGATGTCAAAAGAAGGGAAGGGGTTTTTAGGATTATTGGGGAGGGTAAAGAAGAGAAGATGAGGTGAATCGAGAGGGGGGTTTGGCGCCCCCAGCGGTAGAAGAGGAAGAGGAGGGGAAGAAGAAGAAGAAGTAGAAGAGGAGGAGAAGGAGTAAGAGGAGGAAGAGGAAGAGGAGGGAGAGGAAGAGGAGGAAGAAAAAGAAGAGTAGTGGAAAAGAAGGGACAGGTTGGGGCCATGCTCCATTGTAGTTTAAGTCAGTGGAGGGTAATTTTTAGGGAGGAGTCGTTTGTGGAGAAGTTGTTAGGGAGAGGATGTTATGGAGGTGGTTTATTTGGGGATATAGTCGATAATATAAGTTATTGGGGGGGAAGTCGTGTCCAGTCTAGGTAAACTGCGCGTGGCTCCGATATTTTCCCCATGTAACTTGGTCAAAGTAGCAGTCCTGGGGAGAGTTCTGAGAAGCAGCATCCCTGGAAAGTACTGAGAGGGAAAAAAAAGGGAAGAGACGAGGCAGCAACCATGGGAAGAGTACTGAGAGGCAGCAAACCCCAAGAGTACTGGGGGCAAACCATGGGAAGAGTACTGAGAGGCAGCAACCATGGAAAAATACTGAGAGGCAGCAGCCTTTTGGGAAAATAGAAGGGCTTTTCCCGGCTGAAAAAAGCCTTGGAAAAAAGATTGAGGTAGAAGCCCTGGGGGTACTGAGAGACAGCAGCCCTGGGAAGAATATGAGAAGCAGTTCTTTTAAAGACTGAGAAAGCAGCCCCGGGAAAACTGAAAGGAAGCAACCCTGGGAAGAGGAGAAGCACAGTCCTGTCCGAACCCAGGGGGCAGCAGTCTGGGGAACCCAGGGGCAGCAGTCCGGTCAGAACCCAGGGAGGCAGCAGTCCGACCAGAACCCAGGAGGCGCAGTCCGGCCAGAACCCGGTAGGGGTCCTGGCCAAACCCAGGAGGCAGCAGTCCGGCCAGAACCCAGGGGGGGAGCAGTCACCAGAACCCCGGGGGGAACCTGGCAACCCAGGGGGGCATCAGTTCTGGCCAGAACCCAGGGGAAGCAGTCCTGGCCGAACCCAGGGGCAGCAGTCCTGGCCAAACAGGGGGGCAGTCCCGGGCCCAAAAACCCGGGGGGGCAGACCGGGCCCGAACCCAGGAGGCAGCAGTCCTGACCAGAACCCAGGTAGGCAGCAGTCCTGGCCATAACACGGGGGGCGTCCTGGCCAGAACCCGGGGGGGCAGCAGTCCAGCCAGAACACGGGGGAAACAGCAGTCCTGGACAGAAGAGTCGCTGCAGCCCGCCGGTAAAAAAGGAAGGAAGGTGGTATCGCTGAGGGCAGGGAGAATGTTAGAAGGAATGAGGAGGGAGGGAGGAGTTTAGGGGGGGGCTGGGGGGGGAAGTGGAGGAGGGTACTGAGGGATAAAAGAAAGGCTGGGAGGCAGAATAAGAAAAAAAACTGGGAAAGGGGGGGAAGTCCCGGAGGAAGGGGGGGCAGGAGAAAGTGATTGAAGGAGGGTGGGTAACGGGGGAGGGAAGGGGGGGGGAAAAGCACGGGGAAAGAGAGAGAGAGAGAGAGAGAGGGGAGAGGGAGGGGAGGGAGGGGGGGGCGTTGTTGGTGGGTTTTTTTTTTTCGTTCGTTGGGAGAGAGTGAGGGGGGGGGGTAAGTAGGTAGTAGGTCAGCTTTGGCTCATTTATAATTTTAATCACCTTTTTTTAAAAAATTTAGTTAAAATTTTTGGGAAGCGTGGAGAAAAAGTCGATGTTGTAAGCGAAGCTTTGCTGAATATAACAGATAGGTTTTTTTGCGAGGCCAAGTGTTTTTGCCCATCACGTTATTGGGGGTTTTTGGTCAGGGGGAGATGAGACGAAACGGCCATGCAAAAAAGCACTGCCCTTTTTACATACAGATCTGAGGAAAGTGCCCCAACCAGGGGGTTTACTCCTGAGAGGGTTGTTGTTAGTGTGGTGGTCTGCAGTTTAACTGGGGGCCCCCTCTTCCTAATGATATTATTACTCAGGGACCTGCCTAGCATAGGGCAGTAGGCTTGCTCAGTACTCCTCAATCCTTGCCATGTTTCTACTAGTGAATCCGTCCCCCGAACGTCTTCGAGATTTCCCACTCACCTTCGACAATATTTAAGACTCCTTTTCATGCTTCAGTTTCATATCGTTCCAGATCATGGATAAACCCTTTTTCCAGGCAAGGGGCTGACCACTTCAAAAATTTCGTCATGGTTTATGGTTTTAAAAATACGTTCTCCTGTTTATTTGACTGATGAAAGCCTATTTGGTAGGCAAAAATTTTTTAACAGAAGAGATACCAAATTTTTGCACATGTCTTGATCATCGTTATTAGTCAAAAATTTTTTTTAATTTTTTTTTTTACTCAGTCCCGTTTTTTATTTTTTTTACAAGATGAAATTTTAAAAAGTGTTGACCCCCTCGTACCGTTTTTTGGTTCCTTTGCAATATTCTACCACCCTTTTTGGGGGGGAAAAAATAATGTATCCATTGCAACAATGTTTCATTATTTTTTACAATTTTTTTTTTTTTAATCATATCTTCTTTGAAATTATATAACAAAAATATTAAAAAAGATTTTTTTAAAATGATCTGTTGACAACTTTTAAATTGGTGGAAACCCAGCCATGGTAGGCCTGGCCTCCCCGCTTTAAACCCAAAAAAGGACACCCCCCCCATCGCTTCCTTTTTTTTAGGTTGGGGGTGATAAGAAACCATTTTTTTTCCCTTTTTTCCCCCTTCATATTTTTTTTACCCCCTTTTTCCCAAAAATTTTCCATCAGCCAACAAAATAATTAGTGATACCCTTTCTGTGTAACAATATATGTTTATGTTCAGTCATTTTATTCCTTGTTGTTGGATCTTTCCTTTTTTAAAACCAAAAGTGTTTATGAAACCCACATTTCACCAGTCACGAATCTGAAGTCTATTTTCAAGATTTTCATTATTTTTTTTTTTAAAAAAACCCATTTTCACCAATGTGGGCCCCCCAAAAAAAACAAGAAACACTTTCCCCATCACTACCCATCTCTGCCCCCAAAGAGGGCCCCGGGATACTACAGTTAAAAACAGAAAATATCCCCCCCCCCCTCAGAGTCCAGGAACTGTACTTCCCACCTCCAGGACTCAAGTCCGGCAAACCCGGGGTTTCCCCCCCTTTCAAAAAATTTCCCCCCTTCTGACACTCCAACAGCTCGTCAGGTCCCAGAAACCATTCCCCCCCATTCACTCCTATCTAACAGGCTCACGCACGCTTGCGGGAAAACCCCCCCGCCCACAAAACCTCCCCTTTCCCCTTCCCCCCCAATATTTCATATAATATTTTGATTATAAAAAGGGGGGGAATATGTCTGTTTTTTTTTTTTTTGGAATTCACTCGACAATAAGCAACGATAAGTTTTTATGCTCCTGCCAAATTAGCGACTGCAAATGCCATTATTCCCAGGGCTGAACGGTACATATTCTGGATTTCAAAAAAATGATACCCAGTTCGGGGGGGTGCAGACATTCTGATAATCACAACTCGCCACTACTAACGAATCTCCTTTTTCTGGAAGAACCAGCCCAGTGTTGATATATTCTCGTTTTGTCCTTAGCTTCGAGTCCCCCGGGGTTTTCCCCCTTTAAGATTTTTTTTATGGCCGTTGTCTACGCTAAGCATATATAGTCACTAATTCCAAATTTGTCATCAGCAACCCTGGTTACAATTTACTTCTGTCTGAATAACACAAATGGATGATTCACAGATCCCAGTAAGCAGTTAGTCTGGCTATTTGGACCAGACGGGGGAAATTTTTAACGTTCTATGATGTTTGCAAAACCACGATATGATAAATGAACAGTGCCACTGCATGATACTGTGTTGCCTACCTCACGCTGCCAGGGCCCCCCGGCTCTTGCTACCCACTATTTGGGCGATTAAATGCTGGGAGATACATAAAGGGGGCTTTTTTTTATTGTAGGGGGTTTAAAAAGGGAAAACATAGTTTCATTTTTTTTTTCAAATTCACATACAGTTTATTTTTTTAAACCCCCCAATCTTGCCTTTGCTTTTGACATTTATGAATAGAAAATAAAAAACGATTTAATAAGCTTTTAGTATTACTCACACAAAAATAACTCTTCTTTTCTCTCCATTTTTAAAAGGGGTTTTTTTTTTTTTTTAAGTATTTATCGACCCAAAACCCCCAAAAAACTTAACTGGGGAATAAGATACTTTTCAACCACTGGGGGGGGTAAATATTTATTTTTAACCCCCGGATGCGTAAATACTTATGCAACCACTGGTTACTTTTAAGATCTTCTTCAGTTGAATACGGAATTAATTAATTATTAGAGACAACAGAACCAGTGGGGGAAAAAAAGAGGTGGTTCATTAGCCTTCAGAAGTGTTCAACCCCCTTATCGAGGCTATGGGGTTAAAAAAGGGGGTACCCTCAGTTCTTTTGCTTGTTACGAGCAAAATCTTAGAGGTATTATAAACAATATTATAGTTTGACTGGGTGCTGTTATAGTCAAGTTTTAATGAAAAGAATGCAAATTTCTATGCACGCTTATAAAGGGGATACATATACAAACGCACATACACAAGCATATACCATACATATTTTTTTTTTTTCATTACTTTTTTAAAGCCATCCACAATTTTTTGTGGTGGTCATTTAGGTGAAAAGGCCTGATTTTGGTATATGGGGCGCTTCTGGGTTGGGAATACATCTATTTTTTGGAGTAGACATGTGATACTTAAACCGCCATTCTGGCAACTCCTGTCCAAATTTATATCCCAGTCTTTTTGTTTTTTCCCATGTTATCACAGAGTTTTTCTCCTTTGTTGTGTTTTGTACCTCATCATTGTCTGGCAGCCATGTGTGTGTGTGTACTCACCAAATTTGGGGTTGCGGGGGCGAGACTCAGCCCGGGCCCCCGCCTCCTTCGCTTCGCTGTGTGTGTGTGTGGACTGCATGAAGGCGGGAATATCAAACGGGAGAAATAAAATCAAAGGCCCACACCAACGAAGTCCGGCATGATTAAACATGTCTAGCTCCGCTAGGAACATATGATGTTTGTAGGATTGTTTGGTCCAGTGGTTAAGAACGCGAAATTTTAACTTGCTTTACACCGGGAGGCAAAAACAAACGGGTTCAATCCCGGCACTGCATTGTGTTATTTTATATATATATATAATTAGGTTGAGGCCTCCACACCACCGTTTTCCGGGGAGCGAGTACAACATTCAGTCCTATTTCGCTACTCTTAAGGATAGTGAGGTTCAGTGGACTAGAGCGTCATGTGTTTTCGCTCATTATCATCATGAGGGGGCCAAAGCATCATGGGTTCGACCCCGGCTGGGCAGTGTAGTTTTGATATATATATATATATAAAATTTTTGCACATAAAAGTGGAGAAAACTGATCACGAAAAGGCGTCAGGTCATCTAACAACCGTGTCACGTGATAGATGGTGTACTTGATAGATCTGTTCGTGGTGTTGGCTAGCAATTAAGGACACTTACATGCAGTGGCGCTGATAGTTCAGCTTTGTTCCAGTTCATGAGATTCCTGCTATAGATCTGGCAAGACACAAAGATTTTGGATGTCTCGGTGCATGCATTTTAATGTTCTCTGACCCGTGTTGAAAGATTCCTCTCTGTTTCTCTTACATAGATCTTGTTGCATCTTCTACATGGCACTGAGTACACGCCTCTTGCCTCACTGGTTTATCAAAGGGTCTTTCTTCCTGGTGTGGTCTCTGATGTTGGTGTCGTTATGCCTTCTATTTTTTCCTATTTAAATTGCATTTTAGCTTTTCTCTGTTTATATATTTGAAATTTATATTTTAATTCGCAAGAGTATCATATTAGTTTGTCACAATTTAGTTTATATAATTTTCCGTGGCATTCATTTTAATATAATCTTGGTTCTTTTCAATGTTTCTTTCTATCAGTATTTTGTCACGGTCATGATTTTGCTCTCTCCCATTTCCAATATATGGCACTTGCCTAAATTATATTCCATTTTCCATTTTTTCACTCCGTTTTTTTTTTTTGTTTATCTAGGTCATCCTGTAGAAATTTGTGTTTTTGTTTACTTCACTTAAAACATATTCATGAATACGTATTCGAAAACATTATGTATTTTTTTAATTTCTTCTGGTAAGATATATAAAATTAAATGATTCCTGGAGCAAATACGGACGCTTGGGTTTTTCTATCGGTGACATCTTCCCTCCAGAACATTTTCCTCCTTGACTATGAGCATTTTCCTCTCTGAAAGGTATTTCCTTTGTAATAATATGCCTTTTATTCCTACTATATATAGCAATTTCTAAATTGGTCTTCTTGGACTGATTGTTTTTATCTATAGATTCTAGACTATTATTTTCTTCCTTGAACAATGTCCGTGACTCTCACATGAACTCATTAGATTTGATGCCCACGAATTTTCAGACCGATACTGTAATTGTTTATTGGTTAGTAGGGCTTTGTTTCTTAAGTGATTAATTAACTTTTCTCTGATGGCTATTTACAATATTTTTGAAACATCGTCACGTAAATAGGCCTATAGCTTTATGGTCTTTTCTGTCATTTTTTTAATGCTGTCTTCATGTGTGCCATCATTAATTTGTATGAAAAATTGTCTTCTGCAACTTTTTTTTTAAACTTAATGTGCTATCATGGCCGGTCCCATTGTTTTTTTTCTTGTCAGCATCTATTATTTATTTATTTACTTCCTCCTTATTTATTTCAATATCCCCCACTTCATCTATGTGAGAAAACATTTGTAAACTTTCTATTTATTATCAACACGCTTCCTTAATTCTTTGTCTCTTCATTTCCTAATATTTAAATAGTTATTTCTGACCTGCTGGAATCTCTAAGGCTTTTAGATCTGTCCGTTCTTATGGGACTCAAAGTTTTTTCTTATCATAATTCTCCAACACCTTCCATTAATACATTCTTGATTATTTAGTCTTGCTTATATTTTTGGAAAATGCGGTTTAATTCCATTTTCACACAAGTTACAGAATTTTTGTTTAAATTATTCAAGTCTCTCTCTTACAGTATTCCATTTATTTTTCTAAAATGCTGTCTAAAAGCATTATATTGTCCTGTCTTATAATCTGGTCGTTCATTCCTGTTCATGTCTCTCTTTTCATCTGCTGTCATG
The DNA here is from genome assembly GCA_009830355.1 of Cherax destructor. NCBI lineage: Eukaryota > Metazoa > Arthropoda > Malacostraca > Decapoda > Parastacidae > Cherax > Cherax destructor. The sequence continues at coordinate 167,287 of WNWK01001855.1, read as the reverse complement.
GAACACGATCACTCCTTCCAAATGAACTTTGTGTTGAAATTTATTCCTTTGCTCTAGTAAATACTTAGTCCAATATTTACTTTGTGCTGCTGCCTTTCACTCTTGCAGCTTCATCTGTATGCTGTTATTAAGAAATTCTATTGAACTTTATTTAAAGCTCTAGCCTCGTAGACTGCCCAATATATTTCTTGTTAGTTAAAATTCTTATTAAAATCAAGCATTTTTTGCACGGATGTCATCAATAATTCCTTAGCATATTATGTAATCACTCAATTTATTATAATCTTTTAAATCCCAAATATGACTGAACGGTGGGTTTTATAAAGTGGATACTAATAGTTCCTCATTTATGCATTTTTTTCCCTCTAATAGTATGTTTTTTTAACTTGCATAATTTCTTTTACCAATATTGCCATCCTCCTTCCATACTCTGTCTTCTCTATGATGTTTAAAATATATTTTTTTCGGTTTAGTTTCACCTAAACATATCCATTAGTTCGTCTTTTTTTCGATTTATCCTAATATGTTAGCCAAAAAATCTTCAGAATGCTCATTTTTCATCATACTATTACCAGTTTTTTTCATTTGTTTTAGATTATTTATAATGTACCCTGTGATCTTTACTTCTGAGACGTCATTTGACTGGTAGGTACGACCTGGTTATTCTGTGGGAAAAACTTTTTTCATTTTCCCCTTGTTTAATCTCTTAGCATTGTTTATAAAATCTTTAAATTCTCCCCATTCTCCTAAGAAAGGTTTTGTCTAACTTGTACACCCATATAACTTTCCAGTTTCTTTATATCCCAAGCAGTCTTTGACGCTAGATTCTTCAACATGCTTCAGTGTGCGTGAGTGCGTGTTTCTCTGCTTTAATCTGAAAACTGTTGATTTCGCTGTATCTCTTATCACTCTTTCTGTTACTGCTACTCAAAAAAGTATCGGTTGGTATCGACCGGCTTGTAACAGATACCGATACCGTAAAAATGGCCGATTCCCACTGATACCGATACTTTGCACATTCCTATTTACGTGTGTATGTAGAGTCCGTGGCTACAATTATATAACATTACCACTGTTACAGGTATACTCAGTGACCTTGACTGTTGGTAATCATCATCATCATCATCATCAATAATCATCATCAATCATCATCAATCATCATCAATCATCATCAATCATCATCAATCATCATCAATCATCATCAATCATCATCAATCATCATCAATCATCATCAATCATCATCAATCATCATCAATCATCATCAATCATCATCAATCATCATCAATCATCATCAATCATCATCAATCATCATCAATCATCATCAATCATCATCAATCATCATCAATCATCATCAATCATCATCAATCATCTCAATCATCATCAATCATCACAATCATCATCAATCATCATCAATCATCATCAATCATCATCAATCATCATCAATCATCATCAATCATCATCACATCATCATCATCATCATCATCATCATCATCATCATCATCATCATCATCATCATCATCATCATCATCATATATATATCATCATCATCAATCATCATCATCATATATATCATTAATATTATATATATATTATATATATCATCATCATTAATATTATATATATATTATTATTATATATATATATATTATATATATATTATTATATCATCATCATCATCATCATCATCATCATCATCATCATCATCATCATCATCATCATCATCATCATCATCATCATCATCATCATCTGTTCTATGTATTGTCATAATCTGAGTGAACATCGTAAGGATGTAACACTTTCCTTCTCCTAATCTTATTCCTCGACATAATCTTCCGCTTCTCTTTTTTCCTTTACCTTTTTCTTCCCATTTTTGGCATATTCTTCGTCGTCCTCTTCCTGCTCTCTCTCTCCTGCTCTCCCTCGTCCTGCTAATCCTCCTCGCCCTCTCCTTGTGGTGTTTATCATGCTTCTCCCGCGTGTGGAGTGGTATTGCGAAGGTTGAGTGTGTGTCCTTACCTCTAGTGGTAGAGAAGTGGTGTGGCAAGATGCTGCTGCTTCTGCTGCGTTCCACTAGTGATGTGTCACATGTGTCATCTTATAACACGGTGTGTGTTTGTGTGCTCACCTGTTTGTACCAACCTATTTGTGGTTGCAGGGGGTCGAATCACAGCTTCTGTCCCCGCCTCTTTGCTGGTCGCTACTAGGTCCCCTCTCTCCCTGCTACATGAGTTTTATCCTGTCTCTTAAAGCTATGTATGAATGTTGCCTTCACTACATTCAACTTCCAGTTGTGAACCCTTGTTGCTGTGTCCCATCTATGAAACATTCTATCCCTATCCACCTTTCCAATTCCTCACAGTATTTTAGATGTCGTTATCATGTCCCGCCTATCCCTCCTGTCCTCCAGTGTCGTCAGGCTGAATGCCCTTAACCTTTCCTCGTAGGACATACCTTTCAGCTCCAGGTTGCAAACCTTTGTATTCTCTCTAATTTCTCGACGTGCTTGACCACACCTGGTCAAGCACGTGCTGCATGCTCCAATATGGACCTTACTCAGGTATCGAAACGCTATTGTTAGGTTTGCCAGGCGCCCAGATGCTACAGAAGTTAATTGGTTGATGTGCACCTCTTATATGCTCGGTATGACACTCTACCGAAATTCCTTTTCCCTGAGGATGGTTTATAGACTTTTGCCCTCTAGTCTGTACACCGTCTGTGGTCTTCTTTAACCTTCCCCAATCTTTTGACTTTGCACTTGTTGGGGTTAAACTCCAGGAGCTAGTTGCTGGACCAGTCTTGCAGCCTATCCAAATCCTTTTGTAGTCCTACCTGATCCTCATTCATTTGAATTCTTCGCATTAGATTCACATCGTCTGCAAACTATCCTTTCCGTCATGTCATTCACATATACCAGAAACAGCACCGGCCCTAGGACTGACCCCTGTGGAACCCCGCTCGTCACGGGGACCCACTCTGACACCTAGTCACTTATCATCACTCGTTGTTTCCTTCCTGTCAGGTATTCTCTGATCCATTGCAGTGTCTTTCCTTTTATTCCTGCCTGCCCCTCTAGCTTTTGTACTAATGTGTGGAACTGTTTCGAAAGCCTTCTTACATTCCCAGAAATCCAGTCTACCCAACCTCTCTCCATCTCATGTCTTACTTCTGTCTCGTTGTCGTAAAACTCTAGTAGGTTTGTGATACAGGATTTTCCTTCACTGAAACCGTGCTTGTTATCGTGTATAAGCTCATTCGTTTCTAGATGCTCCACCACCTATACATGTAAGTAACACTGGTCTGTAGTTTAATGCTGTCTGTTTGTCTCCTTTCTTAAAAATTGTGACTACATTTGCTGTATTCCACACCTCAGTTAGTTGCCCTGTTTCGATAGATGTAATGAAGATTGTTGTTAGTGGAACACACAGTGCCTCTGCTTCCTCTCTCAGGACCCATGGAGAGATGTTGTTCTGTCCCACCGTTATTGAAGTATGTAGTTTACTTAGCAGCCTATTCACCTCTTTGGTGTGTATTGTGTCCAGCACTTGTTTGTGTACCCTACCATTCAGGTTTACTTAAATCTAGTGTTGAGCTCTTCACATACTTCTTGGTCGTTTCTTGTGATCACCCTCCTTCCTCCCTCAACCTGATTACTTGGTTCCTAACTGTTGTTTTCCTCCTATATGTGGCTGTACAACAGCTTTGGGTCAGATTTGGCTTTCAATGCTATGTCATTCTCGTATTGCCGCTGGGCCTCCCTCTTTATCCATGCATATTCATTTCTGGCTCGTCGACTAATCTCCTTATTTTCCTGGGTCTTCTATACTTTTTCCATTCTCTACCCCACTTAGTTTTGGCCTCTCTACACCTTTGGGTAAACCAGTTGCTTGTTCTGGTCTTCTCATTGTTTATGTTGCCCTTGGGTACTAACCTCTGCTTTGCTTCCTTACATTTTATGGTCACATATTCCATTATTTCATTTACTGATTTTTCTCACCAGTTCTCTTTTCCACTGTACCTCATGCAGGAAATTTCTCATGCCTGTGTAGTCCCCTCTTTTGTAGGTTGGCTGCTTCACTCTCCACTTATAACTAAAATATTTTCGAATCTAAGAACCATTTGATCACTAGCTCTGAGGGGCCTTTCGTATGTGATGTCCTTAATGTCTGAACTACTCTTGAGTGAATATGAGGTCCAGCCTTGCTGGTTCATCCTCTCCTCTCTCTCTTTTTCTCTGGTAGTGTTCCTAACATGTTGATGCATGAGGTTTTCCAGTAGCACCTCCATCATCTTAGCCCTCCATGTTTTTGATCCCCCATGTGGCACCAGGTTTTCCCAGTCAATCTCTTTTGATTAAAATCGCCCACAACTAGTAACTTTGCCCTGCTCATGTGGGCCCTTCTGGCCATCTTGCTGGTGGATGTTACTCTTGTCATGTTCTTGTCTTGGCCTCCTGCTATTCTGTGGTGGGTTGTACATCACTGCAATCACCACCTTGAGACTCCCTCCCCCCAGGGACTACATAGTAATGTAGTCCCTTGCTTCCCTTCTGTCCACTCTTTCCAACTTCTGAAAACTCCTTTGGTTTTTCCATAAGCAGGGTAACTCCACCACCCCCATCTGTCCCCTTTATCTTTTCTCAGGATCTGATGTCCAGTTTGAAAGATTACATATGTTATCATTCCCTGAGCTTGTTTTCTGTGAGTGCTGTGATATCTTGGGATGCTTCCATGATTCTTTCATGCCACTCCTCACACTTGTTCATTTTTCCGTCTGCTTTGGTGTACCATACCTAAGCTTCTTTTCCAAAACAAGCATTCTGGGGGAGGGGAGACTTGGCAGGATACTTTGGGAGACTGCTGTGTAGTAAGTGGGGTTTGTCCTGGTGGAGGTGGGGACTGTGAATGCGGAGTGTGGTTTGTTTTGGGTTAATTTGTTTGGATGCAGTGATCTGTGGGAGGTTCTGTGTGGTTGTGATTGCTGCTCCTCCCAACTTTGGATGACCCGCTTGTCTCTAGCCCCGTCTCTTTTACCTCTTACGTCTTTGTATCCTCTTTCTGTCATTCTGTTCTCATTCTAGGTAAACCTGCTGGTATTTTGTTGTTTCCTTTAGCCATGGTTTCTGCTGCTGGATCCTGTTTTGCACCATTTCTGTCCTGAAAAACAGTTTGACATCCTCCTCTCCTGTTTGATGATATTTTCAATCTCTTTATCTCTCCCTGTCATCTTTCTTTATATGTCCTCTCCCCCTCCCTCTCCTCTTCTCATTACTTTTCCTCTGCATCTCTGAGTCAGATTTAACCATCGCCATTGCTGCTTCCCTTATAATTTCCTGGATCTCCCTGTGGCCTGATAGCGCCCTGCAGGGAGCCTATCACCTCTACTGACAATCCTCTCACTTACTGCTGTCCCTGTGCCCAACAGCATGCCATTTTCACTCGAAATTTACTGAACCTCCTGGTGGCCTGATAAGGCATTTACATAGGACTTAACTCCTTTCCTTTGGTCACCTCAATTGATATTTGTGCATCTTTTCCTGATGCCATGTCCCCTTTTGTTCTTTGGTTCCCGATAATGCTTCAGCATTTCAGTTCATCTTCTAGGCTCTGTATCCAGGCCTCTGCAGCTTCAGCTTGGAGCTCCACTTCTTGCTCTCTGCATAAATTTTCACCTCTATTTTAGCGACAAGTTCACATAGCTTCCTTTCCCACTCTTGTTCCATCCTTCTCCTGAGCTCTTCCATTCATTCTTCCTTTCCAGACCAATCTTCCTCAGTTTCACTGGCTCTTCATCTTGACCTCTGGGGTCTAATATTTTTTTCTTTATACGCTAGTTACCACAAAGTATGTGTGTGTGTGTGTGTGTGTGTGTGTGTGTGTGTGTGTGTGTGTATGTGTGTGTGTGTTGTATATGTGTGTGTACTTATCTATTTGCACTTATTTGTGGTTTCAGGGGTTGAGTCACAGCTCCTGGCCCCACCTCTACGCTGGTCACTACTAGGTAGATTCTCTGCCTGCTCCAGGAGCCTTATCGTATCTCTTTTTAAAATTATGTTATGTATTCTGCCTCCACTACATCACTCTTTAGATTGTTCCACTTCTTGACAACTCTATGGCTGAAGAAATACTTCAAACATCCCTGTGCCTTATCTGAGACTTCATCTTCCAGTTATGACCTCTTGTTGCTGTGTCCCATCTCTGAAACATCCTGTGTCTATCTACCTTGTTAATACCTCTCGGTATTTTACATGTTATGTCCCCCACCTATCTCTCCTGTCCTCCAGTGTCATCAGGTCGATTTCTTAACCTTTCCTCACAGGACATACCCTTAGCTACGATACTAGTGTAATGTGGAGTGCTTACTCACCTAATTCAACTAATTGTGGCTTCAGGGGTCGAGTCATAGCTCCTGGCCCCGCCTCTTCACTGGTCGCCACTAGGTTCACTCTGTCCCTACTCCATGAACTTTATCATACCTCTTCTTAAAGCTATGTATGGTACCTGCCTCTACTACCTCACTTTCCAAACTATTCCACCTTCTGACAACTCTATGACCGAAGAAATACTTCCTAACATCTCTGTGACTCATCGGAGTCTTCAACTTCCAATTGTGACACCTTGTTGCTGTGTCCCATCTCTGTAACATCCTGCTTCTGTCTACCTTGTCGATTCTTCTCTGTATTTTATGTCGTTATCATGTCTTCCCTGTCCCTCCTGTCCTCCAGTGTCGTCAGGTCGAGTTCCTTTAACCTCTTCTCGTAGGACATGTCCTTAGCTTCGAACTAGCCTAGTTATAAACCTTTGCACTTTCTCTAGTTTCCTGACGTGCTTGGCCAGGTGTGGGTTCCAAACTAGAACTGCATACTCCAATATGCGCCTGACGTACCGTTGTACAGGGTCCGGAACGACTCCTTACTAAGATGCCTTAATACTATTCTTAGGTTCCCTGGTCGCCCATATGCTGCAACAGTTATTTGATTGATGTGAGCCTCAGGAGATTTGCTCAGTATTATACATACTCTCAAGATCATTTTCCTTGAGTGAGGTTTGTAGTCTTTGGCCCCTAGACTGAACTCTGTCTGCCGTCTTTTTTACATTTCCCATCTTCAAGACTTTGCACTTGGTGAGGTTAAACTCTAGGAGTTAGTTGCTGGACTAGGCTTGCAGCCTGTCCAGATCACTTTGTAGTCCTGCCTGATTCTCATCTGACTGAATTCTTCTCATTAGCTTCACATCGTCTGCAAACAGGACACTTCTGAGTCTATCCCATCCGTCATGTCATTCACAAATCCAAAACAGCACCGGTCCTAGGATTGACCTTTTTAAAACCCCGCTTGTCACAGGCGCCCACACTGACACCTCCGTCACGTACCAAGACTCGTTGTTGCCTCCCTGTCAGGTATTCTCTGATCCATTGCGGTGCCTTTCCTCTAATACCTGCCTGGTTCTCCAGCTTTTGCACTAATCTCTTGTGTGGAACTGTGTCAAAAGCCTACTTACAGCCCAAGAAAACGTACTCATAGCTCCTGGCCCCGCCTCTTCACTGGTCGATACTAATTCACTCTCTCCCTGCTCCATGAGTTTTATCATACCTCTTCTTAAAGCTAAGTATGGAACTTGCTTCCACTACTTCACTCTCCAGATTATTCCACTTCCTGACAACTCTTAGGCTAAAGAAATACTTCCTAATATCTCTATGACTCATCTGGATTTTCAGCTTCGAATTGTGGCCCTTATTCCTTTATTCCACCTCGAAACATTCGAGCCCTGTCCACCTTGTCAATTCTTGGTGCTGCATATTCCAGCATGGGCCTGACGTACACGGTGTACACTGTCTTGAACGATTCCTTACTGAGGTATCGGAACGCTATTTTCAGGTTTGCCAGGCGTCCATATGCTGCAGCAGTTATCTGGTTGATGTGTGCCTCAGGAGATGTACTGGTATTATATTACCCAAGATCCTTTTCCTTGAGTGAGGTTTACAGTCTTTGTATGTGTGTGTGTGTGTGTGTGTGTGTGTGTGTGTGTGTGTGTGTGTTGTGTGTGTGTGTTGTATGTGTGTGTGTGTGTTTGGTGTTTGTGCATTTGTGCGCACGCATGCCTGCGTGTAAGCGTAAGAGTATTCACCTACAGCAGTTGTGTCTACAGGTTGACCTCTAGCTCATGAGCCCTATCGTTGAATTTCGAGTAACTTGTGTGGTTTACTCTCGGTATATCTGGGTTCTTGTTCTGTCTTATGACTCCATGTATTATATCAACTTTTCCTGTATCTCTTCCTGATGTATTTCTTTTCTTTACTTTTGCCTGACACTGAAGGAATTCTTTATGCCCCTATGTGGCTTTGGAAATCCTAGTTTATAGTTTTCCTATCGTTCTATTTTCTCCTGTCGGAATTTGTTTCCAGCAACTTTGTATTTGTCACTGAGTATATTATAGGTTTTGTTAATGTCTCCTCTGGTTACCTGGTATTCTAGCGATCTAGCTTAGTTTATGTATTTTTTATCCATGTCCTCGTTATTTTGAAACCAACTTTGTTGTAAATATCCAAATTTTATCAACTTTATTTGCTTGGTGAAATGAGGGTTCAAGCTGACGCCGCGTACTCAAGTACAGTCTTAAGTATGCTGTCGTGAGTGAGTCGAATGCCTCCTTGTTCAGTGAATTTTTTTATTCCTGTTTATTTTATTCATTTTATTTTTCTTTCAAAATTGGACTATCACATTTGTTTGTCTGCTTGAAGGTGAAGTCTAAGATCTTTCCTTAATTTATGGTATATCAACAAATCTTTGAGGACAATCGTTCTCAAAGATTTCTAAGTTATACCATGAATTAAGGAAAGATCCTGACTTCACTTTACGAAAGAGACAAAGCAAATGCGATAGTAATTATGGACAAGGTAGATTACAGGGTAAAAATAACATATTAGAAAACAGAGGAACTAACGTGCCCTTAAACTTATTGCTCATGTGTTTCCTCAAAGGAAGTTTCGCCTTGATTTTAGGTCGTATAAGTTTAATGTGTCAGTTTTATTTAACAATTTGGTCTCTCTGAAGTAAATTGATTAGGCTAAATCTACATAATATGCTTTTATGTGCACATATGTGTGCCCTCATACCCATTTAAATTTTTTTTATTATGTACCCAAAACCAAATAAAAATTTTCATGTATACTTAATGCTAGTCAATCTTAGAGAAAAGTTTGATTGATTTTGGCCTATGTAGAGCCCAGTTTGCCTTATTTTTCAAGGGAGAGACTGGGAATAGAATATTTAAATATTGGCTGTCATGCAATAATTTCTGAGTATCTTTTGCATGATTGGCTTCAACACTCATAACTTGATAAGGCAAATTCTCAGGTTATCCATATAGTTTGTTTATAGGATGCACCGGTAAGTCAGTGGAAGGCCTCGATCATATGACCGAAAGCTTGACTTAGCGCGGTCATGATACGTTTGAGACTGATGTCAAGGAGGCCACGGTCACACGACCGAAAGTTCCTTTGAGCGAGGTCATCAAATGACTAAGACTGACGTCAAGAGAAGTATTCGTTTCTGCTGACATGTATAATTCTACCAACTAGAAGCGCCTTCATTGAAGAGGGAAAGAGGAGCATAATTCTGAGCCGTTTAGAGCAATGACAACTCGGCTTTACTATACCAAATCCACTGCATCTTTTCCTGACATCACACGATGCTCCAATGTAACGAAGGATATAGATCACCCATGGATGTTGTCAATTATTTAGTGATTAACTGTTTTATATCACTTCTATATGAATACTTCAGGACAACATCAATATTTATTAAAAGCTTAACTCTGTTGAAACGTGGTTTTGCTAAGAAATTTGTCTTACTTTCACATGTGAGGGAAGGGATGAGTATTTACATATTTTTAACTGTTAAATCAGACCTTACTAACCTTGCTTAAGATCAGCAATAATTTGTTTTTAGGTAACAGTGATGATCTGAAGATCAGTGATGATCTGATGATCTGAAGATCATCACTGCGCGAAAACTAACGAGTGGTATACACTGTCGACAGTATGGGGACTTTGATAAATATGAAACACTTGAGTATCTGTATTTGGAGACTATCACCAGCTAATGGCTTCACCAATTCAATATAATTATACGTGCGTCCAGCAGTAACAGCCTGGTTGATCAGGGCCTGATTCACCGGAGGCCTGGTCGTGGAACGGGCCGCGGGGGGGTTGATCCCTCGAAACCCTCCAGGTAGACTCCAGGTAAGTAAAGACATTGCAATTATAGGTAATCAGTCAATCAGCCTAGAAAACGGTGTTCATTACCTTAGTCTTAATGAATCTGAAGCTGAGAAAGGAAGATGGACGTCTTTCCTATATACTGGAGTCAGATGCGGAACAGCAGTTGAAGTCACAGGTGAACGGGGCCCACTAATGGAAGGAGGTCATGCCCAAGAATTTTACCAGAGGTTAACAAATAGAGAGTAGGAGATATCCTCTGTACCAAGATTCCATGGTGTTGCCGTGTTAGACAATTTTTTTTATTAACACATAGGCCGTTTCCCACCAAGGCAGGGTGGCCCGACAAAGAAAAACTTCATCATTCACTCCATCATTGTCTTTCCAGAGGCGTGCTTACACTACAGCTACAAAACTGCAACATTAACACCCCTCCTTCAGAGTGCTGGCACTGTACTTCTCATCTCCAGGAATCTAGTCCGGCCTGCCGGTTTCCCTGAAACCCTTCATAAATGTTACCTTGCCTACACTCCAACAGCACGTCAAGTCCTAAAACCATTTGTCTCCATTCGCTCCTATCTAACACGCTCACGCACGCTTGCTGGAAGTCCGCACAAAAAAAACTCCTTTACCCCCTCCCTCCAACCTTTTCTAGGCCGACCCCTACCCCGCCTTCCCTCCACTACAGATTTATACACTATCGAAGTGATTCTATTTTGTTCCATCCTCTCTACATGTCCAAACCATCTCAATAACCCCTCCTCAGCCCTCTGGATAAAAGATTTGATAATCCCACACCTCCTCCTAATCTCCAAACTACGGATTCTCTGCATTATATTCACACGACACATTGACCTCTCACATGACATCTCCACTGCCTCCAGCCTTCTTGTTGCAACATTCACAACCCATGTCTCACACCCATACAAGAGTGTTGGTATAACTATACTCTCATACATTCCCCTCTTTCCTTTCATGGATAAAGTTCTCTGTCTTCAAAAGCTCCTCAGTGCACCACTCACCTTTTTCCCCTCGTTAATTCTATGATTCACCTCATCATTCATAGACTCATCTGCTGACACATCCACTCCCAAATATCTGAACACATTCACCTCCTCCATACTCTCTCCCTCCAAACTGATATCCAGTTTCCGTTATTTAATATTTTTTGTTATCCTCATCACCTTACTCTTTCCTATATTCACTTTTAATTTTTTTCTTTTGCATACCCTACCAAACTCATCCACCAACCTCTGCAACTTCTCTTCAGAATCCCCCAAAAGCACAGTGTCATCAGCAAAGAGCAACTGTGACAACTCCCACTTTGTGTTAGATTCTTTATCTTTTAACCCCACACCTCTTGCCAACACCCGATCATTCACTTCTCTTACATCCCCATGTATAAATATATTGAACAACCACGGTGACATCACACATCCCTGTCTAAGGCCAACTTTACTGGAAATAATCTCCTCTCGCCTACATACTCTAACCATAGCCTCACTATCCTCGTAAAAACTTTTCACTGCTTTCAATAACCTAACTCCTATTCCATACATTTGCAACATCTGCCACATTGCCCCCATATACACCTTATCATATGCCTTTTCCAAATCAATAAATGCCACACACACCTCTTTACCCTTATCTAAGTATTGTTCACCTATATTTTTCACTGCAAACACTTGGTCTACACACCCCCTACCCTTCCTAAAGCCTCCTTGTTCATCTGCTATCCTGCTCTCCGTCTTACTCCTAATTCTTTCAATAATAACTCTACCATACACTTTACCAGACTTAGTCCCCTATAATTTTTACACTCTCTTTTGTCCCCTTTCCCTTTATACAAATGGAACTATGCATGCTCTCTGCCAATTCCTAGGTACCTTACCCTCTTCCATACATTTATTAAATAAAAACACTAACCACTCCAAAACTATATCCAAAACCTGCCTTTAACATTTCTTTCTTTATCCCATCAATCCCTGCTGCTTTACCCCCTTTCATTCTACTCATTCCCTCACGAACTTCCTATAAGATGTTATTCCTCCTTGCCCTATACACGAAATCACAGCTTCCCTATCTTCATTAACATTTAACAATTCCTCAAAATATTCCCTCCATCTTCCCGATACCTCTTACTCTCCATTTAATAACTCTCCTCTCCTTTTTTTAACTGACAAATCCATTCTTTCCATAGGCTCTCTCAACTTATTAATCTCACTCCAAAACTTTTTATTATTTTCAACAAAATTTGTTGATAACATCTCACCCACCCTCTTATTTGCTCTCTTTATACATTGCTTCACCACTCTCTTAACCTCTCTTTTTATCTCCATATACTCCACCCTCCTTGCATCACTTCTACTTTGTAAAAACCTCTCTTATGCTAACTTTTTCTCTCTTACTACTCTCTTTACATCATCATTCCACCAATCGCTCTTCTTCCCTCCCGCCCCCACTTTCCTATAACCACAAACTTCTGCTGAACACTCTAACACTATATTCTTAAACTTTCCCCATACCTCTTCTACCACATTGCCTACACTCTCACTAGCCCATCTGTCCTCCAACAGTTGTTTATATCTTACCCTAACCGCCTCCTCCTTTAATTTATATATCTTCACTTCTCTCTTACTTGCTGTTTCCATTCTCCTTGTATCCCATCTACCTTTTACTCTCACTGTAGCTACAACTATAAAGTGATCTGGTATATCTGTGGCCCCTCTGTAAACATGTACATCCTGAAGTCTACCCAACAGTCTTTTATCTACCAATATGTAGTTCAACAAACTACTGTCATTTCGTCCTGCATCATATCATTACAATAATGGTATATACAATGATATAAATTCACAAGTTAGGAACTCGTCTTCAAATTAAGATATCCAGGTGTTGTATGTGTCAGATTCCTCATAATTACTAAAATTAAATTATGCCTTTATATTTTTGTTATTGCTGGTTTTTGGTTATGATCGGTATCTTAGAGATTTTCAGAAAATCTTTTGAAAACTGTTTTGCTTTAATCGCATTACACTTGGCATGTAGTGATGCATCGAAGCCATGAAAATCAAAAGTTACGCAAAATATATTTTTACCTTAAACCTCTACGGCGTTGAAGGAAATATGAACTTACGTATTTTTATTTATGACATAATACCTAGAAGACTCAGCTAAACTAAAAAATTATTACTCATCTCAAAATCTTACTCATTTGAATTCTGATTTTGGAATGATGGTAATTAGAAGAGAGAGAGCGAGAGTAGTGTGTATATGTGTGTGTGTGTACACTCCGTGAAGGCACCTTTGGCTTTGATAAAATTGAGGAGGCGCTTAGCTTTACCAAAGTTTCTTAGCCTCCGAAGAGGGAGGTTCGACCACTCCTCCATGAGGAACCTCTCCAGCTCTTCCAGGTAGCAAAGATCTCTTTTGAGGACTGATATTTTTCCTCAAGTTTATACCATCAAAAATATACCACCAAAAATATACCACCAAAAATGTACCACCAAAAATGTTTTATTGGATTGAAGGTCTGGAGGAAGTGGTCGGTGACTTTGATGTGTACTTGTGACGTTATCGTCCTACAAACTCTTTTTATAACCATCCTTAAATTTCTCGATAGCACCATTTTTTTTTTTTTGTTAAAATTACATTTTGAAATTCATTGGTCCTTCGTTATACACAAAAAATGGATGTATTAGATTATGGAAAACTGTGTCAAAGTACACCAGCTCCAGGTTTATACTTCAAGCTGGAGTTGATGTTTTGTACATAAGCTCTATGTCTCCATGCCATATATTCCACTATGACATACCTGTGACCAGTATCGAGAGTTATTTTTCTCTTGCAGTCCGGCATGATGTCAGTCTTCCCTGGCAACAGCTTGATTACACAGGTTGTTGGTGCCAACAGGCCCATATAGACATTAAAACCTGAGTGAGTCGTCACATCCAGGTTGTTCTATAAGGATTTTGACTGTGTTTCAGCAATATTATATATGTTATCTCTTCCTCGGATTACACTTGTTCTCCCTTTCCAAACTCGTTATATATCATCTTTTAACCCCACACCTCTTGGCAACACCCGAGCATTCACTTCTCTTACAACCTCATCTATAAATATATTGAACAACAATTGTCACTGTCCTCGTAAGAACTTTTCATTGCTTTCAATAATTCCTACCTCCTATTCCAAATCTATAAATGCCACAAAAAACTCTTTACCCTTATCTAAATACTGTTCACCTATATGTTTCACTGTAAACACTTGGTCTACACACCCCCTACCCTTCCTAAAGCCTCCTTGTTCATCTGCTATCCTGCTCTCCGTCTTACTACTAATTCTTTCAATAATAACTCTACCATACACTTTGCCAGGTATACTCAACAGACTTATTCCCCTATAATTTTTGCACTCTTTTGTCCCCTTTTTCTTTATACAAAGGAACTATACATGTTCTCTGCCAATCTCTAGGTACCTTACCCTCTTCCGTTCATTTATTAAATAAAAGCACAAACCACTCCATAACTATATTCCCACATGCTTTTAACATTTCTATCTTTATCCCATCAATCCCAGCTGCCTTACCTCCTTTCATTCTACCCACTGCCTCACGAACTTTCTCCACACTCACAACTAGCTCTTCCTCACTCCTACAAGATGATATTACTCCTTGCCCTATACACGAAATCACAGCTTCCTTATCTTCATCAAAATTTAACAGTTTCTGAAAATATTCCCTCCATCTTCCTGATACCTCTAACTCTCCATTTAATAACTCTCCTCTCCTATTTTTAACTATGAAATCCATTCGTTCCCTAATCTTCCTCAACTTATTAATCTCACTCCAAAACTTTTGATTATTTTCTATAAAATTTGTTGATAACATCTCACCCACTTTCTCATTTGCTCTCTTTTTACATTGCTTCATCACTTCTACTTTGTAAAAACCTCTCATATGCTAACTTTTTCTCTCTTACTACTCTCTTTACATTATCATTCCAACAGTCGCTCTTCTTCCCTACCGCACCCACTTTCCTGTAACCACAAACTTCTGACAACCAGCGTGATGGCAATCTGAAATGCACGCGTCTCTACAACCAGCAAAGATGATAACCCTGGAACACACATTCGTTCAACCAGCAAGATGACACCCTGGAACACACTCATCTCTTCAACCAAATGATTAAGACCACCTAGAATTATTTTTTTTGAGTGACAGGAGAGTTGGAGTAGAAAAGGGATACGAGGTACAGCTGAAGAAGCACAGCAGAAGAGGTACACAAAAGATCGACAGGTATTTCACCCCGAAGTGTGTCACTCGTCGCTTCATGAAAGAAAATGCTACAACGTATATTGCCAGGCACATCATCTAAAAGGGACAAGAAGACACAGACCAGCCGGAGTATGGGAAACTTTCAAATGCCTGAAAATCTTCCTAAGAGGCAACACACAGCGTTCTCTCGTTGAACCACAATACAGGTTGCTGCGCAAAGCGTTGAAAATAGATAAACAAATGTGTTAACAGAATACAGTATGTAACTACGTGCAGCTATGTTTGACACTCTCGTTACTAATACCGTACAATGTTTACATTCCTTCATAAATATATATATATATATATATATATATATATATATATATATATATATATATATATATATATATATATATATAGAGAGAGAGAGAGAGAGAGAGATGAAAATTAGTGCAACAAGTTTCGTAAAATAATAAACATTAATGAAAATTGGTCATCGTGTCTGTTATTTGGTCGCTGGTGCTGTGATTGTGATATCGCTGCGCGTATAAGTTAGTGCTCTGAGGCATTACATCTTATTTATGTGGTGTGTTAGAGCCAGCGTGGGCAGTAACACCACAGATAGCGCAAACCTTCCCTGGCTCACAATGCTGATAGTTGCTCTCTCTCTCTCTCTCTCTCTCTCTCTCTCTCTCTCTCTCACACACACACATACACACACATTAAGGAGTCATCCAAGACATTGTATACTGTGTATCTCATTCCTATATTGGAGTATGCAGCACCAGTATGGAACCCACACCTGATCAAGCACGTTAAGAAATTAGAGAAAATACAAAGGTTTGCAACAAAACTAGTCCCGGCTCTAAGGGACATGTCCTACGAGGAGAGGTTAAAGGGAAATCAACCTGACGACACTGGAGGACGCGGAATAGGGTGGACATGATAACAACATATTCAATACTGAGAGGGATTGACAAGGTGGATAGTGATAGAATGTGTTGAAGTTGAGACACAGCAACAAAGGGTCATACCTGGAAGTTGAAAGCTCGAGTCGCAGGGCTGTTAGAAAGCATTTCTTCAGTCATAAAGTCGTCAGGATGTGGAACAATCTGGAGAGTGATGTAGTGGAGGAAGAATTCATATAAAGCTTTAAGAAGAGGCACGATAAAGCTCTTTGAGTAGGGAGAGAGTGGGCCTAGTAACGACCAGCGAAGCGGCGGGACTAAGAGCTGTGAATCGACCACTGCAACCACAACACACACTGACCCACACGCACAAACACACACACACACACACACACACACACACACACACACACACATACACACACACTTTGTATCATATCAGTTAACTTAGTATTACAGAGTCACAAAAATTATTCAAGAAAGAAGTAAATGATATGAATCAATTCATCTAAACTTTTAGAAAGCTTTTCATATATATTCCCATTAACAAAAATAAAAATTGCAAAATATAGGTGGAATTAAAAGACAACTACAGTGGATGAGAGACTAAGATTAAAATATGGACAGTTATTTAGAGGGAATATATCGTGGCGGCGAGTTGTAACCAGTGGGGTGCCGTAAGGACCTGCACTCGCTCCGATGTTGTTAATTCTTTTAAGTGACTTATCATAAGGAAGAGAAAACGAAAAGAATGTACTTGCCCAAAATAGGTTTTGTTTAGGTAAATTAACAGTTAAAATGACGGGAAATCACTACATCATTATCACTTGGGGACAGTGGGAAAATACAGTGAGAGATGGATTATGGAAGTGAATATACATAAATAACAAGTAATCTAAATGGGAGAAAGCAAAATTAGAACACACCAAGAATACAGACTGTGTAGAAAAATATTTAGAGCATCAGACAGAGAGGGATTTAGGAGCTATTAAAAAACTGTCACTGGAAGATAAAAATAAAATAGCGAGAAACTCGCCTTTAATAACACTGGTAAGCAATAAAATAAGTTTCAAATAAGTGAGTTGAGAAATGTTTGGAATCTACTGAAAAGATATAATAGACCAGAACTGGAATATCCAGCTGCAGTGTGCTGCCTACGATTAAAAAAATACCGTATTTTGCGGCAAATATGATGCACTTTTTTTTTTTAAATCTGACCCTCAAAATCACCCTGCGTCCTACACGGTGAAGGTCAGTCTTGGGGTCATGCTTGGGATCTACGAGTCAATCAGCTGTTCGTTTGTTCTAGACAATTTCCCTCAGTTTTATTTTTTGCCAACATATTTCATGTAAATTTAGGGTGCGTCTTATATGGCGGTGCGTCTTATATGACGCAAAAAATCAAAGAGCAATAAAATGGCACGCCATACTAAAAAAATATGAGTTATCATACAAGGTTGTTAAAATTAAATGCTGCACCTTTTCCTTCCTGCATATTTTTTCTCATTCATAACTTTGAAACACCTGTTCTGATCAGCTTCAAATTCTGAATACCAATGAACTAAAGGGCAGTCTAGCCCTGGGAAGGGCAAGACTGCCCTTTATTAATATTCTGAAACTATTCATGGTTTTATTTGCCATGCAAAAACATAAGGAATCCTCTCCTGTTTGTCTTTTACATTTACATTGCTGGTGAATCCTGCCCAGGAGAAAATTCAGATTGCGACAGTTTTGTGTAGGTTTCAATTTGTCAAATTTATTTTTAAAATGTTTTGATACATTATTTTTTTTGGAGTTACTTAAGTACAGTTGTTCCCCGGATTTCGTCAATAATTCGTTCCAGAATGCTGTTCCAGTGCCGTTACCGAACGAATTTGTTCCCATAAGGACGAATGTGAATTAAATTAGTCCGTTTCAGACCCCCAAAAATACACTTACAAAAGCACTTACAAAAATACACTTACATAAATGTTCGTGTTGGGAGCTGTACGAAATCCGGGGTACCACTGTATATCTCATCTGAACAGCCTTACTCTTTAATGCCTGAAGCATCTTATTAAAAAATAGACGTATGGGTATAAATCTACTATTTTACTTTGTTAATAAACTTGAAATTGGAAAAAAATTGCATTAACCTTCATAGTTGTTGTTGTCTGTTTACTTACCGAGTAATGCTAATTCTACTTTCTTAACTAGAGAAAAAAACAATTTCAGGATTGTAAAGAATTCTAAATAGAATATAACTTTGTGAAGAAGACTGAAAATTATTGAACATTAACGTTTAATGTTTTTTTTTTTTAAACTGCGAAGGTTTAATGATTCCACAAAAATCAAATCAGGTAACGGGTGGGGTTTGAACCCATGGCGAGCTAGTCCTAACCTGTTCTGTGTTTTGTTTGTAGTCGTGTTATTACGATGTCCTGAGTCATGATTTCAAAAATACTATTTTTGTTCACTTTTTATTAATTTTTGTTCCTCCGTAGTTGTTTTTTTATAACTTTAAAACGATTTGTCCGATTAACATCAATATTTCAACCCTGGTTAAATATAAATGAGGGGGGAGGGGGGGGGGGGTAAGTGCTGTGGTGGAAATTATGCAACTATTGGAAAGTTGTTTTCTTGACATTTTTACGAATGGAAGGACTTCTGATTAGCCATCATCGGGAAGGACTCCTGATTAGCCATCATCGGGAAGGACTCCTGATTAGCCATCATCTGGAAGGACTCCTGATTAGCCATCATCGGGAAGGACTTCTGATTAGCCATCATCGGGAAGGACTTCTGATTAGCCATCATCGGGAAGGACTTCTGATTAGCCATCATCGGGAAGGACTTCTGATTAGCCATCATCGGGAAGGACTTCTGATTAACCACAAAATTTGAACCTTTATATGGAATGTCTCATTTGAACAGATTGAATGTCTAATTATTGATGCATCAATGTAAAGGACAATACTGTTAGTAAACTTGCTATTGATGGATTCCTTAAAAATAACAGAGAATGCAATGTCTGATCGGTTTCAAACTTTGAGATGGGGATTTTTTTTTCCGAAGGTTGACATTGTTATTGGACAATGTAAATTGTGGATAAATCAATATTTTTAATTATATTAAACATGTTGATTTATTCACAGTAACTGACTTACCCCTCTAATGGGCCTCGAACCCAATATACTGGGGTATCCTATTTACATAAATTTGTGAAATTTATGTATGTAGATCTCTGCCTATTTTATTACAGTAAATTGTTGGGGATGTTTAGGCATCCAGTAAGGGAAACCTATAGCTGATGGATTGTTTCTTTCTCTATGGCTTTCATTTATAACTCGAGATTACTTTATCTGACTGACTTCAAAATTTCATGGCTGGTGAAATATAAGGTGAAAATTTATTGCAGCTGTTAGAATAAGCAGGTGCCATTTTTCTCAGATTTACAAAGTTATTTCTGTTACTGGTTCCAGTGCAATAACTTGAGAATGCAACTTCTGATCAGCTTCAAACTTTGTACCAAGTGTTATATTTTCTGAAAGTTGCGAATTGACTTTTGGCTGAGTAAATTTAAGTTTCCTAACTAAACAAACTGGTTATCGTACATTAGTTGTAGACTGTCTGGTTATCGTACATTAGTTGTAGACTGTCTGGTTATCGTACATTAGTTGTAGACTGTCTGGTTATCGTACATTAGTTGTAGACTGTCTGGTTATCGTACATTAGTTGTAGACTGTCTCTTCTGATCGGCTTCCATCTCATCCCGTAGCTCGATTGCTAGCACACTTACCTCACACACTGAGGTCCGTGGTTTGATCCCCTGTACGGGTGAAAACATTAGGACGTGTTTCTTAAGACATCTGCTGTCCATGTTCATCTATCAGTAAAATAGGTACCTGGGTGTTAGCCGACTGGTGTGGGTGGCATCCTGGGGACAAAATTGACCTAATGTGCGGAAATGCTCTGCATAACAAGGAACTTTCTATATAGTAGTATGTCATTGATGGCATCTAGGCCTGTATACCTTGTACATGTACTTGGAAAAATATAGATTATTGTTGTATAATTATTATTACTATTATCTTACTCATGTAATGGCTGCTTTATTTGATTTTAGGTTGTGATTGTACTAATTTGTCAATTTTATTGGAGAAATTTGTAAAACTGTTTTCAAGCAAAAAAAATTTTTGAATGCCTTATTTAATAGGTTGAAAAGCCTTAACGCTGACATGTGTACTTAGAGGAGCCTTTGAACTATTTTCATTTTTATTTCCTTAAAGACTCGGGAGGTCTTGTGGGTTAGCCAGTGAGTAATCATATTCCGTGTCTTAAAAAAATCAATAGTTTTTTTGTACAGAATTGTTGATAATGTAAAAGAGAATATAACTAATTAAAAACGGTGGAACATATTGACTTTTTGTTTTTATGGTGCTTCTAAGTTTTACGGGTTTAGTGAGCTCATAAATTTTTCAATGGGCAGGACTTAAACCCATGACAAGCCACTCTAGCTAACTCTAGCAGGTTATTTATACATTATATTTCTGTTCCACTATATTGCAGAGACGGTCTTAATGGTAAAGTTTTTATCTTCAACAAATTCGTTCATAACTTGAAACTCTTCATCTGGACGGCTTAAAATCTTAAGTGGTGGTGAACTGTAACTAGGGTAAGGTTGTTGCAGCTCCTGGGATAGGCATGTACTCCTGTGTCACATTCCTAAAGCCATTCCTGGTTTTGGTTTCTGTGCAGTAACTTGAGAATTCTCTTCCAGATTGGCTTCAAACTTTCAGCATTGGTTTAGGTATTTTGTGTGGGGAATCAATTTTGTAGTTATATTTTTGTATTTGTTTTATTTTTACTGCAAAATAACTTATTTATGCTTCTACCAAAAACCTTGAGGTTTTAATTTTAACCAGATGCATCGTATACAAAAATATCCTCTAATTTAATAACATAGTTTTTGTTTTGGAATTGTTGGATTTCGTCTCATATCTGGAGAATGACTCTTCTGGTCGTCTTTAAACTTTTAGCAGTGCTGTATTTTTATCGAAGGAAGGTTTGCATTGATTTTGGATTTTGTTGGTTTTAAGTCACTAATTATTTTAAACAAATTGGTTGTAGTGCAATAACTGCAGAATGCTTCTTATGATCGGTTTCAAACCTTAACCACACATCGTTTGTTCAGCATCAAACTTTCAGTGTTAGAATGTCTTAGAGAAAGAGTTGAACTTTTGTTGTGTTATGTAGATGAAAATTTACCATTTTTATTTGTTAATAGAGATGCAGTTTGTGCAATATGAGAACACTTCTTTAGAGAGTCTTCAAACTTTAAGTTCAGATGTAGCCTACCTGGATGAAAGGTCGGTTTCTCATTAGAGTGCGTTGGTGCTAATTTGCCAGGCATTATCTTCTGTGCAATAAATTGGGAATACCTCGTCTGATCGGTTTCAAACTTTCAGTGATGGTATGTTTTTCTTAAAGGAAGATTTCCATTGTTAATGGTTAATGTAAATCCTAATTTGTATCTTAGTGTATCTTAGACGAAGGCCCAAATTGGTCTTGGACTGTATGCGTGCCAATTTGCGATAGCTTTTCAATGTCTAAAAACTCCTGGGCTTCTTCAAGGTGGTGATCTCTAGCTTCTTGAGAAAGTTGAGCTATAGCTCCTAGGACTCTTGAGGGAGTTTAGCTGTAGCTCTTTTGTCTCTCGATGGTTTGGAGGTTCGAATGCTTATCCTTGTGTGTGGGTTAAGGTAGAAAGCGACCTGGATTATGGGACATAGGGGACGGATACCTCTCCCTTGGATAGTGCAGCAACCGAAACAAGACCAGGGATAGAAAACACACAAAAAACAAACAGCCTTTCTACCCCGCTGCAGTTTTTTCTAACCTCCACCCCTACCAACCTCTATTTCTAAGTAAGGCAAACCTGTCTCTGACCTGTACCACCTAGTACATGTAGCAGACCTGTTTGTAACCTGTCACTCTTAGCATGTTGGCAGATCTGTCTCTTAACCTGTGGCACCTAGCATGTGTTGGAGTTCATATATTACATCCTGGGACTCCTAGCATGCATGTCAGGCGACTCAGGCAACAGGTGTTAGCGTGTTAGAACACACTGACACACCTGATGACCCTGAATACACTCACCTGTGGACTTAATTGCTTAGGTGGGAAATGTTTGGGCTCAATTAAGCCACAATTTTTGGCAATTGAAGGTTGTTGTGATAGTGGTGGTGATGATCGTAGTGGCACTGCAGGTAGTAGTGATGATGGTGGCACTGCAGGTAGTGGTGGTGGTGATGGTATTATTGCAGGTAGTAGTGATATTACAGGTGGAAATGGTGGGAGTAGCACTGCTGGTGTTGACGGTGGGGTGTTGTTGATGGCAGCGGCACTCCAAGTGGTGGTAGTGGCACTACAGGTGGTGATGGTGGTAGTGGCACTGCAGATGGTGATGGTGGTAGTGACACATTAAATAGTAGTGATGGTGGTGCCACAAAGGTGTAAGTGAGTAACTGAATTTGCATGGGTTGATTCATAGCTCCTGGCCCTGCCTCTTAACTCCTATCGACAGCTTTTATGGATTTCAGGCTTCAAGAGACCTATTGTACCTATTCTTAAAGCTGTGTGTAGTGTCGGCTTCCACCGCCTCTTGTACCAGTGCGTTCCACTCACCATATTGAGTCAGTCAAAGGTAAAAAAAAGCTCATTTGGATGTTAGCTGTCATCTCCGTCCAGTGTCTCCCTCACATCTCCTCACATCTCCTCACATCTCCTCACATCTCCTCACATCTCCTCACATCTCCTCACATCTTAGTATTGTTCCTCCCAGGATGTTTTTCCTGTCTTGCTGAACACTCAACACACACAGTGAACCTCACTCTTGAGTTAGGTTCTGCTCTACTGAACCCAAACAGTGGACCCCACATACATAGTTCTTATATAATAATATTATTAGAATGAATATGGTGTTTATTGTAAGTTTAACTTATGAAAAATTTAAACTCTATATTTCTGCATACTTGAAGCTCAGATATGACATTTAAAAATAAATATTTATAGACAATATGTTAGGAATATATAATATGTATAATTCATTATATATTTCGTTATATTCTATATTGTAGGTGAGAGTAAAACAGGAAGGCTTTACACGTTCTAGTTTATGTATCTAAGCTCACAGGTCATGTTCAGGAACGTTCTCTGTTCAGCTCTTCTAGCTGTTTTTTTTTCATTTGTTCTGTCTGTTGGCTGATGTGTCGTGATGAGGTCATAAGTCATCATACTTCATTCATCATTAGTTTTAAGCCAAAGAGTGTTGTCGCCTTGTGGTGGAGTAATTTGAGCTTCCTCTTTCTAAAGAAACAGTTGGTGGCTTAGAGCGAGAGTCGTGAAGGGAGGGGAGGGACGGGGGTGATCCCTCTTTCTAGAAATACAGGAAGGGTTCCTGCCTCTTTTTCAGATATCAGCTATGATTTTTTATTTGTGAGTGTTTGTGAACACTGTGAATACTGTCCACAGTGAGACGTGTGTAGTGAGTGTAATATGTATATGTGTGTCAGTGGAAATTCCACGAATTCCTTCTTATTTCCCTATTCTCGGTTGCTTGTTAGGGACTCAGTAGAAATCAGGTTTTTGCTGAGAGATTCCATCTGTAGAACAAGCAAGGCAGGTGTAATCCTTTACCAAGACACACTCACTTTCAAGATACATATTAACTACTTTACTCTTTTGTGAGAGGTACGTAAGGGTTGGGCTTAAAGTCTACTGCATATATTTATATAAATATTTAATACTAACCCTTTCCTTTTTTGCAGTATATTTGTGCGTTTCACAGTATGTTGTGAATGATATCACAGGGTCTAGGAAAATAATTTAATTTAAAATTTACATGAGGTAAGACAAGATGAAATAGTGTTATTTTCTTTTTAAGTTACACTCAGCAGTGTTTTTATTTTACACTCCCTACTTCTGTTTTATTAATGATAATTACAACCCACTAAACTCAGTCCACGAAGGGAGTATAGTAAATTGTAACAGATCCCACACAAGGACCCTCAAACTAAAGTCCTTGAAATCCTCCTCTACTCGCAACCCCTTCAGTGAACTTTACAGGTTGGACCCCATAACGTGACCTCAACACAGTAGACCCACTTATTGGAGTCCACTCACTGGATCCCTGTCATTGGATCCTACTATGGAGATGGCAGCTTAACTTGTACCATCATTAAGAAAGAAGCCATGTGAAGAAAAACTCAAAATACCAAACCTTTTCTCTCTTAGCAAACAGAGTCTACGAGATCTCATTCAAACCATTAAAATATTAAATGGTTCGATACACTCAAACACAAAGAACTATCTTAAAAGCGAAATGAGTCAATTCATCGAAACAATGGAATGAAACTTCCAGGAAGAAGATGCAACACGAACG
Organism: Cherax destructor; assembly: GCA_009830355.1. Classification (NCBI taxonomy): domain Eukaryota; kingdom Metazoa; phylum Arthropoda; class Malacostraca; order Decapoda; family Parastacidae; genus Cherax; species Cherax destructor. The sequence goes on along the minus strand of WNWK01001855.1, from coordinate 142,485 downwards.
AGTGTCATTGTGTCAGAGGTAAAGCAAAATGGAAAATAACTTCCCACAGAAGTTATAAGCGAGATGACAATACAATCATTTAAGAACCGTCTGGACGAGCACTATTCAGACACAGAAGTCAATTAGGTACTTGCTGGGACAAAACGTAATCAGTAGATTCCTAATGTTAGTTCAGCAACTACATCAGGACGAACAGTTGACAATGAGCCACCCAAGTTAAAATTAATAGAGGTAGAGGTAGAGGTAGCAGAGGTGCGCGTCCACCTTCACCACAGTATCCAGAGGTAAAACAAATAGTAACCGGAATTAAAACCTCTGAAAAGCAGTGGAGTAACAGGAGTAGTTACGGAAGGAACAGTGCTAAAAATCAGAGACAGTTTGTAACCCTTGCAATGTATCGCCTTCTCTGTCCACTGTGTATTTCATGTTTATTTTCAATGAGAAGGATTTATTCCCTCCTTTCTCCTCTCTCCCTACTTCATGCCGCAGTGACCGGAGGAAGAGAAGGGATGCGAGAAAGCCTTCTGATTTATTATCTTTCCCTCAAACATGTAAATAATAAATGATAGTTCTTAATCTACATAGAAGTAGATAGTCCAAAGCAGATAGCCTGGGTATGGGATTATGTCCTCATTTTTCTGTCTTTCCCATTACTCGCACACAGTGGACCCTGCAAAGTGGACCCCACACAGTGGACCCCACACAGTGGACCCCACACAGTGGACCCCCCACAGTGGACACTACACAGTGGACCCCTAAAGCGCATACTGTCTTCCCTTCACCGTGGTGTCACCACAGTCTTCTTAGCTTCCACCAACACAGCTCCTCATCACTGATTTCTGACTAAATCACTAACTGAACTCGCTGATAAACACACGAGCTAACCCGCCTACCCCTAACTAGAAGCCCTTGCTTTTAACTTTGAAACTACAAAACATCGATGCATCCTGAGGAACTTTTTAAGAATGGGTGCCCTGGTGGCTGCCTACTTGTTCTCAACAACTTATCCTTCCCTTCCCTGGATCTCGTTTCACAGAACTCAGTGTGCAACGATTTTGTTTTTAGTTAGCGATGTATGGAACACTGGAAGTGTGCAGCTACCCTGACATGTAAAATATCATTCAACATTCAGGCTATGTATGAATATCCATCACGCAGGATGGGTATTCATCCATTAGGTGTAATATCTTTTGTATTTACCTAGACTCCATTACGCAGGTACGCACAGTGGTCAGTCTATCACTGGCTGTAATATCTGCTGGTGACTGACAAGAGGCAATTTCAGTATTCTAACAGAGTATACTAACTATGACCTCCATTTAGTATATTCCAGCAGGACTGGAAATTCCTAAGCGTGTAGATTACCATCCCTCATGATGGTCTGTGGGGTTGTGGGCTCAGCTAGTCTAACATAATTCGGATAACACAAGTGTCAGATTATTATTATTACAGCTGATATACATCAACAGTTTGAAAGTCAATTTACATTCATTACATTTTCAGATCGCACAACAAATAAGAGGAGTCGAGCAAAGAATCAACAGGAAGCTTTTGTAACCTGTGTTGTAACTCATGTCATGAAACTGCCAGTACGAGTGCCAGTACAAGTGCCAGTACGAGTGCCAGTACAAGTGCCAGTACGAATGCCAGGGAGCTCAATAGCTGCTTCGTTTTAGTCAGTGGCTATATCTTTATGGTCTTCATACATCTGATACACCGAAATCCATGTGGGACCGAAATGTTTAGTTTTTATTTCCAGTTCGTGGGGTAATTTAAACTCTTTTGATAAACGTTTTTCTCTTATTTAAAGAACAAATTCCTTTTCTTCGAAACGACCCTTTCTTTCTTAAATGAATTCCACCTCACGGAAGCGCGCCCCTTCTCTCCTAAAGGAATTCCTTTTCTCCAGACGAACCGCTCCAATCTTAAACGAATCCCTTCTCTTCAAAATGAACCCTTTCTCTCTTAAACGAATCCCCTCTCTCGAAAATGCTCCCCATCTCTCCTAACCCCTTCTCTCCAGAACTAATCCTTTCTTCTTGTTCTTCTGCCAAATTCTTACCTGAGAGTCCAAAGGCAGGAACAACCGTCGACCCTCACAAGGACGTGTGGTGGGAAGTTTGTAGAGTTGGCAGTTGTCCAGGCGAGATGGTAGACCTGTTTCCTATCAGGGTCTCGCTCTCATTAAGGGACCAACAAAGTAATGTGAAGTGTATGTAATGTCTTATGATGCACTCTACACTCGTCTGCTCTCTGTACATAAGATCAATATGTGGTTAGTTGATGTATTATTGATCACACAACTGGGGCATTAGCAACGGAGAGTCGAGCCTCTACCACTAGAGGAGTTATCAAGTACTATAAATACGCAAAATCAGCAATATGTAAAACATAGAAATCACTCTGTTTAATATACGTACTTTCTCGGCCTGGAGGTCAGATGCTGCCGTTCGATGGTAAGGTCTCGGCCTGGAGGTCAGATGTTGCCGTTCGGTGGTAAAGTGTGGGCCTGGAGGTCAGATGTTGCCGTTCGGTGGTAAAGTGTGGGCCTGGAGGTCAGGTGCTGCCATTCGGTGGTAAAGTCTGGGCCTGGAGGTCAGGTGCTGCCATTCGGTGGTAAAGTCTGGGCCTGGAGGTCAGGTGCTGCCATTCGGTGGTAAAGTCTGGGCCTGGAGGTCAGGTAATGCTGGACGGAGGTGACGTCTTGTTATTTTTAACAAGAATTAATACTTCAGCCGTGTGCTGCTGCCCTATTCTGTATGGTAATTAAAAAGAAATAAAGAAGCCCGCTATGCTTCCCTGCTATATTTTGTCATACAATATGAATTTTATACACGATGAAGTCCATCACCTTACGCCAAAAGACTTCAGTAGGTCAATGAGAAAACTGTCAAGCACTCCACTAGGACTCTGTAGCTACAACAACCAACAAAGGTTTCGCTCCAGCAGAGATGGAGTTGAAGAATGCGACACTTGTGCAACATTTGGGAATTTTGATTGAGGAAACGTTTCTCCAGCCAGTGGCTTCTTCAGTCCAAAACAGAGACTGAACGGTGAAGGATGAGGAGTCTCTCAGCCTGAAGTCGATGTGTTTAGTCTATCAGTCTTGTAGGTTGTCAGTTTTCTAAACCATTTACATCACATTTGTCGGACACTGCAACATCTTAGAATCTTGATACAGGGAATTATTCTACGCTTGCCTAACCTACAGGCATGACCTACTTACACTAGTGGATTTGCCCAATGGTGACTCCGCCTCCTCCTGCTTCTACTCACCACTTCTCCGCACATATGATTTACATTTCTCAGGATTGAGGCTGAGGGGTTGATTACCTCAAGTTCTTCCTCATCTATCACCGTTCTTCTCTGTACTGGACTGAAGAAGCCACTGGCTGGCGAAACGTCTCATCAATACATTTGTTGCACAAGTGTCTAATTCTTCAACTTGTCGGTTTTCTAAACTATTTTCATCAAATCTGGAGTTGCCTGAGTTTACTCACTGACTTAAGGTTTTACGACTCACCCGCCATGGGTTCACACCCCATCCGTTCCGTGGTTTGTAATCGTGTTATTACGATTTCTTGAGTGTTGACCATCTAGTATTACCTATCCCACAGAGGAGAATATAATTTATGAAGATTCTTCCATAATTACATAGCAAAGCAGCAATACTGTAAGTAATCTAACGAGCACTCACTGACTTACATATATAATTATAAACACTGTGCAAATAGATGCAGTGAACAGTCTTTGTAAATATCTCTATCACAAGACTGGACAACAAGAATTGTATATAGAAGAGGTAGCAAAATAATGTGTTGCGGTAGTTTTGGGTACACTGTGTCAGTAGAGAGTTGGTTTTTGTTCTGTAAGGTCGTTCATAGTGAATTTTCAGTGTCAGTGTTACTGAAGTGTTCAGGACGCCTTCTTTGAGTTTCCGTAGCTTTAACTACACAATATATACACTGTGAGGTGTATTCTTGACTAGTGGTGAACACGTTACATTCAGCCTCAAATATCCTAGTGTAGACGCTACGTTTTTTAAACGTCATTACCAACGTACCTTCAGGTGAAGACAGAGAGGGAGGAAGTTCTAGCTGGGAGATGCAGCTTCTCTTAGAGAGGAGAACAAGAACATTCATCAGGAGGAAAAAAGAGGAAAACTGCAACGAAGGAAAGCTGGTCAGTTAGGGGGAGTTGAAACTGAAGGTGTAAATGGTTAAAGACAGTATCTCTCTCTCTCTCTCTCTCTCTCTCTCTCTCTCTCTCTCTCTCTCTCTCTCTCTCTCTCTCTCTCTCTCTCTCTCTCTCTCTCTCTCTCTCTCTCTCTCTCATCTCATCTCCTCTCCTTACCTTTTTATTAAATATCTTCTGTGGTTATTCCTTCCATTTTCTTGGCGTGTTTATCCTCAACTTCTCTTAAATTTTCTCTTCCCCAAATCTACGCAACCCTTTGTTGTCTCTCCATCCCGGTTGTCTCCCTCACTGTTGTTCCTCCATCCCTGTTGTGTTTCCTCCATCCCAGTTATATATTTTCACTGTTGTTGTCTCTCTCCCTCATTGCTGTTCATTTTCTCCTTCACTGCTTTCCCTCCCTCACTTCTATTGTCTCACCCATCACTGTTGTTGTCTCCCTCACTGTTGTTGTCTCCCTCACTGTTGTTGTTTCCCACACTGTTGTTGTCTCCCTCACTGTTGTTGTCGTCTCCCTCACTGTTGTTGTCTCCCTCACTGTTGTTGTCGTCTCCCTCACTGTGTTTGTCTCCCTCACTGTTGTTGTCTCCCTCACTGTTGTTGTCTCCCTCACTGTTGTTGTCTCCCTCACTGTTGTTGTCTCCCTCACTGTTGTTGTCTCCCTCACTGTTATTGTCTCACCCCTCACTGTTGTTGTCTTCCTCTCTGTTGTCTCTTCCTCACTATTGTTGCGTCGCTCCCTCACTGTTATTGTCTCTCCATCCGCATTCTCTCTTTCTCCCTCACCATCATTGTTCTCTCACCCCCCCCCCCCCACTGTTGTTGTCTCTGTTTTCTCTATCTATCCTTCTCTGTTGGTCACCTCTCTCTCTCTCTCTCTCACTCTCTCTCTCTCTGTTGATGTTTCCGAAGTTTCTGTTCTCGTTCTCACTGCTCGTGTCTCTCTCCATCTCTGTTGCATCGTATGGAATAGATTAAAAACGTTTTTGGTTTAGACTGCGTGAGTTTAATGTTTTTTTAATTATGTGCATTAACTATGGAATGCATCATTTGATCGCATTCAAACTTTTACTGCTGATGAATTGTCCTCAGACGAAGTTTCTTGGTTTTAGATGATGTCTTTTAATGTGCTAACTGTATTAAACAAATTGGATTCCATGAAATAACTGAAGAATGTCCCTTCTGATGAGAAATAAGGCACCGTGTTTGAGTTTCTGGTCATTCTGGGTTAAAACTAGGAAATGGGAATTTTTTTTGTACCCTTAACATGTGTGTGCCCACAAGACGACTATGGAAAAAAAAAGTTAAATTCTATGGATCCAAAGCCTAAGTAATAATTAAAGGTCGGTCAATCCTAGAGAAAGTTTGGACTGATTTTGGCCTCAGTTGGTTCGAAATTGCCTTTAATGGAAAAAAAATGGAATATTGAAATACCGTTATCGGACTATATTTTCTGAGCGTATCACCCGAGTGGCGTTAATAATTCAAGGCTTAAACTTGATAGTACAACTTCTGATCGGCTTCAAACTTTAATATGCTTGTATTTTTTAGGGAAGTGGTCCTGAGATAACAAGAGAATGCCACTTCAGTTTAGCTTCAATGCTGTTGCTCCTAAATGGAATGTTTAAATTAGTTTAGTGCTCCATATGTCCTAATTTGCCATATTTATTGAAAATGGGATATTATTGTCTATGTGATAACTTGTAAATATAAAGTCTGATTCACTTCAAATCTTCAGAGCTAATATTTAACTGCTTTAGAAATCTGTGCCACAGTCGCAGTGTTGTTGTCACGAGCACTGAGGTACAGGGAGCTGGGGCTACGCAATACGCTAATGCCTGTCTTGGATGGAATGCGAAAGGAATGCGTGTGCGTTAAACCCGTCTCACTCAGTGCAATGAATATTAGGTGTTCGATCCTCCGTCTGCTAAGCGCGTGATAGCGCATTACTTATTTGCTTTGACCTAGTTGTATTGACCTAATTGTATTGACCTAGTTGTACTGACCTAATTGTAGTGACCTAGTTGCATTGACCTAGTTTTATTGACCTAGTTGTATTGACCTAGTTGCACTGACCTAGTTGTATTGACCTAGTTGTATTGACCTTTGTTGTATTGACCTAGTTGTACTGACCTAGTTGCATTGACCTAGTTGTATTGATCTAGTTGTATTGATCTAGTTGTATTGACCTAGTTGCATTGACCTAGTTCCATTGATCTAGTTGTATTGATCTAGTTGTATTGACCTAGTTGCATTGACCTATTTGTATTGACCTAGTTCCATTGATCTAGTTGTATTGATCTAGTTGTATTGACCAAGTTCCATTGATCTAGTTGTATTGATCTAGTTGTATTGATCTAGTTGTATTGACCTAGTTCCATTGATCTAGTTGTATTGATCTAGTTGTATTGACCTAGTTCCATTGATCTAGTTGTATTGATCTAGTTGTATTGACCTAGTTGCATTGACCTAGTTCCATTGATCTAGTTGTATTGATCTAGTTGTATTGACCTAGTTGCATTGACCTATTTGTATTGACCTAGTTCCATTGATCTAGTTGTATTGATCTAGTTGTATTGACCAAGTTCCATTGATCTAGTTGTATTGATCTAGTTGTATTGACCTAGTTGCATTGACCTAGTTCCGTTGCTCTAGATGTATTGATTTAGTTGTATTGACCTAGTTATATTGACCTAGTTTCATTGATCTAGTTGCACTGACCTAGTTCCATTGATCTAGTTGCATTGACCTAGTTCCATTGATCTAGTTGCATTGACCTAGTTGTATTAACCTAGTGCCATTGATCTAGTTGTATTGACCTAGTTCCATTGATCTAGTTGTATTGACCTAGTTCCATTGATCTAGTTGTATTGACCTAGTTCCATTGATCTAGTTGTATTGACCTAGTTGCATTGACCTAGTTCCATTGATCTAGTTGTATTGATCTAGTTGTATTGACCTAGTTGCATTGACCTATTTGTATTGACCTAGTTCCATTGATCTAGTTGTATTGATCTAGTTGTATTGACCAAGTTCCATTGATCTAGTTGTATTGATCTAGTTGTATTGATCTAGTTGTATTGACCTAGTTCCATTGATCTAGTTGTATTGATCTAGTTGTATTGACCTAGTTCCATTGATCTAGTTGTATTGATCTAGTTGTATTGACCTAGTTGCATTGACCTAGTTCCATTGATCTAGTTGTATTGATCTAGTTGTATTGACCTAGTTGCATTGACCTATTTGTATTGACCTAGTTCCATTGATCTAGTTGTATTGATCTAGTTGTATTGACCAAGTTCCATTGATCTAGTTGTATTGATCTAGTTGTATTGACCTAGTTGCATTGACCTAGTTCCGTTGCTCTAGATGTATTGATTTAGTTGTATTGACCTAGTTATATTGACCTAGTTTCATTGATCTAGTTGCACTGACCTAGTTCCATTGATCTAGTTGCATTGACCTAGTTCCATTGATCTAGTTGCATTGACCTAGTTGTATTAACCTAGTGCCATTGATCTAGTTGTATTGACCTAGTTCCATTGATCTAGTTGTATTGACCTAGTTCCATTGATCTAGTTGTATTGACCTAGTTCCATTGATCTAGTTGTATTGACCTAGTTGTATTAACCTAGTTGTATTGACCTAGTTCCATTGATCTAGTTGCATTGACCTAGTTGTATTAACCTAGTTCCATTGATCTAGTTGTATTGACCTAGTTCCATTGATCTAGTTGCATTGACCTAGTTGTATTAACCTAGTTCCATTGATCTAGTTGCATTGACCTAGTTGTATTGACCTAGTTATATTGACCTAGTTTCATTGATCTAGTTGCACTGACCTAGTTCCATTGATCTAGTTGCATTGACCTAGTTCCATTGATCTAGTTGCATTGACCTAGTTGTATTAACCTAGTACCATTGATCTAGTTGTATTGACCTAGTTCCATTGATCTAGTTGTATTGACCTAGTTCCATTGATCTAGTTGTATTGACCTAGTTCCATTGATCTAGTTGTATTGACGTAGTTGTATTAACCTAGTTGTATTGACCTAGTTCCATTGATCTAGTTGCATTGACCTAGTTGTATTAACCTAGTTCCATTGATCTAGTTGTATTGACCTAGTTCCATTGATCTAGTTGCATTGACCTAGTTGTATTAACCTAGTTCCATTGATCTAGTTGCATTGACCTAGTTGTATTAACCTAGTTCCATTGATCTAGTTGTATTGACCTAGTTCCATTGATCTAGTTGTATTGACCTAGTTTCATTGATCTAGTTGTATTGACCTAGTTCCATTGATCTAGTTGTATTGACCTAGTTCCATTGATCTAGTTGTATTGACCTAGTTCCATTGATCTAGTTGTATTGACCTAGTTCCATTGATCTAGTTACATTGACCTATACACAAATAACCTGCTCATGGAGAGAGGAACTTACGACGACGTTTTTTGTCCGACTTAGACCAAGTCGGACCGATACATGGTCGTAAGTTTCTCTCCTATGTGTGGGTTATTTATGTATTGTTCCAGTCACGGTATTGTGCCTATTTGTTATTTGTATTGACCTAGTTGTATTCACCTAAGTGCATTCTCATAGTCGTTTTTGCCTAGTTGCAATTATCTAGTTCTCTTGATGTAGTAGTATTGACTTAGTTTTATTGATCAAGTTCCATGGATTTAGTTGCATTGACCTATTTGTACTGATCTATTTGTATTGACCTAGTTGCAGTGACTTAATTGCATCGACGTAGTTAGGTTGACCTAATTGCAATTAACCTAGTTTCATTGGCCTAATATTTACCTGGCTGCACTGGCTTAGTTGCATTACGCTAGTTGCATTTTCCTTGTTGCATTGGCCTGGTTGCACTAATATAGTTGCATTAGCCTGGTTATATTAATATAATTGCATTGGCCTGGTTGCATTAATATAGTTGCATTAGTCTGTTTCCGTTAACATAATTGCATTGGTCTAATTGCATTAGTCTGGTTGTATTAACATAGTTTCATTGTCCTGGTTCCATTGTCCTAGTTATACCACAAAGTTTGTATTTATGTTTAAAAAGTTCATTAGTTCCAGTATAGTACATCACATGAAGGTCCTGTTACTTAAGTGGACTTTACAGGGAATATCTTGATTCAGGTGAAGGTTTCTCGATCTAATTTGTCAGCTTCCTATTAACTGCTAGATGCACCCGCCCCTGGATCGATCCTAGGTTCTTAAGTTTTGGGCCGATTGTGCTGTTGAGCCATGACCACCTTTTGAATATTTGATTTGGGATTCGAATCAGCGGTGAGCCATTTCCAGCTGCTCGCCCTAGTCGCAACATTACTGATAGTCAAAAAGCATCCTAAACCAGATTCCTGGGAACTTTAGTGACAACCACTAACTGAAACCAACCACAAGTTTGCATAGAGAAACGACGACTCGACCAGTCAGAGACAAAGTCTAGCTCTTGTCTCTTCTAAGTCATCGCAGGTTCGAATCCCATCCATTTCATTGAACTCTTTTAATGGTTCGTAAGGAATTCTCAGCTGCTGGTTGGGTAGGAGCGTCTTCAGCAGAAATTGGCGATAGGATTCCAAGATAAGCGCTATCACAAACTTTTTCTGCAGTCTGACTGGGAAAACCTTGCTAGGGATTTTTAACCTCAGACTGCAGCTTACAGCTCCACTCACTCCTTAGATTTTTTCCTGTGAATTTTCTAGGCACGTATGTGCACGCACGCTGACACACACACACACACACACACACACACACACACACACACACACACACACACACACACACACACATACACAAGCAAGCAAGCACGCGTGCGCGCTTGACCAAAACATTCGCAACAGTCAAATTTAACAATTCAGTCGAGTGACTTGAATTGTAACCCACAATCTGGTATTACTAACCCCTCAAAATGGGTGTGGGTATGTGTGTGTGTGTGTGTTATGTGTGTGTGTGTATGTGTGTGTGTGTGTGTATGTGAGTGTGGGTGCGCGCGTGTGTGTGTGTGTGTGTGTGTGTGTATGTGTGTGTGTGTGTATGCGAGTGTGTCAGTGTGTGTGTGTGTGTGTTATGTGTGTGTGTGTATGTGAGTATGTGTATGTGAGTGTGTGTGTGTGAGTGTGTGTGTATGTGTGTGTGTGTGTGTGTTTTGTGTGTGTGTGTGTGTGTGTGTGTGTGTGTATGTATGTGTGTGTGTGTGTGTGTGAATTCACCTCGCTGGGGTTTCAAAAACATAGTCTTCTTTCCTTAACTGGTCGTAATTATGTAAATATCCTAGTAGGACCAGTAATCTTGATACAATGCCTCTCAGCTCTTACCTTCGTGCTTCCACCAGTGGATTCCGCCTCCTGTGTCTTCAGAATTTTCCACGCCACACCTTTGGCAGTATATAAGTCTCCATTCTCATTCTTCAGACCCGTGACAGGAAACACTTGTCTTATTTCCTGGTAAACCTTACCAACAAACCACAGTGTTCCAAACTATAAAGGTGATGTCTTCTCCAGGATGAGGGACTGACAACCTCAAGAGACTACTACTCCGAGGTTGATGGACTGACCACATCATCGTTGTATCTTCATTGCATCTGCTGTCTTTGTATTCGACTGAAGAAGTCTATTATATAGGCGAAATGTTTTGACAGCAAAGATACCCAACAGTTGCATAAGTGTCTTCCTCATCTGGTTAATTTTCAGTGATACGAGGTTAGATTCTATAATTCTTTTAAAAAAACGACCCTCAACTCTAATACTAGTGTGGTTGCTAACCTCTGAACACTCATTGTTTTTTCCATTTTTATTCCACGTTGAGCTACTCACTGGTACTACATGGGAGGATTGTCTTGGCGTTCTTAGTACACAAAATCGTTTAGGTTCTTTAAAATTATTCTCATGTTTTCTTTTCTTCGATTTTTGTTTACGATTTACACCCATATGATAGTGCCTTGGGTCGTATTCCCCGACTCCTATCTTGATTAATATGTGCCAGATATGATTCCTGACTTACTCCCTGTTTTCTCTCAGTCGTGACTTGATAACAGTCAAGGACTGTTTTCTAAAAAATTATCGTTTAATTATGGGCTAATTGCTGTTAAATATAGTTGATTGCTGTAGAATTCCATTTGGCATTTGTTGGACAGTTCCTGATTTTTGGTCAAAATCTTTTTGAAGATTCATGCGGAAACCTTTCAAGGGGATATTGAAGGAGTGCCTCATTAGCCAGGTTGTGATGGTTGTGAGGGACTATCAGCAACAACTTGGTTGACCAAAGAATCAGAAAAGAATGTTGGGCTTCATGCCTGGCTTGGAGAGTAGAACGCATTACCGCGCTGAGATAAGCTTTACCTCTGATTAAATTAATAAAATATAATTTTATGGTAGGTCGAATACACATGTAAAAATGAGCATGGCTCTCAAGACTGATAACTGGAAGAAGTAGACAGACAAGTAATGCAGAGCAAGACGTTTCGTTCAGGGTTGTACTTTATCAGTCCTGAGCGAAAGGTTGTATTAAGTCTTGCCCTGCATCACTAGCCTCACCATTCACCATTGTGAGACTCTATTTTCTTTCTTTCGCCATTTTGATGTCACTTCCTCTCTCACCGTTCCTCTGTATTTTGTAACTCAAATGTTTTTTATATACTGATGCTCTCTGTCAACCCCAGCTTGTGGACCAGTTCCTCTCACCCAGCTTGTGAATTCAGATACTGCATCAGCTCCTTTCACTCCAGCTTGTAAATCCGGCTAGTGAATTAGTTCCTCTCACCTCAGCTTGTGAATCCATTTTGTGGATCAGTTTTTCTCACCCCAGTTTGTGAATCCAGATAGTTCGTCTCTTCTGAGTTCCGTCAGTCTCTCATAGGCTACGAGGAGGCTCGTGAGGCAGAATTTGTCATCTCACAACCTATGTTGGCTTTCCGTGATGAAGCCGCTAAAACGGCCTTTTAATATTAATCGACTGGAGGTGTAAATTCTCAGTCTTTCCCTTTTTATCAAATCCTAGACCACCCTGGCACCTCGCCTGACGTGCCTTCAGTCATCTAGGCACCGAGCTAGTAAACGTGACGCTCTTAGCCTGTTTTAGTTGTGGGTTAAATATGCGTTTTTATAGGGTTAATGTAACATTTAACCTCGTTTAAAAAGACACGAGAGCAAACACTAGGACATATTTATTAGAAAACGTTTCGGGCCTGAGACCTTGATCAAGGTCTCAGGTTTTCTTTTTACCCTGGGAACTACGTTAGAAAACGATTGCTGCTAAATGGTGATCTGGGTATTATATACACATCATGCAGGCAGTATAACAAAAGTCTGAGCCCAAGAACTGAGCATCAAAGTAAATTACGTCCACAGGGTCGAGCATCAGCAAAGGTATACCTGGAGAGGTATACTCCAGAGATATACTCCTGGAGAGGTATACTCCAGATGGTGACCCGGCCTTGGCCGGGTCACCATCTGGACATAGAGAGACATATGGAGACATAGGTCTCCCATGGGAGGAGGTACAAGTACCCCCTCATCGTCTGGAACCAATTGTCCCCAGGCCTAGCCACGTTCCCCGCCCTCACGGGGCTCGTAGGGAGAAGCTAGGCCTCTCTGGTCTGCCATCTCTAGTGAGCTGCAGATGGTAGCAAGCTCCAGCTTTGGCACCTACCCTGCCCTAGAAGGGCTGGTCATGGTCCTTCTCCCTATATTTTTGCTTTACGGGTTAATTGAATCCCTGTAAAAATCAGTAAGTCAGAAATGGAGGGATAAATATGGAATATTTTTTTGTTGGTTGTACTTAAAACTAACCAAGTACTATACATTATCTTATCTATTCTCAAATATTTATTTTGAAAATAAACAAAAAAGGATTATAAAACTTTTCATTATATTCGAATTTGATTAAATACTTAGATTCATTAATGTTAAATTATATATGATTTTAAAAGGTATGAAATCTTAAAGAAAACTGATCATAAACATATGAAAATCATAAACATATCTATGAAAATCATAAACATATCTATGAAAATCATAAACATATCTATGAAAATCATAAACATATCTATGAAAAATCATAAACATATCTATGAAAATCATAAACATATCTATGAAAAATCATAAACATATCTATGAAAATCATAAACATATCTATGAAAATCATAAACATATCTATGAAAATCATAAACATATCTATGAAAATCATAAACATATCAATGAAAATCATAAACATATCTATGAAAATCATAAACATATTTATGAAAATCATAAACATATCAATGAAAATCATAAACATATCTATGAAAATCATAAACATATCTATGAAAAATCATAAACATATCTATGAAAATCATAAACATATCTATGAAAATCATAAACATATCTTCAAAAATCAGCTGGAGATCAGCTGGCGTTGGTAAGTGACGAGAAACTTGAGAGTGAGAATTCCTGTAGTAAGTTGCAGGGGTTGCTAAGTAAGTTGCAAGGGTTGCTAAGCAAGTAATGATAACTAAGACTTTCAAAGTTATCAAGAGAAGCCGAAATAATCATAAAAGCTTCATTATTGGAGTTTCGAAGATCCTAAGCTATGCTAATGAGACTAAAAACGGATCTAATCCCAGGGTGCCAGGTGCAGATTGATTTGTGGTATGATAAGATACTCACACGGCGGGTACCAACACCACGAGAACCGTTCTATAGTAAGAGGTCATAAGGATTACATGATGATAAGTAAGATACATGAGCAACAGTTAGGTATCTTTATTCCGAAACGTTTCACCCACACAGTAGGCTTCTTCAGTCGAATACAGAGGAGCAGAACTTTTCTCCAGGCTGAAGGACTGACCATTTCAAAATTACGTCTTCCAGAGTGATGGACTGATTACATCGTCTTTACATCGTGATTGCTTCTGCTGTCTCAGTGTTCGACTGAAGAAGCCTACTGTGTAGGCGAAACCTTTCGGAATAAAGATACCTAACTATTACACATGTATCTTACCAACCTGTCGGTGTTGTATGCCATCATATTTACAAAGATTCCTTGCTAAGCCAGAGGACATTCAAGCATTTATTATAGGTACACAAATAGCCAGTGATGTATGTGAATTATACTAGCGAAGAGAAGACACGTTGCTGAACAATCTTTTTTTGGGACAATAATGCTTAAGCAAAGCAAAACCATGTTCTAATATAGTTCCACCGGAGACAGGAGCATTGTTCCAACTATCCGTGTTTTTATTTGCAGTTAACAGAGCGTTGTTTGCGTCTTTAAAACTTGGAAACTTAAAGTAGTTTTTAACACTTTGTACAACTTGCTCAGCACGAGCGTCGAGGATGACCAAGCTTGACCCTTGTGGGAATTGCCTTGATCAAGGTGCAAGGCTCATGATCTAAGGAATTGGAGGTACTCTGTTCCTTGCATCAAACCTGATTCTCTGTCATTCCCATGAGTTGTGACTCCCGTGGGTTTAACACTTTTCCCCAAAAAATTTGATATGATAATGACCAAGGTTGACTTTTGAGTGAGATACCAATGAATAATTTATGTTTTTTTGGTTGGATATTAAGTGTTGCTCTTTTTTTAAGACGATCGTGATGAAAAGACAAAAAGTGATAAGTTTGAGGAAAGTGGTAGAAGTGGGGGAGACAGTAGTGAGGAAGACAGTGGCTGGAGAGAGAATGGTGAGGAAGGGAAGTACTGAAGTGTTTTAGGGAGTGGTAGGACAAAAGGTACAAAAGTATCTCGCTTTCCTTTTGCAGTATGCTAACGAGCTAGCTGGGGTTCCACTTGACATATGTTTCAGGACTGATGATAACGAGCTAGCTGGGGTTCCACTTGACATGTGTTTCAAGACTGATGATAACGAGCTAGCTGGGGTTCCACTTGACATATGTTTCAGGACTGATGATAACGAGCTAGCTGGGGTTCCACTTGACATGTGTTTCAAGACTGATGATAACGAGCTAGCTGGGGTTCCACTTGACATGTGTTTCAGGACTGATGATAACGAGCTAGCTGGGGTTCCACTTGACATGTGTTTCAGGACTGATGATAACGAGCTAGCTGGGGTTCCACTTGACATGTGTTTCAGGACTGATGATAACGAGCTAGCTGGGGTTCCACTTGACATGTGTTTCAGGACTGATGATAACGAGCTAGCTGGGGTTCCACTTGACATATGTTTCAGGACTGACGATAACGATTTCATGAAGGAATTAGACCACGAACACCAATGTGATGAATAGAGGTTATTCATTAACTCAACTAAGCTGAATCTAAAGATAGCTAAGCCTCTCTATAATGACAAGAGAAACCCATTTGTGTCATTGGCCCATGCTGTGGGTATGTAAGTGACATACTCTTATACCAAATGGATCAGTATGAGTTGGCGTAATTGATGAATCAGTTGATTACTGTGTAACTGAGGTACACCAAATACTTGCGTATTTTATGCTTGTGATATACAAGACGAATTTTTGTATGATCAAAGAGTGTCCAGCAAGATAGAGCCATACTGGAGGCAAATTTTAAGTGTAACTTGTGCCACTGGTACATCCGTAAAGAATATCTCTTCTAACACTGCATACAAGGCTGGTCTAATGAAGAATTTTGTAAAAAAAAATAAAAAGAATGCTGAAGACGTTAGACTCCTTTACTTGAAAACAAAATGAAAAAAAAATAATTGAAGCTAAAGCAAACGCTGGAATATTGTTTGATCCTCATTTTCTGGATATATTACCCGATCAGGTCGTCAAAGCTGAACCCAGTAGAGTTGACTGTATGGAAGACTTTCATACTAACAGTTTACAGTTTTCTGGTAAACCACAGAAGTAAATTGTTATGCTGAGTTGATTCCACATATGATAAAAACTTTTGGATAAATGTGTTGCCGTGGGTCGCTGAAATGACATTTTCTTCACTCACTCACAGACATTGTCCAGTAACCATGGTGATGAACATGCTGAGACCTTCCACCAAAATATTATAGTGAAATCAAAAGTATTCCAGCATCAACTTGACGGGAGATTACTGATGGTTTCTGCAAACACAAATAACTGTTAGTCACAAGCGAAAAGCATTACTAAACACATTCAAAGAGACAGGCTTATCAGAAAACGATTGAGTTCTGGAACCTTGATCACGTCTCTCCCAGAACAAGAAGGTTTTTAAAAGAAAATTGTCCTAGTGTTTGCTCACGTGTCTATGTAAACCACTTGTCCGTTTAAGCTACCAAAGTTTATCAAAATTCTACTGACACAGACTCCATCTTTGACTTTTTGATGGTAACAGATTTATTACACAAACTTTGATTATGGTTGCTTTAGCACTGCTCACCGGCCTTACTAACTCTACCTCTGTTATACTCTCGACCCTCGCTAGTCTCAGATCAAGCATATTACCACCCACGCTAGTCTCAGATCAAGCATATTACCACCCTCTTAGTCTCAGATCAAACATATTACCACCCTCACTAGTCTCAGATCAAGCATATTACCACCCTCGCTAGTCTCAGATCAAACATATTACCACCCTCGCTAATCTCAGATCAAGAATATTACCACCCTCGCTAGTCTCAGATCAAGCGTATTACCACCCTCGCTAGTCTCAGATCAAGCATATTACCACCCTCAAACCATACCACGGGTGGGGTTCGAACCCGCGGTCACAGAGTCTCAAAACTCCAGACCGTGGTATGGTTTGTTTACAATCGTGTCATTACGATTTCGTGAGTCAAGTTACCACCCTCGCTAGTCTCAGATCAAGCATATTACCACCCTCATTAGTCTCAGATCAAGCATATTACTACCCTCGCTAGTATCAGATCAAGCATATTACCACCCTCGCTAGTCTCAGATCAAGCATATTACCACCCTCGCAAGTCTCAGATCAAACATATTACCACACTCGCTAGTCTCAGATCAAGCATATTACCACCCTCGAAAGTCTCAGATCAAGCATATTACCACCCTCGCTAGTTTCAGATCAAGCATATTACCAACCTCGCTAGTCTCAGATCAAGCATACTACCACCCTCGCTAATCTCAGATCAAGCATATTACCACCCTCGCTAGTCTCAGATCAAGCATATTACCACCCTCGCTAGTCGCAGATCAAACATATTACCACCCTCACTTGTCTCAGATCAAGCATATTACCACCCTCGCTAGTCTCAGATCAAACATATTACCACCCTCACTAGTCTCAGATCAAGCATATTACCATCCTCACTAGTCTCAGATCAAGCATATTACCACCCTCGCTAGTCTCAGATCAAACATATTACCACCCTCATTAGTCTCAGATCAAGCATATTACCACCCTCGCTAGTCTCACATCAAACATATTACCACCGTCGCTAGTCTCAGATCAAACATATTACCACCCTCACTAGTCTCAGATCAAGATTATTACCACCCTCGATAGTCTCAGATCAAACATATTACCACTCTCGCTAGTCTCAGATCAAGCATATTACCACCCTCGCTAGTCTCAGATCAAACATATTACCGCCCTCACTAGTCTCAGATCAAGCATATTACCACCCTCGCTAGTCTCAGATCAAACATATTACCACCATCAATAGTCTCAGATCAAGCATATTACCACCCTCGCTAGTCTCAGATCAAACATATTACCACGCTCATTAGTCTCAGATCAAGCATATTACCACCCTTGCTAGTCTCACATCAAGCATATTACCACCGTCGCTAGTCTC
This sequence comes from Cherax destructor, assembly GCA_009830355.1. Taxonomy (NCBI): domain Eukaryota; kingdom Metazoa; phylum Arthropoda; class Malacostraca; order Decapoda; family Parastacidae; genus Cherax; species Cherax destructor. The sequence continues at coordinate 124,592 of WNWK01001855.1, read as the reverse complement.
AGATCAAACATATTACGACCCTCACTAGTCTCAGATCAAGATTATTACCACCCTCGCTAGTCTCAGATCAAGCATATTACCACAATCGCTAGTCTCAGATCAAGCATATTACCACCCTCGCTAGTCTCAGATCAAGCATATTACCACCTTCGCTAGTCTCAGATCAAACATATTACCACGCTCGCTAGTCTCAGATCAAGAATATTACCACCTTTGCTAGTCTCAGATCAAGCATATTACCACCTTCGCTAGTCTCAGATCAAACATATTACCAACCTCGCTAGTCTCAGATCAAGCATATTACCACCTTCGCTAGTCTAAGATCAAACATATTACCACCCACGCTAGTCTCAGATCAAGCATATTACCACCCTCGCTAGTCTCAAATCAAGCATATTACCACCCTCGCTAGTCTCAGATCAAACATATTACCACCCGCGCTAGTCTCAGATCAAGCATATTACCACCTTCGCTAGTCTCAGATCAAACATATTACCACCTTCGCTAGTCTAAGATCAAACATATTACCACGTTCGCTAGTCTAAGATCAAACATATTACCACCCACGCTAGTCTCAGATCAAGCATATTACCACCCTCGCTAGTCTCAAATCAAGCATATTACCACCCACGCTAGTCTCAGATCAAACATATTACCACCTTCGCTAGTCTCAGATCAAACATATTACCACCCTCTCTAGTCTCAGATCAAGCATATTACCACCCTCGCTAGTCTCAGATCAAGCATATTACCACCCTCGCTAGTCTCAAATCAAGCATATTACCACCTTCGCTAGTCTCAGATCAAGCATATTACCACCCTCGCTAGTCTCAAATCAAGCATATTACCACCTTCGCTAGTCTCAGATCAAACATATTACCACCCTCGCTAGTCTCAGATCAAACATATTACCACCTTCGCTAGTCTCAGATCAAGCATATTACCACCTTCGCTAGTCTCAAATCAAGCATATTACCACCTTCGCTAGTCTCAGATCAAACATATTACCACCCTCGCTAGTCTCAGATCAAACATATTACCACCCTCGCTAGTCTCAATCAAACATATTACCACCTCGCTAAGTCTCAAATCAAGCATATTACCACCTTCGCTAGTCTCAATCAAGCATATTACCACCTCGCTAGTCTCAGATCAAACATATTACCACCCTCCTAGTCTCAATCAAACATATTACCACCCTCGCTAGTCTCAGATCAAACATATTACCACCCTCGCTAGTCTTAATCAAGCATATTACCACCTTCGCTAGTCTCAGATCAAACATATTACCACCCTCTCTAGTCTCAGATCAAGCATATTACCACCCTCTCTAGTCTCAGATCAAGCATATTACCACCCTCGCTAGTCTCAGATCAAACATATTACCACCTCGCTAGTCTCATCAAATTTCAGAGCATATTACCACCCTCTAGCTAGTCTCTCAGATCAAACATATTACCACCCTCGCTAGTCTCACATCAAGCATATTACCACCCTCGCTAGTCTCAGATCAAACATATTACCACCCTCGCTAGTCTCACATCAAGCATATTACCACCTTCCGCTAGTCCTTCAGATCAAACATATTACCACCCTCGCTAGTCTCACATCAAGCATATTACCACCCTCGCTAGTCTCAGATCAAACATATTACCACCCTCGCTAGTCTCACATCAAGCATATTACCACCTTCGCTAGTCTCAGATCAAACATATTACCACCCTCGCTAGTCTCACATCAAGCATATTACCACCTTCGCTAGTCTCAGATCAAACATATTACCACCCTCGCTAGTCTCAGATCAAACATATTACCACCCTCGCTAGTCTCACATCAAGCATATTACCACCTTCGCTAGTCTCAGATCAAACATATTACCACCCTCGCTAGTCTCAGATCAAACATATTAAACCTTTAGCACACCTTACCCTGCAGCGCTGTTTGACCCTTGTGGCTTTTGCGTTTAGTTATGATTATAATAATAATATAAAATTTCTAAGCATCGTATAATATGTACAATACGATTAAATTCAGCGTGTACTCACCTAGTTGTGGTTGGAGGGGTCGAGTCACAGCTCCTGGTGTGTGTGTGTGTGTGTGTGTATGTGTGTGTATAGTTATCATTTACTGTACATTACATGCTCTATTTATATTAACCAATAAATTTAGATTGTACAAGTGCACAAAGTGCTTCATTTTAATTAAACAATGACTTGAAATTACATTTTCCTCTGACTTAAAATACTGAGGCGTTGAATCAGTTCTGGTTGCAGATTTGTAATCAACAAATTCGACTTTAATAAAGCACGTTGACATTTATCTCAGGAGCAGAAGAAAAGTTTTTACATTTTAATTCTGGTAGATAAATAATGTTAGTGGTGGAGGAATAATACTGAGGGATATTACTGGTGGAGGGATAATACTGGAGGAGGTATGATACTGGAGAAGGGATAATACTGGGGGAGGGATAATACTGGAGGAGATATAATACTGGAGGAGGTATAATACTGGAGGAAGGATAATACTGGAGGAGGTATAATACTGGAGGAGGGATAATACTGGGGGAGGGATAATACTGGAGGAGGGATAATACTGGAGGAGGTATAATACTGGAGGAGGGATAATACTGGAGGAGGGATAATACTGGAGGAAGGATAATACTGGAGAAGGGATAATACTGGAGGAAGAATAATACTGGAGGAGGTATAATACTGGTGGAGGGATAATACTGGAGGAGGAATAATACTGGAGGAGGGATAATACTATAGGAGGGATAATACTGGATGAGGTATAATACTGGAGGAGGTATAATACTGGAGGAGGGATAATATTGGAGGAGGCATAATACTGGAGGAGGGATAATACTAGAGGAGGGATAATACTGGTGGAAAGATAATACTGGTGGAGGGATAATACCGGAGAAAAATAATACTGGTGGAGGGATATTAGTGGAGGAGGGGTAATACTAGTGGAGGGATAATACTGGTGGAAATATAATAATGGTGGAGGGATAATACTGGAGGAGGGATAATACTGGAGGATGGATAATACTGGAGTAGGGATAATACTGGAGGAGGGATAATACTGAAGGAGGGATAATACTAGAGGAGAGATAATACTGGAGAAGGGATAATACTGAATGATGGATAATACTGGAGGAGGGATAATACTGGAGGAGGGATAATACTGGAGGAGGGATAATACTGGAGGAGGGATAATACTGGAGGAGAGATAATACTGGAGGAGGGATAATACTGGAGGAGGATAATACTTGAGGATGGATAACACTGGAGGAGGGATAATACTGGAGGGGGGATAATACTGGTGGAGGGATAATATTGGAGGAGGGATAATACTGGTGGAAAGATAATGCTGGAGTAGATGTAATTGTGGAGGGAAAGAACTGAAGCCTTGATTGTACTGGAGGAGAGATAATGCTGATGATGGATAATTCCGAAAGAGGAATAATACTGGAGGAATAGTATTGGAGGAGGAATACAAGAGGATGGCTAATACTTCTGGAGATAGATTATACTTCTGCAGGATGGATAATACTTTTGGATGGATAATACTTCTGGAGGATGGATAATACTTCTGGGGGATGGATAATACTTCTGGAGGATGGATAATACTTCTGGAGGATGGATAATACTTCTGGAAGATGGATAATACTTTTGGACGATGGATAATACTTTTGGAAGATGGATAATACTTCTGGAGGATGGATAATACTTCTGGAGGATGGATAATACTTTTGGAAGATGAATAATACTTTTGGAAGATGGATAATACTTCTGGAGGATGGATAATACTTCTGAGGATGGCTAATACTTCTGGAGGAGGGATAATACTGGAGGAATCATAATACTGGAAAATGGATAATACTGGAGGAGGAATAATTCTGGAGGAGGAATGATAGTGGAGTAGGAATAAAACTGGAGGAAGAATAATACTGGAGGAGGTATAATACTGGAGGAGGAATAATACTGGAGGAGGAATAATACTTGGAGAGGAGTAATACTGGGGTAGGAATGATACTGGGGTAGGAACAATACTGGGGTAGGAACAATACTGGGGTAGGAACAATACTGGGGTAGGAATAATATTGAGTTAGGAATAATACTGGAGGAGGAATAATACTGGGAGAGGAATAATTCAGAAGGAATAACACAGGAGGAGGCATAAAACTTTAGGAATACTGCAAGAGGGATAGTAAAGGAGGGGGGATAATAATAGAGAAGGAAAATATTGGAGGATGGATAATAATACTGGTGAATAGACAATATTGGAGAATGGATAATTATACTGGAGGAAGGACAAATACACTGGAGGAAAGAAAAATATGCTGTAGGAGAGACAAATATACTGGCGGAGGGACAAATATACTGGAGGAGAGACAAATATACTGGAGGAGAGACAAATATACTGGAGGAGAGACAAATATACTGGAGGAGAGACAAATATACTGGAGGAGAGACAAATATACTGGAGGAGAGACAAATATACTGGAGGAGAGACAAATATACTGGAGGAGAGACAAATATACTGGAGGAGAGACAAATATACTGGAGGAGAGACAAATATACTGGAGGAGAGACAAATATACTGGAGGAGAGACAAATATACTGGAGTAGAGACAAATATACTGGAGGAGCGACAAATATACTGGAGGAGAGTCAAATATACTGGAGGAGCGACAAATATACTGGAGGAGAGTCAAATATACTGGAGGAGCGACAAATATACTGGAGGAGAGTCAAATATACTGGAGGAGCGACAAATATACCGGAGGAGAGTCAAATATACTGGAGCAGCGACAAATATACCGGAGGAGAGTCAAATATACCGGAGGAGAGTCAAATATACTGGAGGAGCGACAAATATACCGGAGGAGAGTCAAATATACCGGAGGAGAGACAAATATACTGGAGGAGCGACAAATATACCGGAGGAGAGTCAAATATACCGGAGGAGAGTCAAATATACCGGAGGAGAGTCAAATATACCGGAGGAGCGACAAATATACCGGAGGAAAGTCAAATATACCGGAGGAGAGACAAATATACTGGAGGAGCGACAAATATACCGGAGGAGAGTCAAATATACCGGAGGAGAGACAAATATACTGGAGGAGCGACAAATATACCGGAGGAGAGTCAAATATACCGGAGGAGTCAAATATACCGGAGGAGAGTCAAATATACCGGAGGAGAGTCAAATATACCGGAGGAGCGACAAATATACCGGAGGAGAGTCAAATATACCGGAGGAGAGACAAATATACTGGAGGAGCGACAAATATACCGGAGGAGAGTCAAATATACCGGAGGAGAGTCAAATATACCGGAGGAGAGACAAATATACTGGAGGAGCGACAAATATACCGGAGGAGAGTCAAATATACCGGAGGAGAGTCAAATATACCGGAGGAGAGTCAAATATACCGGAGGAGAGTCAAATATACCGGAGGAGAGTCAAATATACCGGAGGAGAGTCAAATATACTGGAGGAGCGACAAATATACCGGAGGAGAGTCAAATATACCGGAGGAGAGACAAATATACTGGATGAGCGACAAATATACCGGAGGAGAGTCAAATATACCGGAGGAGAGACAAATATACTGGAGGAGAGTCAAATATACCGGAGGAGAGACAAATATACTGGAGGAGGGATAATATTCAGAAAATAAGATAATTGAGATAATGTTTGAGAATAACGAAGGAAATTATTGAAGATGAGCAGATAAATTATGGAGAAGAATAACACTGATGATGATGATGATGGAAGTTGGAGGAATGATGGAGTGAGGGAGAGTGGTGGAGTGAGGGAGAGTGGTGGAGTGAGGGAGAGTGGTGGAGTGAGGGAGAGTGGTGGAGTGAGGGAGAGTGGTGGAGTGAGGGAGAATGGTGGAGTGAGGGAGAGTGGTGGAGAGAGGGAGAGTGGTGGAGAGAGGGAGAGTGGTGGAGAGAGGGAGAGTGGTGGAGAGAGGGAGAGTGGTGGAGAGAGGGAGAGTGGTGGAGTGAGGGAGAGTGGTGGAGTGACGGAAAATGGAGTGGGGGAGAGTGGGGGATTGATGGAGTGAGGAAGAGTGGTGGAGAGAGGTACTGTGCCAGATACAGGAGAGGGTGCCGTGCCTTAGATAGGAGGGGGCACAATGCCTTAGATAGAAGGAGGTGCCTTGCTGGAGACAGGAGGGGGTGCCGTGCCGGGAACAGGAGAGGGTGCCGTGCCGGAGACAGGAGGGGGTGCCGTGCCGGAGTCTGGAGGGGTGCCATGCCGGAGACAGGAGGGGTGCCGTGCCGGAGACAGGAGGGGTGCCGTGCCGGAGACAGGAGGGGTGCCGTGCCGGGGACAGGAGGGGGGGGTGCCGTGCCGGAGACAGGAGGGGTGCCGTGCCGGAGACTGGAGGGGGTGCCGTGTCGTAGACCACTTTCACTACGTTCTCTCTACAGGAGCAGTCTTTGGATTTTTCCCAGGTATATTATCCCTATGGTAAGTAAATTGAACATTTGTTCCCTCGATATTTCTTAGGATTAAATTGCATACCGCGACGGTACTGGGACTATCCCGATGTTTCTTCACCTTGAAACATCCTCTCAACTTCTGGGTCTCTAATTTTCTAGTTACTATATTATGATTTTATAATTATCTTTTGAGAAGCTTTATTCTAAAACGAAAAATTATTTTTCCTAGATTTTTAACCATCTGAGTTAAATGACACCATCCTTACTCTCTTCCTGACCACAGATATATGAAAGTTTCCTTAATATCTTATTATATAAAATGGAAATTAGATGTATGGGGTTTAAGCTCCAACTAGGAAGAATTTCATCTTTTAGAAAATAGCAACATGAGGTTAGCTAGGACTCCAAGGAAGTTTCTCCACTAACTGAATGATTGCCTTATGTCTATGATCTCGACATTCTGTACTTATTCTAATCCTGATTACTACCTTAGTTAGTTATATTACTACCTTAGTTGGTTATATTACTACTTTAGTTGGTTATATTACTACTTTAGTTGGTTATATTTCTACCTTAGTTGGTTATATTACTACCTTAGTTGGTTATATTGCTACATTAGTTGGTTATATTACTACCTTAGTTGGTTATATTGCTACCTTAGTTGGTTATATTGCTACCTTAGTTGGTTATATTACTACCTTAGTTGGTTATATTACTACCTTAGTTGGTTATATTACTACCTTAGTTGGTTATATTACTACCTTAGTTGGTTATATTGCTACCTTAGTTGGTTATATTACTACCTTAGTTGGTTATATTGCTACCTTAGTTGGTTATATTGCTACCTTAGTTGGTTATATTGCTACCTTAGTTGGTTATATTGCTACCTTAGTTGGTTATATTACTACTTTAGTTGGTTATATTACTACCTTAGCTGGTTATATTGCTACCTTAGTTGGTTATATTACTACCTTAGTTGGTTATATTGCTACCTTAGTTGGTTATATTACTACTTTAGTTGGTTATATTACTACCTTAGCTGGTTATATTGCTACCTTAGTTGGTTATATTACTACCTTAGTTGGTTATATTACTACTTTAGTTGGTTATATTACTACCTTAGTTGGTTATATTGCTACCTTAGTTGGTTATATTACTACCTTAGTTGGTTATATTGCTACCTTAGTTGGTTATATTGCTACCTTAGTTGGTTATATTGCTACCTTAGTTGGTTATATTGCTACCTTAGTTGGTTATATTGCTACCTTAGTTGGTTATATTACTACTTTAGTTGGTTATATTACTACCTTAGCTGGTTATATTGCTACCTTAGTTGGTTATATTACTACCTTAGTTGGTTATATTACTACCTTAGTTGGTTATATTACTACCTTAGTTGGTTATATTACTACTTTAGTTGGTTATATTACTACCTTAGTTGGTTATATTACTACCTTAGCTGGTTATATTGCTACCTTAGCTGGTTATATTACTACCTTAGTTGGTTATATTGCTACCTTAGTTATATTACTACCTTAGTTGGAAATATTATAGTAAATTACGTTTTGAAGTCTCTTTTTAAGCGTATCCTCTTAGAAAACCAAACTACTGAAATTGTTTGGGCCATCCCGCCTGCAATCTTACTTTTCATTGCAATTTCATCACCCTAGACTCTTCTACCTATTAGATGCAATAAATAATTCGTCGGTGGCACTGATACTATGAATTCTCTGATTTTCTCATTGAATTTGACTCTTGCATAAGTTTATTATAACAATCTGAACCTTACACAAATAAACCGCACATAGAGAGATAAGCTTCTGACGACGTTTCGGTCCGATTTGTTCCAGTCACGGTATTGTGCCCATTTTGCTATTTAATCTGAATCTTCTGACATTTTCGATTATTAGATGTTGACAACCGAACCTCCATTCCACTGAATACTCAAATTCGACTTATTATTTCATAAGCCCATGTTGTCTATTCATGACCTTTAGCAGTGCAAGCAGAAGCTATCCCAGGGCGACTATATCAAATTACATTTATAGTTAATAGTTGGGGCCTATTTTACGGACAATGTTCTGAAATTAAAAAGGCATATCACAGTTCTATACCTGTCTTAAGTGAAAGGATTTCAGTCAGTTCTTTAGACTGAATTTCTTCTACCTCCGAACTATTCCCTTTGGCGGTCTTTGGTTGTCTACGTTCGTCTCGTTGACTCTCCAGTGGCCTTTGGAAGTTCCCGGTGGTTTTGGTGATTTCTATTGCTCATTAGTGGTCTTCCATAACTTCTACGGGTTTCTGGTAATCCTTGATAACTTTCAGTGGCCTCTGGTGGTCTCTGATCTATTGGATTACCTTCGGTGGCATCTGGTGGCCTGAGATTGCCTCTGGTGGTCTTTGATTGCCTAGGTTGTTCTTGGTTGCCTCTGTTGGCCTATGGTGGCCTCTGGTTGTTTCCGGTGGCTCTCCTTGCCACTGGTGGGCTCCGGTGGCCTCTTGTACTTCTGTAGCTTTTAGTAGCTTATTTGAATTTCTGGTGGACTCTGGTAACTTCGTTTGTCCTCAAACAGTTTTTCGTGGCTTGGGGTGTTCTCCATTGGCTTCAAATGGCCCTCGAGGACCTCTGACGGACTCCGGTAGACTTTAGAGGCCTTTGACGGAAATTAAAGAGCATTCAGCGGCCTCTAGGGGATACTGGAGGATTCTAGTAAACTGTGGAGGGTTTCCGGTAATGTGAGCGAGCCTCTGGTGTCTTTCGGTCGCCTCTGATGTCTCTAATGACACTTGGGTTGCCTCTCTTAACCTTCGGATGATTTTCAGCGGCCTTCGGGGACCGCTGAGGGTAACCAATGGCACTCGGCTGTCTTCTAGTAAGTAGCCTCTGAGGTCGTCTGAGAGTCACAGTAGCCTCGGGTAGCATTCACTGGCACCAGGCTATCCTTCAGTTACCTTCGAGTGGCCTCCGGGAACCTCTGAGGCCCACAGAGAGCGTAAAGTTGCTGAGATGGACACAAATGTCTCATTGATCGTGCAACTGAAAAGAAAATGATCTCTATGACCGTGCAAGTGAAACGAAAATGACCCTGTAATTTGTACAACTTATATTTTTTCCTTTACAGCTTGAGGCTGTTAGCTGCTGCTGTCGCCCCTTTTACCCCTGCTACTGCTGCTGTTTGTGGTGCCACTGCTGTTTGATTCTGCTACTGTTGCCGCATCTGTGGCTTCTGTTGCGATTATCTGCTGCTGCTACTCCTGTTTCTTCTGCTTCGTCTGTTGCTGCTGCTACTACTGCTGCTACTTTTGCTGCTGCTACTACTGCTGCTACTTTTGCTGCTGCTGTTTCTTTTGCTGCTACTGATTTTGGTTATCCTTCTTCCTGCTTGTCTACCAAGCATAAAGTTACTCCGGATAGGTTACAGTATACTGGCATTCATCACAGTCACTGTCAGCACCCAGGGTGATCACTGCCAGCACCCAGGGTGATCACTGTGAGCACCCAGGGTGATCACTGTCAGCACCCAGGGTGATCACTGTCAGCACCCAGGGTGATCACTGTCAGCACCCAGGGTGATCACTGTCAGCACCCAGGGTGATCACTGCCAGCACCCAGGGTGATCACTGCCAGCACCCAGGGTGATCACTGTCAGCACCCAGGGTGATCACTGTCAGCACCCAGGGTGATCACTGTCAGCACCCAGGGTGATCACTGTCAGCACCCAGGGTGATCACTGTCTGCACCCAGGGTGATCACTGTCAGCACCCAGGGTGATCACTGTCAGCACCCAGGGTGATCACTGTCAGCACCCAGGGTGATCACTGTCAGCACCCAGGGTGATCACTGTCAGCACCCAGGGTGATCACTGTCAGCACCCAGGGTGATCACTGTCAGCACCCAGGGTGATCACTGTCAGCACCCAGGGTGATCACTGTCAGGACACGGGATGGTCACCGCCAAAAGAGCTTCTTACCCTTAATAGAATGAAACTTGAACTAATAATTTCAAGTGAAGTGGAGTGAGGGGGAAAATGGAGGTCATCTTTTTCCTCAGGAACCTTTTAAATGTTCGGTGAATAAAAAAAGATTCCACTACAGTACATTGAAAGGAACAGCCAGTAACAGAACACTCTCCAGATAGACTCCGCCAAGACCCGGGTTGGTCACCGCCAAGACCTGGGTTGACCACCACCAAGACCTGGGTTGACTAGCGCCATAATCCAGATTCGTCACTGCTGTCTTTTTTCTACATAAACTGCTTCAGCTGCCAGAGGTCTTCACACCGATCTTTGAGTAAACTTGACACAATTCTAAAATATGGACTAAACTCACAGCAGTATATACACCGTGAGACATACAACACTCAGTGTACTGAGAGAGTTGCACATGAATGGCATACAATACTAACAAAATATAGAATCAGACATATGTGCAACATCTGTGAATGTTTATTTATAGACATTTGGCCATCCAGTGACTAGAATTTGTATTGATAAAGCCACTGAATGGCGAAACATCTACAAATAAAGATAGCCAGTAGTTTATGGTACTAAGAGAAACTCACCTCTGAGTAAATATTCAACGAAAGCCGTACACCTCTTAACCTACTGTGTACACCAATCGACATATACCTCTTAGTACGTAGACAGTCATATGGGTCAGAGTGTGAGACACTGCTATCACTGCGATCTCACAGGCTATCCCATGCAGCAGGTGTAGATTGCGTAATAGTGTTCAAAAAAATATATCCAGTTCAATACCACCGTAACTTGTTTAGAAAACAAATTTTGCGACACAGTCTCTTTACTGCTTATGTCTCCTTAATATTTTACTAATACCGGCCACGGGGTGGTTAGAACACCTACCTTGACGGTCTTAAACCTTCAATGTATTTGGTTCAATTTTAGATTTATACGTTTGGTACGTTTGGTTTTATTGGGAAGGTAGCAGGTGATAAGGTCATGATCTTAGGGTTTTGTTTATTTGCTTATATCAGCAAGTTATCAGGGTCCTCGTATTGATTGTTAAGCTCATGATCTTAGTGTTATATTCACTTGGTTTAATCAACAAGGTGTCAAGATGTCGTAATGATGCATATCATATATCTGATATTTCTTATGTCCAATATCTTGTTTTCCCGGAGAGTATCTTTGAGATGTTCAGTAAGCTTGTATGTGCCTGAAAATAAACATTTTGATTAATCTCGCAACTACTGTAAATACAGTATTAAACAGAAATTAAAAATCTCAATCTCTCTCTCTCTCTCTCTCTCTCTCTCTCTCTCTCTCTCTCTCTCTCTCTCTCTCTCTCTCTCTCTCTCTCTCTCTCTCTCTCTCTCTTTTACACACACACACCGTAAAAGTTTGTCGCAGTACAAGCTATTATACTTCAGAGAAAACGAGCACCAGTATAGCCAGAAAAGATCCCGCTGATCCCCTCTAATCCAGCGATTAGAATGTTGGGGTGGTGAAGGGCATTCTGCTGCACCTTGTTTCACTTAACCAGGAAGATCCTTCTCAGAGGGGAGTAGCAATCATCACTTGCTTGTCTTTAGTCAGTATGTATCAATATTTTTGCTTAAGTAATATACAAAACCCATAATTAGGAAATACCTTTTAAATGGTCGCCTGATTTTTGTATAATTATTTTTTCTTTTATAACTTGAGAATTCTTCAGGTGCTAAACCTAGACTATGATAACCTAAACTATAAATATTTCAATTCAGCCTAACCTAAGTTTCCTATTCTGTGCATGGTATATGGTTAACCTGCAGGTAAACCTTTAAACAGTCTCAGGCACAGAGTCGGATCAGAGAAAAAAAGAAAATACTTGAAAGTTGGGCTGGTTCCCAACTTAGTTCTGTGCATGAACAAGTTTTTAATATCTTTTAAAATGGAAGCCATGGCAGCAGTAAACAAGAGGCTGTTTAGTCGGTAATGTTTATGGGGGAATTAGTTGCCCAGTGTGTTGACAAGAGAAAACTGTGCCTTGTTTTGGTCGGGCTACTGCAGGAAGAAGCAGTATTGGAGAGAGAGTTAAGGAACGGCTACCAGAGTTGCTTGGCTCGGGCAGCCGGTATACGACGTGTTGGAAACTGGATCATGTTTACTGTTTGGCTCGACAACGTATGTGCTTGCTTGGGCATTGGCGAAGCTTTTAAGTTGAAAGAAGAGTGAGTCGTCCTTGGATGGACTGTGATATGGCTAGATCTTCAATCTACGGCTAAGAGGAGAAAAAAGGCTTGTATTTATTAATGGGACATATATTCAACGGTGTTAAGTAGTGTTTGTTAATGAGACACATATACAACGTTACGATACTTTCAAGAGGATACGTTGAAGAGTGAGCAAAGTAACTTGAAGAGGTTTGAGGAAATCGGGTAGCTGAATTTAAGTCCTGGATGTGGAAAGTACAGTACCTGAAGGAGTGGTGAGGATGTTGTAGCTCAGAGAACCAACTGAACTGTCATGTCAGCACGTTCTCGACAAGTCAGTGACTGAATGAATGACGGTTAATGTGTTTCCTCTTTTTTTGATCACCCTACCTCACCAGGAGACGGCCGATGTGTTAAAAAATAATATCGACCACCAGAGACTACATCAGTTCGTTGTATCCTGATGAAAGTATCCCATCGGTGCACACGCATCATCTATATATACTTGTGTGCAACATTGAGTATCTTTATTCGGGAAGCGCTTCGTCAATGCACAGAAAGTTGCAAGATGTGAAGTAGCGTGGATCAATCAATCCCTCAGCCTGGAGTAGATGAGTTCCTCCCATCAATCTTGATTGATGGACTGAACACATCGGGTTCAGGCTGAGGGTCTGATTACCTCATCGTCCACCTGTCTGTGCACTAGACTGAAGAAGCCACTGACTGAAGAAGCCACTGACTGAAGAAGCCACTGACTGAAGAAGCCAATGACTGAAGAAATATTTTCAATATAAAGATATCCAAATGTTGGACAAGTGTCTCATTTACCAATTTGTCGGTTTTCTAAATCATTTATATATATATATATGTACTTGAAGGATTATGTATCATCTTAAACTTAACAGTAGCAAGTTTCTGATATTCAAACAATGCTGGCTGATATTTCTATCGTAACCGTGGCAATAATTTCCGCCTTCTAGTGGGAATTATTTCTGACTCTATTCATCGTATTAGAACCTCATGGGTGAATGGTTACAGCGCTGTACCTGCTACTCTCGTGGACCACGGTTCAAATCCCCATCTCTGGCATATATTGTGTCGCAGAAACAAGTTTGCGGAGGTTCATGTTAAGAGACCAACCTAACTTACCTTCCAGCGTCATTGTTGAAATACATTTGCTAATAAGTTATGTGTGCTAATCCTACCTGTAGTTATTATTCCTATAGTTATCCTAGCCTTGAGTGGTATCCCCTGCCTCACCTCATTTTACTTGTTAGCTGATATCCTACCTCACCTTATTTTCCAAGTTAGGGATTAATATCTTACCTCATCTCATTTTGTATGCTACGAGGTATTCTTCGACTTTAACTCAGTTTACGAGCTAAGAATTGTTATTGTTCCTCGTCTCAGCATATAAGGTAAGAAATGTTGTCCTATTAAGGTTCATATTGAAGGTTTGGAGCTGTTATCCTAACTTGATAATTTTGATACTGGAGTTATTATATTAACTCTGCTCAGTTTACAAACTGAGATATGTTATCCTTCCTTTACTCATTCTCAAACCTAGGAGCTGTTATCCAATATCAGCTAAGAGCAGCTAAGAGCTGCTATCCATCATCAGCTCAATTTACAAGGTGAGAGATGCAGTCTTTCCCACGGTAATTTTAAAGCCGGGTCGTAGCAGCATCTTTCTCACTTTAAAACAGATTAGATCCCCAACATCTCACAAACACCCAGAATGAGGAACACAGACACACACGGAAAAACAAGCCTTTAATAAACATTTGTTTATTAAAGTGAAAACGTGAACCTTGGCTATGTGGTGGACCGGGAGACTCGCAGTATTAATGTACAGCTGACAAATCTGCAGCAACTGCGTGATTCTGTCAACATGGACCGAAATATTTAAGGAATGTTTCCAGCACCTTGTTACATCCTTACTTCAGGTAGATCTGGTGGCAAGGAGACCCCACTCAACAATAATAGTGTGTATCTGATACGGTTACTACTGATGTAGGTAGGTACTCGCCTATTTGTGGTTGCAGGGGTCGAGTCACAGCTCCTGGTCCCGCCTCTTCGCTAGTTGCTACTTGATACGTGTGTGTGTGTGTGTGTGTGTGTGTGTGTATGCACACCTATTTGTAATCACCTATTTGTAGTTGAAGGGATCGAGTCATAGCTCTTGGCCCCGCCTCTTCTCTGGTCGTTACTAGGTCCACTCTTTCTCTACTCCATGAGCTTCTTCGAACCTCTTCTTATTGTTATGTATGGATCCTGCCTCCAATACATCACTCTACAGATTGTTCAACTTCCTGACAACTCTGTGACTGAAGAAATACTTCCTAACATCTCTGTAACTCATCTGAGTTTTCAACCTCCAGTTGTGACCCCTTGTTGCCGTGTCACATCTCTGAAACATTCTGTCCCTGTCCACCTTGTCAATTCCTCTCAGTATTTTATATGTCGTTCTCATGCCCCCTTTTCCCCTCCTGTCCGCTATTGTCGTCAGGGTGAGTTCCCTTAACCTCTCCTCGTAGGGCATACTCCTCAGGTCCGGGACTAGTCTTGCTGCAAACCTTTGTACATTCTCTAATTTATTGACGTGTTTGACCAGGTGTGGGTTCCATACTGGTGCTGCATACTCCAGTATGGTCCTGACGTACACGGTGTACCGTGTCTTGAATGATTTGTTACTTAGATGTCGAAACACTATTTTCAGGTTTGCCAGGCGCCCATTTGCTGCAGCAGTTATTTAGTTGATGTGCGCATCTGGAGATGTGCTTGGTATCGTCCTTTTCTTTTAGTGAGTTTTGTAGTCTTTGACCTCTTAGGCCGTACTCCGTTTGCGGTCTTCTTTGTCCTTCTCCAGGCTACATAACTTTGTACTTGCTACTGTTAAACTCCAGGAGCCATTTGTTGGACCAGGTCTGCAGCCTGTCCAAATCCCCTTGTAGGCTTATCTGATCCTCGCCCTCTTCTATTCTCCCCATTAGCTTCACATCTTCTGCAAACAGGGACACCTCTGACTCAACCCCTTCCGTTATGTCATTCACACATACAAGAAACAGCACAGGACCTAGTATTGACCCTTGTGGAACCCCGCTCGACACATGCATCCAATATATATATATATATATATATATATATATATATATATATATATATATATATATATATATATAAACAGATCGGGTATTTACACAAAAATTTCTCTTATAAATATGTTTTGCTGGACTTTTCAATACATTTTAATTCGTAAATCTGCCACACTGGGATTGCTTTTCAATTACAATTATAACGTGGAAGGGTTAGCATGGATTATTGCTATATTACATTACATTTGTACGTTGTGCAAATTTTGCTCAGTCGCGAGTACTAGAGCAGCGCCTGACGTCACTCAGGCTCGTGACGTCATTATCCAACATGCAACGTAATCGTCAACCGTTATCCAGTGCATGATGCCATCCACTGCCTGACATCATTAATGCGTCATGCCGATATCCAGCACCTGTCATCATCCACCATGTGGGAGTGATGTCGTGACGTAGTTATATAAAGCATATGAACCTTCGTGTGACATCATTATGAAGTGCATAATATATTTATTTAGGGAGTGTCGTATTTACCCAGAGTGACGTCAAATACCAGTACGTGACATCTTCCAAAGTAAGATGTCAATATTCAACTGCATAATTTCATTACTCAACGCGGGATATTATGCATTATGTGACCTCATAATCCCCAGTGTGACTTCATTATTCTTTACAGAATATTATGTACCGCGTGACATCATTATCCATCGCGTGACGTCATTATCGCGTGAAGACAGTCCTTTGGGAACGTACTTGCTAGGACATCCACCTCTTTTTTGCAATTTTGCAAGCTCCTGATGATGTGTTGATTGCAACGCGAAAGGCCTAGAACTACCATTTTACTTCCCCCGTGGTTGTTTTGCATCTCTCTCTCTCTCTCTCTCTCTCTCTATATATATATATATATATATATATATATATGTCGTGCCGATTAGGTAAAACTTGCGATGTTGGCTTAAATAGCAACGCTCATCTTGCCATATAAGACAAGCGAAAATTTGTGTATGCAATAATTTCGCAAATATCATTCTGAACCTAACGAAAAAAATATATTTCATTGTGTAATAATATTGGTAGAATTACCGACAATATGTTAAGTAAAAGGACACAAATGCAACTAATGTGACATTTTATTGTGGCAACGTTTCGCTCTCCAGGAGCTTTCTCAAGCCGTTACAAGCGATACATGGACACAGTGGGCAATTATATACTCTCAAAGTGAGGTGAAATACTAGTGGTGGTCGAGGTAGTAGTGATATAAGTAGTAGTAGTAGTAGTAGTAGTAGTTAGACAAATATTTTTGCTGGAGGTTGAAATATAGAAGGCCTGTAGGAGTGTTCCACATCTACGATGTGGAACACTCCTACTGGCCTTCTATATTTCAACCTCCAGCAAAAATATTTGTCTAACCTATTGTTATACTACCCAAGTATTTGTTTTATCACCTTTTACTCATGTGCATATTGATTGTTCTACCTTATTGTATTACTACTACTACTACTACTACTACTTATCACTACTACCTCGACCACCACTAGTATTTCACCTCACTTTGAGAGTATATAATAGCCCACTGTGTCCATGTAACGCTTGTAACGGCTTGAGAAAGCTCCTGGAGAGCGAAACGTTGCCACAATAAAATGTCACATTAGTTGCATTTGTGTCCTTTTACTTAACATATTTCATTGTGTTTGTTTATTATTAAATTATTGTAAACGTATCTAAAATATATTTAGTTGGGTTATGCTAAATTAAATTGCTCTTGTTATAATAAGGTTAGGTAAGTTTTCAAAGTTTCTCTTGGTACAAAATTATAAATTTTTACATTAACATAAATGAAAAAAAAATATCTTTAAACGTATAAGAGAAAATTTTAGAAAGGACTTAATTTTAAATGAGTTCTTGCTAATTGACCAGTTTTACTTAATCGGCACGACATATATATATATATATATATATATATATATATATATATATATATATATATATATATATATATATATATATATATATTATATTTGTGTATGTGTGTGTGTACTCACCTAGTTGTACTCACCTAGTTGTGGTTGCAGGGGTCGAATCATAGCTCCTGGCCCCGCCTCTTCACTGGCCGCTACTGGGTCTCTCTTCCGTCGCCATGAGCCTTATCATACCTCTTCTTAAAGCTATGAATGGATCCTGCCTCCACTACATCGCTTTCCAAGCTAATCCACTTCCTGACCACTCTGTGACTGAAGAAATACCTCCTAACATCCCTGTGATTTATCTGAGTCTTCAACTTCCAGCTGTGCCCCCTTGTTGTTGTGTCCCATCTCTGGAACATTCTGTCTCTGTCCACCTTGTCAATTCCTCTCAGTATTTCATATGTCGTTATCATGTCCTCCCTTACTCTCCTGTCCTCCAATGTCGTCAGGTCGATTTCCCTTAACCTCTCCTCGTAGGACACCCCTTAGCTCCGGGACTAGTCGTGTTGCAAACCTTTGCACTTTCTCTAGTTTCTTTATGTGCTTGGCTAGGTGTGGGTTCCAAACTGGTGCTGCGTACTCCAGTATGGGCCTAACGTACACAGTGTACAGGGTTCTGAACGATTCCTTGTTAAGATATCGAAATGCTGTTCTTAGGTTTGCTAGGCGCCCGTATGCTGCAGCAGTTATTTGGTTGATGTGCGCCTCAGATGTGCCTGGTGTTATACTAACCCCAAGATCTTTTTCCTTGGGTGAGGTTTGTAGTCTCTAGCCCCCCTAGACTGTACTCCGTCTGCGGTATAATCTTCATGACTTTGCACTTGGTGGGGTTGAACTCCAGGAGCCAATTAGTGGACCAGTCCTGCAGCCTGTCCAGATCCCTTTGTAGTGCTGCCTGGTCCTCGTCCGATTGAATCCTTCTCATCAACTTCACATCATCTGCAAACAGGGACACTTCGGAGTCTATTCCTTCCGTCATGTCATTCACAAATACCAAAAACAGCACCGGTCCTAGGACTGACCCGTGTGGAACCCCACTCGTCACAGACGCCTACTCTGACACCTCGCCACGAACCATGACTCGCTGCTGTCTTCCTGACAGGTATTCCCTGATTCATTGGAGTGCCTTCCCTGTTATCCCTGCCTGGTTCTCCAGCTTTTGCACTAATCTCTTGTGTGGAACCGTGTCAAACGCCTCCTTACAGTCCAAGAAAATGCAATCTACCCACCCTTCTCTCTCTTGTCTTACTGCTGTCACCCTGTCGTAGAACTCCAGTAGGTTTGTGACACAGGATTTCCCGTCCCTGAAACCGTGTTGACTGCCGTTGATAAGCTCATTCCTTTCTAGGTGTTCCACCACTCTTCTCCTGATAATCTTCTCCATGACTTTTCATACTATACATGAAAGTGACATTGGTCTGTAGTTAAGTGCTTCATGTCTGTCTCCTTTTTTAAAGATTGGGACTACATTTGCTGTCTTCCATACCTCAGGTAGTCTCCCTGTTTCGATAGATGTGTTAAATATTGTTGTTAGGGCTACACATAGCGCCTCAGCTCCCTCTCTCAGGACCCATGGAGAGATGTGATCCGGCCCCCGTCGCCTTTGAGGCATCTAGCTCACTCAGCAGCCTCTTCACTTCTTCCTCGGTTGCGTGTATTGTGTCTAACACTTGGTGGTGTACCCCTCCTCTCTGTCTTTCTAGAGTCCCTTCTGTCTCCTCGGTGAACACTTCTTTGAATCTCCTGTTGAGTTCCTCACACACTTCGCGGTCATTTCATGTGATCTCTCCTCCTTCCTTCCTTAGCCTGATCACCTGGTCCTTGACTGTTGTTCTCCTCCTGATGTGGCTGTACAACAGTTTCGAGTCAGATTTGGCTTTCCCTGCTATGTCATTCTCGTACTGTCGTTGGGCCTCCCTTCTTACCTGTGCATATTCGTCTCTGGCTCTACGACTGCTCTCCTTATTTTCCTGGGTCCTTTGCCTTCTATACTTCTTCCATTCCCTAGCACACTTGGTTTTGGCCTCCCTGCAACTTTGGGTGAACCACGGGCTCATCCTGGTTTTTTCGTTGTTTCTGATTCCCTTGGGTACAAACCTCTCCTCAGCTTCCTTGCATATTGTTGTCACATATTTCATCATCTCGTTCACTGATTTCCCTTCCAGTTCTCTGTTCCACTGAACCCCGTTTAGGAAGTTCTTCATGCCCGCGTAGTCCCCCTTCTTGTAGTTTGGCTTCATTCTTGTGGCCCTATCTTCTTCCCCCTCCACTTGTAACTCTACTGTGTAATCAAAGCTTAAAACCATATGATCACTGGCCCCGAGGGGTCTTTCATGTGTGATGTCCTCAATATCTGCACTACTCAAGGTGAATACTAGGTCCAGTCTCGCTGGTTCATCCTCTCCTCTCTCCCTGGTAGTATCCTTTACGTGTTGGTACATGAAGTTTTCCAGTACCACCTCGATCATCTTAGCCCTCCACGTATCTTGGCCCCCATGTGGCTCCAAGTTCTCCCAGTCTATTTTTTTGTGGTTGAAGTCACCCATGATCAGTAGCTTTGCCGTACTCGCATGAGCCCTTCTGGCCACTTCAGCTAGTGTGTCAACCATCGCTCTATTACTCTCATCATACTCTTGTCTTGGCCTCCTGCTGTTCTGTGGTGGGTTATACATCACTGCAATTACCACCTTGGGACCTCCAGACTGTAGCATTCCTACTATGTAATCTCCTGCTTCTCCTCTGTCTCCTCTCTCCAGCTCGTCAAAATCCAATCGGTTTTTGATCAGCAGTGCCACTCCTCCACCCTCTCTGTTCCCTCTGTCTTTCCTCAGGATCTGGTATCCCATTGGAAAGATGGCATCTGTTATCCTACCTGTGAGCTTGGTTTCTGTGAGAGCTATTATGTCCGGTGATGCCTCTTTGACTCTTTCGTGCCAATCCTCCAACTTATTTGTTATTCCATCAGCATTGGTCTACCATACCTTCAGTTGCCTCTCTAACACTGTGTGTGTTAGTTACCATTTTGTCCTAGGCACATGTCGATTAGACACTAGGCCTGTTGTATGTATGTGTGTGTGTGTGTGTAACGGCCCCGCCGGGAATTAAACCCGGGCCCTCCGTGAGTGAAGCAAGAGCGCTAACCACCATGCCATCAGGGCGTAGCGTGTGTGTGTGTGTGTGTTAGTTACCATTTTCTCCTAGGCACATGTCGATTAGACACTAGGCCTGTTGTGTATATATGTGTGTGTGTAAGGAAACACTTCGAAATGTTTCGGCCCCGCCGGGAATTGAGTGTATGTGTGTGTGTGTGTGTGTGTGTGTGTGTGTGTGTGTGTGTGTGTGTAGATGCAAAGTTTAATGGATACAAAGTCACATTCAGTGAGTGGAACAATGCACAAATAACCCTCACTAAAGTGTCTCATACTGATGACGTTTCGGTTCAATTGCACCATTAACAAGTAGCAATGTTTTTATTTCAAGATGGACCGAAACATCGTCACAAGTTTATCTGTTAAGTGCGTGTTATTCATGTACCCAAAACTTAAATAAAACTTATTTACTTAAACGCTGGCAAGTCTTTCCAAGAAAAAAGTTTGGATTAATTTTGACTTGAATATTTCCCAATTTGCTTGTTTTTTTAACGGAAGAAATGGAAAATGTTGAACTTCTGATTATCGTGCGATAATTTCTGAGTGCCTCATCTGATTGGCTTCATCCCTTCGTTGCTGATAACTTGATGATGCAACTTCTGAGCGGCTTCATACTTAATGTGCTGGAGAATGACTGGATATTGGTCTCTCAGTTTCCCCTCAAATTTCATGTTTCTTAGAGAAAAGTTTGAATCAGTTTTGGGTTGTGTATGTTCTTATTTGTTATTTTATTGATGAAATTGAAATATTATTTTCCATGTGATAACTAGTGAATACCTCTTCAGGTTAACTTAAAATCTACAGTGTGGCTCTCTCGGCTCACATACCGAGTGTCAGTGGTTCGTTTCCCGGCCGGATGGAAACGTTGGGGATGTTTCCTGACACCTGTGGCACCTATTTACTTAGCAGTAAGTAGGCACTTGGGTTTTAGTCGACTGGTGTGGGTTGCATCCTGGGGGTGATAGTATACCTCAGATAGGGATGGGCTTTGTAATGAGCTGAGGTAGGATACCAGCTCTTAGCCTGCAAAATTGATCAGTATAGGAAAAAAAATGTATACTGCACTCTGCACACTTCCTACCGCGAGCAGTAAGGCAGAGGGGGCTGGGGTTATGCAATACGAGGATACATTTCTCGGATCGCTTAGCGACCGAAACATATCTAATTATTACACTCAGCGAGTGGGGTGATAAGAGGCCTTCAGGGTCGATTCAAGGAAGGGAAGATCAGGTCCAATTCCTTGGGTGAGAGAACCTCCCTTGAAGGGCCGCAGTTTGGTGAGGACACTAAAACACAGTTTCGGTACATCTTATACCATTATCTTGCCATAACTTCTGGTTAATAGTGAAATGCTCTAGCCACGTTATGCTTATTTTTATTATTGTAAAACTTGTAGACAATGTGAACTTTCTCAATTTTTCTATATGACTCAATTTATATTTCAATGTGGATGTGTACATTATTTTTTTAAGAACGTTTATATAAAATAATATAATATTTACGAATATCTCAAAAAGTGGAATAAAATGAAAAAAAAAATGGCATTGGTAAGTTTTAAAAAACATGAGCGAAATGTGTTTAGGGTTTCTTGGAAGCGAGGCTGTGCAAGAATAATAAAAAAAAGTATCTATTTTTGAAAATCCTGATTGGTATGGAAAGGGCACACACAACAAAAATAAGATCAATGTTTATAAAAAAAAAATTGAAGAACAAATACTTAGTAAAAAAAAATTAATCTGAGATTAAAGATACTCTGGATAAGGTACAGTAATCTCTCAACTTGTTCCCTGATGGTAAAAAAAAAAATACTTAAACTGCCTCCAGGAAAATGTACCCAGTAACTTGGTTCTTGGGTGTGTGTCGTCGCCTGGAGGAGGAGGAGGACATGTGTCGTCGCCTGGAGGAGGCGGAGGACATGTGTCGTCGCCAGGAAGAGGAGGACATGTGTCGTCGCCTGGAGGAGGAGGAGGACATGTGTCGTCGCCTGGAGGAGGAGGAGGACATGTGTCGTCGCCTGGAGGAGGAGGAGGAGAACATGTGTCGTCGCCTGGAGGAGGAGGAGGACATGTGTCGTCGCCTGGAGGAAGAGGAGGACATGTGTCGTCGCCTGGAGGAGGAGGAGGACATGTGTCGTCGCCTGGAGGAGGAGGACATGTGTCGTCACCTGGAGGAAGAGGAGGACATGTGTCGTCACCTGGAGGAAGAGGAGGACATGTGTCGTCGCCTAAAGGAGGAGCAGGACATGTGTCGTCGCCAGGAAGAGGAGGAGGACATGTGTCGTCGCCTGGAGGAGGAGGAGGACATGTGTCGTCGCCTGGAGGAGGAGGAGGAGGAGGACATGTGTCGTCGCCTGGAGGAGGAGGAGGAGGAGGAGGACATGTGTCGTCGCCTGGAGGAGGAGGACATGTGTCGTCGCCTGGAGGAAGAGGAAGACTTGTGTCGTCACCTGAAGGAAGAGGAGGACATGTGTCGTCACCTGGAGGAAGAGGAGGACATGTGTCGTCGCCTAGAGGAGGAGGAGGACAAGTTATCGTCGCCTGGAGGAGGAGGACATGTGTCGTCGTCTGGAGGAGGAGGAGGACATGTGTCGTCGCCTGGAGGAGGAGGAGGACACCTGGCCAGGAAAAAAACAAACAGAATTTCGTTTAACTTGAAAACTAAGACGTCTGGCTATTTTAATCAAATATAAATACCGTAACCGCCTGCTTCTTAATATTAAAAATTAAAAGGAAATTTTTAATGAAAATAATGAGAACTGCTAATATGCAAATTACCCAGCAGCGTAACACTCACAGCCAGACAGCAACACCTGAAACACTCACAGCCAGACAGCAACACCTGAAACACTCACAGCCAGACATCAACACCTGAAACACTCACAGCCAGACAGCAACACCTGAAACACTCACAGCCAGACAGCAACACCTGAAACAATCACAGCCAGACAGCGACACCTGAAACACTCACAGCCAGACAGCAACACCTGAAACACTCACAGCCAGACATCAACACCTGAAACACTCAGTCAGACAGCAACACCTGAAACACTCACAGCCAGACAGCAACATCTGAAACACTCACAGCCCGACAACAACACCTGAAACACTCACAGCCAGACAGCAACACCTGAAACACAGCCAGACAGCAACACCTGAAACACTCACAGCCAGACAGCAACAAATGAAACTCTCAGTAAGCAGATGGGAGAAAATTACAAATATTAAGATATTAAATTGCATACATTAAGATATTAAAAGAAGGCTCTTGGCACGGGTATCGTGTTTACAACTGGGATACGCTGGCAAAATTCTCTGTGTCACGACAGAGAGTAAAGTTGTCTGTGCATGAGCGAAAAGTAAAGTGGTCTGTGGATGAGCGAAGAAGAGTAAAGTGGGCTCTGGATGAGCGAAGAGGAAGAGTAAAGTGGGCTCTGGATGAGCGAAGAGGAAGAGTAAAGTGGGCTCTGGATGAGCGAAGAGGAAGAGTAAAGTGGTCTGTGGATGAGCGAAGAAGAGTAAAGTGGGCTCTGGATGAGCGAAGAGGAAGAGTAAAGTGGGCTCTGGATGAGCGAAGAGGAAGAGTAAAGTGGTCTGTGGATGAGCGAAGAAGAGTAAAGTGGGCTCTGGATGAGCGAAGAGGAAGAGTAAAGTGGGCTCTGGATGAGCGAAGAGGAAGAGTAAAGTGGGCTCTGGATGAGCGAAGAAGAAGAGTAAAGTGGGCTCTGGATGAGCGAAGAGGAAGAGTAAAGTGGTCTCTGGATGAGCGAAGAGGAAGATGAAAAAAAGTCAGGATAAAGCTGCAAGACTGAGTTAAAGCGTGTTCACATGTCACAAGAAATATTTCCATTCATTTACCAGACATGTATACACGCAGCTAAAAGGAACAAATAAGCAGAAAGATACACATACGGGAGAGAGAGAGAGAGAGAGAGAGAGAGAGAGAGAGAGAGAGAGAGAGAGAGAGAGAGAGAGAGAGAGAGAGGGAGGGAAAAAACTGCAACGCAAATAGGTAATTCATAAATCAGAGGTCGAGCTTTCGGCATGCAACTGGATTCAGATTCGATCTTGGGGCGGGTGGAGAAGTTACCCAAGTTCACCCAGCATTAAATAGGCGCTTGGGCATTAGTTTATTCTTTTGATTCCTACAAAAATTGGATTCATCAGCAGTGTTGCTACTCTTTTCTTTGAGAAGAAAAGCTAGCTATATTTTCTTGTTACATTCCATACACAGGATGGGTTTTATACAGTGCTGAAATCTGTCAACCTGAACTGGAAGACTTCATAGGCCATTGAGGATATCGTCAAGTATTCTATTAACGAGTCAACATCAACTCTAGCTTCAATGGCTTCATTCCAGCAGAGCTGGAGTTACTATTACTCGGGAATTACCGTCTTTAAGGATGGCCTATCCAGTGCACAGAAGGAATGGATTTTTTAAAAAGATATTTTCGTCATCACATAGAAGAGCATCCAAAATTACATATAAGGGAGAAAAGAAAGAGGAAAGGGGGTAAATTTAGTCTATCTTATATTTCTAAGCATAAATACATAAAAACAAAAATAAATCAAATTCTTTGTTGCAATACCCTCTCGACATATTAAAATACATGTATATGCCATTCAAACAATCTGATTGGTGTGGGTGGTATCCTAGTGAAGGGATGGGGGGAGCAGTAGTGTACATAAGGCAGGGCTAGGCTTCAGAAGGAGCTGAAATAAGGTAACAGCTCCCATCCTCTAAATTCAGTGTTGTAAAAAATGGAAAAACACACGGATAAAAGTAGTGCATACAATTTTGTCTTGTGAATGGAGGATAGAAGTAGATGCGCCTGACTGGTTCCTCAATGGCCAATGGGAAGTCGTGACACTCAACAGACCAGTGGCTGGTGAGAGACTGTCAACAGACCAGTGGCTAGTGAGACTGTCAACAGACCAGTGAGTCTGTTGACACTGCCAACAGACGAGACACTGTCATTAGACGAACGGAGAGAGAGAGAGAGAGAGTGAAGGCACTCAGCGGGGCACACCTTCGTCGACTTGGTTAATATTGACCGGAAATTACACAGTTTACCCTTCATTATTGGGTTATTACGGATCTATTGGAGGCGGGGAGGTGGGTATAGGAAAGGAGGAGGAGGGGAAGGAGGGAGACGAAATGAAGGGATATAAGAAAACAAAGAAAGAGAGGAAGGGGAGAGGGCAGGCATGGAATAAAGGACAGATGAGAAGAGAAGACGTGACAGAAGCCGAGGAAGAATGGTGATGAGGAGAGACGAGGAGTTACTTGAAGGAAGGATCGAAATAAGGAAAGAAGAGACAGAAGAGGGTGGA
Organism: Cherax destructor; assembly: GCA_009830355.1. Classification (NCBI taxonomy): domain Eukaryota; kingdom Metazoa; phylum Arthropoda; class Malacostraca; order Decapoda; family Parastacidae; genus Cherax; species Cherax destructor. The sequence continues at coordinate 98,439 of WNWK01001855.1, read as the reverse complement.
AGATGAGACGAGCAGCTGAAAGGGGAGATGCAAGAGAAGACAGTTTAATTAACATTATTAACAACACAACCTTGCAGGGATACCTTCTACCAATATTTGAATACACAACCTTGCAGGGATACCTTCTACCAATATTTGAATACACAACATTGCAGGGATACCTTCTACCAGTACTTGAATACACAACCTTGCAGGGATACCTTCTACCAATATTTGAATACACAACCTTGCAGGGATACCTTCTACCAGTACTTGAATACACAACCTTGCAGGGATACCTTCTACCAATATTTGAATACACAACCTTGCAGGGATACCTTCTACCAGTACTTGAATACACAACCTTGCAGGGATACCATCTACCAGTACTTGAATACACAGCCTTGCAATGATACCATTTACCCAGTACTTGAATAAACAACCTTTCAGGGATACCTTCTACCCACCACTTGAGTACACAACCTTGCAGGGATACCATCTATCAGCACTTGAATGCATAGCCTTGTATGGATACCATTTACCCAGCATTTAAAAGCACAACACTGCAGGGATACCTTCTACCAGTACTAGAATGCATAGCCAGGCAGGGATACCACCTACCAACACTTGAATACACAGCCATGCAGGAATACTATTTACATTAACTTGAACACCTCTAGCAGGTACTGAGTTCTCTTTGACCTGGCTGGAGTTCTTCTAACTAGAGTGAACCTTTCTAATCCATCTCTAGATTGAGTTAGCATTTTGGTTATTGTTTATTACCATTAATTTCGGCATGCAAATAGGAATTAAAAAATCATGCAGGTCTTACATTTAGACCTAAGTACCATATGTCCTTAAAGTATTAGCCCTTTAGACCTGTAGACAGCTTCAGGGTCACTCCCCTGACCTCTTACCCCAGCCACCCAGTCCCAGTTCAGGTTTCACGGTTGTTGGCTTGATCGACCAGGCTGCTGGTGCCAGCTGCACGCAGACTAATATATGCATCACAGCCCGGCTGATGAGGAATTCATTTGAGGAACGTATTGAAGCTCCTTGAACACTGGTAAGGGACTGTTGGTAATTTTCCTTATGTATAAAGAGAGGATAATGAATAACTTGGATCTTTTACACTTACTGAGGTATGTCGTAGTGTAATCAGTGAGCTACTGATTTTCCTTGGAGGTATTTTGCACCGTTTGCCGAGCCTCTTGCTTTCTTAGGGAGTGACTTCAGTGTGCAGATTTGCGACGAAATTTCCGGATATAAATTATGATGCATCTACCTTCCAAAGAGTACAAGAACTTCAGGTGTTCCCGGTAATTTAGGTGCTTGACTGAATTTATACGAGCAGTAAAGGTTCTTCGCAATTTTACCTGCATTAAAAGAATGTTGAAGAATGAGACAATTGTGCAACATTTGGGAATTTTTATCGAGGAAACGTTTCTCCAATAAAGATTCCCAAATGTTTCACAAGCGTCTCATTCTTCAACTTGTCGGTCTTCAAAACCATTTTTACCCCGTTAAAAGAATGTGTTTGTATACATCAATATTCCAGCCTAGTCAGAACTAATGATTTAAAGAGTATCATCACTGGCTTGACATTTCTTGTTTTAAAGTTATTCATTTTCCAGCCTTTAAATTTCCTCGGGATCTTTGAATGTGAAATCTGCAGAATATTGTCTGATTGTCCACTGGGAATACTAATTCTAAAAAAGCTTACCATGAATTAATGATTATCTAACTAACCAAAAAACTAAGTTAACGTAATCTAAATAAAATTTGTTAAAAAAATCCCATAGAAAATTATACAGCAAACGATTTTATTGTGATATAAGTACGTGGGGATTTATGATCGGTGGCTAAACTAGCATGTTGCATTTTGCAGAGTTGAATATATGACACACTAGCCCGAGAACATGTTGCAACAGCGGCATTACACAGGTATTCTTAGTGTTAGTGTTAGTGTAAGTGGAATGGTCTCGCCAGTGAGCTACGCGGCTCCACCAAGAGGAGAGACGAGGGGAAGGTCAGGTAAGGGGAAAAAAGTGGGAGAAGTGGAGGGAGGTGAGTCAAGGACCAGAAGATGAGGGTAATAAATAGATAAGAGAGACAGATGACTCGAGTGGGAAGAATAATGTATACAAGGAAGAGAGGAGGCAGACGTGAGACAAGAAGAGCATGAGTTAAGGAACAAAACAATAGAGAGAGGAGAGGCAGAAGAGGAAGTGGGCGAGTGCTTGCACTTGTTAGAGAGAGACTGAGTGAAAACAAACACGAACACACACACATACAATGGATAGAAAAAATAGTGGGGAGTGAGAAGGGTTATAGAGAAAAAAATATAGAGCCGGGGCTACACCCATCAGCATAAGTCCGTCTATCTCTCTCTCTCTCTCTCTCTCTCTCTCTCTCTCTCTCTCTCTCTCTCTCTCTTTCTCTCTGGTCCACTTCCCATTTTCTTTACCTAGGAATCCCGCTGGCTGGACGTCGCTCAGAGACAAAAGGCGTTGAACAGGTGACAATTTATCCGTATAATTGGGCGTGAGTTGGGATGACGTCCACTCATTACCGCGACGAATGTGAGAAGACGCTACTCAGACGTTGCTAGAGCAGAGGCAGGGAGGTGTGTGAGAGGCAGGGAGGTATGTGAGAGGCAGGGGATGGGAGAGTTCTTGATTCGCCGGTACTATTCCGGCCCGGGTCTTTTCCAGACGATAACCCGGCCTTGGCTCCCTGTCTTGGGAGTGTCTGAGAACTATGTCTGCCATGGGAGGAGGTACAAGTACCTCCTCATCTTCTGGGACCTGGGGGGGGGGGAGGCAGGCAGGGAGAGGAAAGGAGGAATTAAGATACTACTAATTCCCTGATCTGCCACCAGGCTCATTCATGTTGTTACCTGCGTTACAATGAGACTCGTTACCCAAGCTGTGTTACCAGGACTATCGTTACCCTCCCTGGAGGGTGTTCCTGGTGTCAACGCCCCCTGTACTCTTGAACCAACGATGGTTTATCATGCCTGAAGTCACCACCTAAATTGACTCCTTGATCCACTGCCCTAAATGAATAGTTGAACTCTAACTAAATCCTCCATCCTCATCCCTACCTCACTCCTCGATCCTCTCCTCTAATTCAGTCCTGGATCCTCTCTAACACAATCCTGCAGCCTCTACTCTAACACACTCCTTGATCCTCTTCTCAGATTCAGTTCTGGGTCTTATTCTCTAACCCAATCATGGATTCTCTTCTCTAACACAATCCTGGATCCTATTTTTTAACACAATCTTGAATTCTCTTGCCAAACTGAAGGCCCAAAAAGCGTGGCTGTGGATTTACTTAACCAAAGCTTTCTAAGTCTGGTCTGAGTATTAGAATAAGGCTCACCAGCGTATTCCAGGAAGCCACTGGAGCGAGTAATAGGAACGGTGATCAGTGAAGAGGCTACCACAGCCAGAATAGTAGGTGAATATTTTTGGAGTATAAGGTGACCATATCAGGAATATAAGGCGACCGTTTTGGAAATATTAGGGAACCACGGAGGAGATATGAGGTCTCCTATGAGAGGATATAGGATGACCTGGAAGAGGGTGTAAGATGACCTGGGAGAGGATTTAAGGTGACCTGTGAGAGGATATAATGTGACCTGGGAGAGGATATATTGTCACCTGGGAGAGAAAATAAGGTGACCTGGGAGAGGATATATGGTGACCTGGTAGAGGTTATAAGATGACCTTGGGGAGGATTTAAGGTGACCTGTGAGAGGATATAAGGTGACCTGGGAGAGGATGTAAGGTGACCTAGGAGAGGATACTGCATGTCCAGAAGCAATGTGTATCTCATACAAGGAAACTGTTATGTTGTCAAGGGACTTGATGGTACCAGCTGGCGCCACATTACCCAAGTACGTAGTGTTCTCACCTTCCTTAGGCAGTTTGGTTGGGTTGGTTTCAAGTTATCGACGCCTCGAGGGTAATTAAGGTTTCAGTTTGCTTGTATACTACCGAACAAGAAAAAGTTAATACAAAAACTAGGGATTAAACTCAGTGTATATAAACAAAGAAATATACACTTCCGGCGTATATACGACCACTGGAAACGCATTTACGGTAAGTGTTGAGCATAGAAATACTTTGTGTGCAAGAAGTCATATGAGAAACGTCATAATATATATATATATATATATATATATATATATATATATATATATATATATATATATATATATATATATATTGGTTTAAATAACAACGCTCTTCTTGCCGAATAAGGCAAGCAAAAGTAATTCTGAAACTAACGAAAAAATATATTTCATTGTGTTTGTTTATTATTAAATTATTGAAAATTTATCTAAAATATATTTAGTTAGATTAGATTAGGCTTAATTAAATTGTGCTTGTTATAATAAGGTTAGGTAAGTTTTCTAGGGTTCTCTTGGTACAAAATCATTAATTCCAATATTAACATATATGAAAGATGGACGGGGGCGCGAATGAGGTCTGGTGGAGACGGTTGAGCATCGGACTGTCAGTTTACAGACCGCGGTTCGCTCCCCGTCCATCTTTCTGTTTATATAAACACAAACACACACACACACACATACACAGAAGCAATCAGTGAAGAGGCGAAGCCAGGAGCTATGACTTGACCCCTGAAACCACAAATAGGTGAGTACAAATAGGTGAGTACACACCGACTCCGAAGTGTCCCTGTTTGCAGATGATGTGAAGTTGATGAGAAGAATTCAATCGGACGAGGACCAGGCAGAACTAGAAAGGGATCTGGACAGGCTGCAAACCTGGTCCAGAAATTGGCTCCTGGAGTTCAACCCCACCAAGTGCAAAGTCATGAAGATTGGGGAAGGGCAAAGATGACCGCAGACGGAGTACAGTCTAGGGGGCCAGAGACTACAAATCTCATTCAAGGAAAAAGATCTTGGGGTGAGTATAACACCAGGCACATCTCCTGAGGCGCACATCAACCAAATAACTGCTGCAGCATACGGGCGCCTAGCAAACCTAAATCTTAATAAGGAATCGTTCAGGACCCTGTACACTGTGTACGTTAGGCCCATATTGGAGTATGCAGCACCAGTTTGGAACCTACACCTAGCCAAGCACGTAAAGAAACTAGAGAAAGTGCAAAGGTTTGCAACAAGACTAGTCCCGGAGCTAAGGGGTATGTTCTACGAGGAGAGGTTAAGGGCAATCGACCTGACGACACTGGAGGACAGGAGAGATAGGGGGGACATGATAACGACATATAAGATACTGAGAGGAATAGACAAGGTGGACAGAGACAGAATGTTCCAGAGATGGGACACAGCAACAAGGGGACACAGTTGGAAGTTGAAGACTCGAATGAATCACAGGGATGTTAGGAAGTATTTCTTCAGTCATAGAGTGGTCGGGAAGTGGAATAGCTTGGGAAGCGATGTAGAGGAGGCAGGTTCCATACATAGCTTTAAGGAGGGGTATGATAAAGCTCATGGAGGGGCCAGGAGCTATGAATCGACCCCTGCAACCACAACTAGGTGAGTACAACTAGGTGAGTACACTCACACACACACACACACAAACACACACACAGAATTATGTCGTAAGCGTGAATATTATTTAGGCTAAAGCGAATATGTCTGGAATTGCTGTGTTTGTTGCAGTGTGGTGGGGAAGCTGTATAGTTTTTCTCTAACGGCTTTTTCAAATATTTTAACAACACTTGTCAACATAATAAGCCAACAAAGGGTTTTCCATTGAGCCAACTGTCACTGGTCTGAAAATCATCATTTAAGAAGTGAACATGATGATTCTTCTGCATTTTCTTTTAAAACTTAAGTTACTATCATGTCTAACAACATGCGGTAACAATGTGATTATGATAATGGTAGGCATTACCCACAAATTAATTAGTAAGACACATGTGTAACAGGTATCTTTATTCCGAAACGTTTCGCCTACACAGTAGGCTTTTTCAGTCGACGTTTCGGAATAAAGATTCCTAAATGTTGGACGTGTGTCTAATTTATCCTCCAGTAATAATTATTTCAATGTCCTTCATTCCAGCGTCTGTGTGGGATTAACATTTACCACGTTTAACATTTCTTATAGGTAAACATTCTCAAACTTTGTGATAATGCCCTTTATTCTGTGTATTTCGTACATATAACGAGGGGTTCGAACCTGTGGACTCCGTCAAGTGAGTTGTAAATGCCTTGTCTTTCATATCCAGTTTACTTTTAAAAACTCGAATAGGTGATTTGATTCTGTTTTTTTTTCCTAGTATTCCTTATCATTGTTTCTTTCTTTATCCATAGTTTTGTACATTCTTTTTATCTTGCCTGAGTCTCTGCTACGTTTCTTGACTCGCTGCTTCGTATGTTCATTTTTTTTGTGTGTGTGATGTTTGTGCATGTGCATTTCTGTTTGTGATTTCAGAAAGGACCGATCCCGCACATATAAAAAGAGAGGAGCTTACGACGACGTTTCGGTCCGACTTGGACCATTTACAAAGTCGGACCGAAACGTCGTCGTAAGCTCCTCTCTTTTTATATGTGCGGGTTGTGTGTGTATTGTTCCAGTATTGTGCCTTTTTTTGTTATTTATAGGTTCTATAATACAATTTGAACACATCGTTGCCACGTCGAGGATTCGAACTTCGGGTAGGAAGTTTTTTTTTTTCTCTGCTATCAAGCTTACTCCATGGTACCATAGCAGCTGAGACACTGGCTTACTCCATGGTACCATAGCAGCTGAGACACTGGCTTACTCCATGGTACCATAGCAGCTGAGACACTGGCTTACTCCATGGTACCATAGCAGCTGAGACACTGGCTTACTCCATGGTACCATAGCAGCTGAGACACTGGCTTACTCCATGGTACCATAGCAGCTGAGACACTGGCTTACTCCATGGTACCATAGCAGCTGAGACACTGGCTTACTCCATGGTACCATAGCAGCTGAGACACTGGCTTACTCCATGGTACCATAGCAGCTGAGACACTGGCTTACTCCATGGTACCATAGCAGCTGAGACACTGGCTTACTCCATGGTACCATAGCAGCTGAGACACTGGCTTACTCCATGGTACCATAGCAGCTGAGACACTGGCTTACTCCATGGTACCATAGCAGCTGAGACACTGGCTTACTCCATGGTACCATAGCAGCTGAGACACTGGCTTACTCCATGGTACCATAGCAGCTGAGACACTGGCTTACTCCATGGTACCATAGCAGCTGAGACACTGGCTTACTCCATGGTACCATAGCAGCTGAGACACTGGCTTACTCCATGGTACCATAGCAGCTGAGACACTGGCTTACTCCATGGTACCATAGCAGCTGAGACACTGGCTTACTCCATGGTACCATAGCAGCTGAGACACTGGCTTACTCCATGGTACCATAGCAGCTGAGACACTGGCTGTTATATGAAGGTAGGACAGCATCTCAGTCCTGTTGCAACACACCAGTGACTCGCTTGGGAAGAAATTGATTCATAAAGCCCGATAATGATAGATCTGGGTGGTGACCGGGAGCATGAGAGAGTGGGTGGTGACTTGGGTTATGAAAAAGTGGGTGGTGACTGGGGGTATCTGGTGGTGACATGGACATGAAGCCGACACTTTGTAATAAAAATTAAAACCATGTTCAATGCATGCAGCGTTAGCGTAAATTGTTGAATGAAGGTTTTCGTTACGTGTCGTTATATACATAATGGAACTGTCAACACTGTGAGCAGGGTTAGACTCCTCTTCGTAACAATAGTATAAATGGGGTGCAAAGACACAGTCATTCAAGAACAACCTGGACAGAAATTTTGCAAGTATGGGATTCGACTAGATGAAGGCCCTTAGGGTACGATGCAAGACCACTTGCTCAGATATATCTAGCAGTCAAGATTGCTTGGTCAGCCCATATTTTTTTATGTTAGAAAAAGTGATAATAAGTTGTAGTGAATAGTATAGTATAGGGTATGCAAAACAACCCCTGGGGGAGTTGAATGTTAGCTCTAGGCCCTTCGTGATGCAATCAACACATCAATAACTTGTAATGTTGCAGAAAAGAGGAGGAGGTCCAAGCAAATACGATCACAGGAAGCGCTTTTGCTGGAGCAAAGGCGTTCCCTGTGATCGTATGTGCTTGGACCTGCTCTTTTCTGCAACATTGTAAGCTCCTGATGATGCATTGATTGCAACACGAAAGACCTAGAGCTATCATTCAACTCCCCCCGTGGTTGGTTTTCATCTTGTATCGTTTCTTCTCGATTTTTGCATAACAGGGTATAGTGAGAGAGGACATTAGAGAGATGTTACCAAGGATACTTGCTACCTCACTCAGCCACTCCCTAAACTCACATTAAACTCATGTGGGACCGTCACTTACAATCAACAGATGGAGCATTATGAAGTCAACAGATTCCTGATGTCTGTTCACCGCCTACATCAGGACGATCAGCTGACAACGTGGAAACAGAATCAGTAATGGTAGTAGTGATAAACGTAGAGATGGTGATAATCCTAGCTGAATTAGCGGTAGTCACACACACACACACACACACACAAGCACAGCTCTGTGAGTGGCAGTGGAGTAAGTAGAGTACAAATTTAGTGAAGGTAGTTGTAGCCCAAGTTTTCCATCCAATTCCATTTTTTCCTATAAATTGCACGCCATTTTTTCAATATGGTTTAGTATATTTCTAACCTGTTTTCTTGTTGGCAGTGGCCGGAGAAAGTGGAGGGTAGGGAAAGAGCTTTCACTTTTCTGTTCTCGGCTCTCTGCCCTAGAAAATACATGATATTAACCTATGAAAACGTAGATAAATATTCTCAGCAGATATCCCAAGTATGAACTCTCACGTAGTCTACTGTTTTTTCATTGTATTTCACATGAACTTTTATAGAGGTATTAGAATAAACTTGCTTTCACGCCTTACCCTTCTATGGAATACTGTCTCCACGCGCTGAAATAATCCTTCAGGATCTGGCAGTCATCTTCAAGAGTTCTAAACGTTAATAGTTCTGAAGGATCTGACGGTCATCTTCAGGGTTTGAAGACCTCAAGGGTCCTCAAGAACCTGTCAGTCATCCTCAGAGTTTGGAGAGATCATTTGACCTGTTGTCATCTCAAGGTTCGAGGCGGTGAAGGATCCTCATTGACGTGGCAGTTATCTCAGAGTTTGGAGAGGTCATTTGACCTGTTGTCATCTCAAGGTTCGAGGCGGTGAAGGATCTTCATTGACGTGGCAGTTATCTCAGGGTTTGGAGAGGTCAAGGGACTTCATTGACCTGGTTGTCATCTCAGGGTTTTTAGAGGTCAAGGGACTTCATTGACCTGATTGTCATCTCAGGGTTTGGAGAGGTCAAGGGACTTCATTGACCTGGTTGTCATCTCAGGGTTTGGAGAGGTCAAGGGACCAAGTGGCTGAAGCCCCAATATTTATCTTGCAAATGTTAAGTGAACGAAGAGTGACGCCACCCACAATATTACATATAATTTTCCTGGCAGAATTTTATATGTTATTACAATCAGTTTCATTTATACATTTTTCTTTACATTTGCTGAAAGTGACATACATGTCATAAACACTGGCTATAAAATATACATACCTTTAATGGTAACTGAAAGAAAATTGTAGGTGGTTGAAGGACGTACTGCCTATAGCAATATTTCTTCAAACCATTTTTCTTCCTCTCCACCAAATGCAACAATATCAAATATCCTGACGACCCTTTCGCAGTGTTTAGTGCAAAACAAAATTACAGGAAATTGATAAAAACAAGAGATAAGGTAATTTAATGCTTTTGACTCGTTGGCTCCATCTTTACTTTATGAATTTAACAATATTCCTTCGATTAAATAAATATGCTGTTAATGTAACCGATAAATCAATTTGAAATATTCCTGTTCACTGTGTCTGGTAGTGCTGACTTTTGCTTGCCACACAATGCAAATGTATCTCTTGATCGGTACTTTCAAGCAACCCTTGCCTGCTAGAATAACCATCCCTTGCCTGCTAGAATAACCATCCCTTGCCTGCTAGAATAACCATCCCTGGCCTGCTAGAATAACCATCCCTGGCCTGCTAGAATAACCATCCCTGGCCTGCTAGAATAACCATCCCTTGCCTGCTAGAATAACCATCCCTGGCCTGCTAGAATAACCATCCCTGGCCTGCTAGAATAACCATCCCTGGCCTGCTAGAATAACCATCCCTGGCCTGCTAGAATAACCATCTCTTTATTGCTAGAATAACCATCCCTGGCCTGCTGGAATAACCAACTGTGGCCTGCTAGAATAACCATCCCTGGTTTGCTAGAATAACCATTGTCTGTGCGGCTTCTTGCACACCCGTCTCTTCAACTTCTTAGATTTAGACACGAGTTTGAAAAGATCTTTGTAACATTTTAAGTGATTTTTTCTATGCAAATATTTAGCCTCAAACGATTTCATATGTTTAGTGTTGCAATGACTGGGTGGGTTCAGTGTTGCTGTATTTATTTTGCTGCATGATTAATGTATAGTATTATGTTGGGTTAATTATGATTGCACATAATGCTAAATAATCCTTGCCCTGCAATTCTCTGCTAATATCAGTCTCTTTCCTTACCCTCCCCACCCCTCTATGATTCTAGAGACATTACTAAAAGATGTGTCCATTCAGTGTCCGGACACTTGAAGCAGTGGTTGTAGTCACTGTCTCTCTAGACAGCTTCTTTTCCTCCTCTCACACCCACCATCATGAAAGACATACACACACACACACACACACACACACATACACACACACTGGCTGAAGTGGCCAGAAGGGCTCATGCGAGCAGGGCAAAGCTACTGATCATGGGTGACTTCAACCACAAGGAAATAGACTGGGAGAACTTGGAGCCACATGGGGGCCAAGATACGTGGAGGGCTAAGATGGAGGTGGTACTGGAAAACTTCATGTACCAACATGTAAGGGATACTACCAGGGAGAGAGGAGAGGATGAACCAGCGAGACTGGACCTAGTATTCACCTTGAGTAGTGCGGATATTGAGGACATCACACATGAAAGTCCCCTCGGGGCCAGTAATCATATGGTTTTAAGCTTTGATTACACAGTAGAGTTACAGGTGGAGAGGGAGGCAGATAGGGCCAGAAGAATGAAGCCAAACTACAAAAAAGGGGACTAAGCGGGCATGAAGAACTTCCTAAACGGGGTTCAGTGGGACAGAGAACTGGAAAGGAAATCAGTAAACGAGATGATGGAATATGTGACAACAATATGCAAGGAAGCTGAGGAGAGGTTTGTACCCAAGGGAAACAGAAACAACGAAAAAGCCAGGATGAGCCCGTGGTTCACCCAAAGGTGCAGGGAAGCCAAAACCAAGTGTGCTAGGGAATGGAAGAAGTATAGAGGGCAAAGGACCCAGGAAAATAAGGAGAGCAGTCGTAGAGCCAGAAATGAATATGCACAGGTAAGAAGGGAGGCCCAACGACAGTATGAGAATGACATAGCAGCGAAAGCCAAATCTGACTCGAAGATGTTGTGCAGCCACATCAAGAGAACAACAAACAAGGACAAGGTGATCAGGCTGAGGAGGGAAGGTTACAAGAAATGACCGCGAAGTGTGTGAGGAGCTCAACATGAGATTCAAAGAGGTGTTCACAGAGGAGATAGAAGGGCCTCCAGAAAGGAGGAGAGGTGGGGTACACCATCAGGTGCTGGACACAATACACACAACTGAGGAGGAAGTGAAGAGGCTACTAAGCGAGCTGGATACCTCAAAGGCGATGGGGCCGGATAACATCTCTCCATGGGTAGTGAGAGAGGGAGCAGAGGAGCTATGTGTACCCCTAACAACAATCTTCAACACGTCTATCGAAACAGGGCAACTACCTGAGGTATGAAAGACAGCAAATGTAGCTCCAATTTTTAAAAAAGGAGACAGGAACGTAGCACTAAACTACAGACCAGTGTATAGTATGCAAGGTGAAGAAGATTATCAGGAGAAGAGTGGTGGAGCACCTAGAAAGGAATGAGCTTATCAACGACGGCCAACACGGTTTCAGGGACGGGAAATCCTGTGTCACAAACCTACTGGAGTTCTATGACAGGGTGACAGCAGTAAGACAAGAGAGAGAGGGGTGGGTAGATTGCATATTCCTGGACTGTAAGAAGGCGTTTGACACAGTTCCACACACGAGATTAGTGCAGAAGCTGGAGGACCAGGCAGGGATAACAGGGGAGGCACTACAATGGATCAGGGAATACCTGTCAGGAAGACAGCAGCAAGTCATGGTACGTGGCGAGGTGTCAGAGTCGGCGCCGGTGACGAGTGGGGTTCCACAGGGGTCAGTCCTAGGACCGGTGCTGTTTCTGGTATTTGTGAACGACATGACGGAAGGAATAGACTCCGAAGTGTCCCTGTTTGCAGATGATGTGAAGTTGATTAGAAGAATTCAATCGGACGAGGACCAGGCAGAACTACAAAGGGATCTGGACAGGCTGCAAGCCTGGTCCAGCAATTGGCTCCTGGAGTTCAACCCCACCAAGTGCAAAGTCATGAAGATTGGGGAAAGGCAAAGAAGACGGAGACGGAGGACAGTCTAGGGGGCCAGAGACTACAAACCTCAATCAAGGAAAAAGATCGTGGGGTGAGTATAACACCATGCACATCTCCTGAGGCGCACATCAACCAAATAACTGCTGCAGCATATGGGCGCCTAGCAAACCTAAGAACAGCATTCCGACATCTTAATAAAGAATCGTTCAGGATCCTGTACACTGTGTACGTTAGGCCCATTCTGGAGTATGCAGCACCAGTTTGGAACCCACTTCTAGCCAAGCACGTAAAGAAGCTAGAGAAAGTGCAAAGGTTTGCAACAAGACTAGTCCCGGAGCTAAGGGGTATGTCCTACGAGGAGAGGTTAAGGGAAATCGACCTGACGACACTGGAGGACCGGAGAGATAGGGGGGACATGATAACGACATATAAGATACTGAGAGGAATTGACAAGGTGGACAGAGACAGAATGTTCCAGAGATGGGACACAGCAACAAGGGGACACAGTTGGAAGTTGAAGACTCGGATGAATCACAGGGATGTTAGGAAGTATTTCTTCAATCACAGAGTGGTCAGAAAGTGGAATAGTTTGGGAAGCGATGTAGTGGAGGCAGGTTCCATACATAGCTTTAAGAAGAGGTATGATAAAGCTCATGGCGCAGGGAGAGTGACCCAGTAGCGGCAAGGGAAGAGGCGGGGCCAGGAGCTATGACTCGACCCCTGCAACCACAACTAGGTGAGTACACACACACACACACTCACTCTCTCTCTCGCCAACAAATTAGATTCTATAGGACAAATTGACCATGGAATACCATTAAAGTGTAAGTGCTCGATTAGTGCTAAGATTTGATATTTTAGTGGAAGTGGGACTGGTAAGGAAAATGTAATTAGAGGACAGAAAGCCAAATTACGGAGGAAAAGAATATGAAGGCATTAGAAATTTCTTGAGATAAGCTCATTGGAAAGGATAATGGAAGGAAGGTCAGCCCATTAGATGATATAAATACCAAATGTAAAAGATTAAAGAGACATAGAAAACGTTTATACCAGTCATTAAGGGATTTAATATAGATAGCCTTTTAAACCAAGCCTGCAGAGCGGCAAGAGCAAGAACCAAAACATTGTGAAATATAGAATTGTAATTACTATTGAAAGCAAACAGGCAAGCAGAAGAGCTAGAGATGACTATGGGAAGATACAAAGAGAGGCTGAGAAACTCTGAAAATGGCATAGCAGAGAAGGCTAAAGCAGAATCAAAACTGCTTCATGGTCATAAAAGAGGAAAAATGACTTAAAAGACCAAGTAATAAGACTGAAGATCGAAGGAAGACCATTCACAGTAGACGATTAGAGAGTTACGAGAAGCAAACATGAAGACAGGGAAGTATTAATAGAAGAGCAAGAAACAATGCCAGGAAACATAGGAATAATGATAGATTTGCTCACTTTAGAAAATATACGCGTAATATAAGAGGAGTGGAAAATATACTAAAGGAACTTGACATGTTTACAAAGGCAAGGAGTACAGTCACTGTCTGAAACATTTGCAAAGCCAAGTCGTTAGAGACGGGACAACTAGCGAACAGATGGAAGTTGGTTAATGTATTCTTAATATTTAAAAAGGATAGCAGACATGAGGCATCTAGTTACAAGCCGAAATTACTCATGCATCCTTCCCAAAGTAACGAAGACTGTTAGGAGGATGGTACTAGAGGACCTAGCTTCAGACAGGAGATTCTGTCTGACGAATCTAGTGGAATTATTTGAGATATTGAGATAAAACATTTCCCTGGACTGAAAGAAATCCTTTGACGCCATTTCTCATTAGATATTGATTCACAAAATCAAGAGAATGCGAGAGTAAAAGGAGAAAAATCACCCAGTGAATGAAAGGTTAGTTGCAAGATGCAAGTCAAAGAGACAGGGTATTGGAAGAAATACCAAGTTCGATTTGAGTAACAAGTGGGGTCCCCCAGGGTATATAATAGGGCTGCTACTTTTCCTGATTTATGTAAATGGCCTCATATATAGCATCTATGGCGTTCGCCGAGTATGTTACATTTATTCGAAGTTCATCACACAGCCAATGGCCAGCGAACTGGCAATTCAGAGTATAGTAGTTCTGGGGCCCCACTTCGGTAGTAATTGTCCAGTTCAACCAACAGCGGGAGAGCCGGCTAATCATCCAAAATGACGTTGTGCTTGCCTACCTGGCTGTGTGGCACACTCACTGACCTGGTTCAGACCACTCCTGTTATGAGTGGCTCTTTGTTCTGTCTTATCTTTATACTGCTACTTTGTAAATATTGTACATAGTGGAGAAGAAATATAAGGGGTAAAGAAAATCTACCCACTCTGTGTTTGCTTTGTCCTCTTATTGCCAGGTTGCTCTTTAACAGCTGACCTTGGTTAGAGCCAGGTGCAACAGACCTTGCATTGCTATACATCGAATACTAGTTTGCAGATTATGTGGAACTGTTGAGAAAACTATAAATATGAGGGAACAGTGAAGGTTTCCAAGAAAATCTTGGCAGGTTAGAGAGATGGTCCAACACGGGTCTGCTAATGCTGAAACCGAGAAAATGCAAACTCATGAAAGTCTGAAAAAGGCAGGTGAGACAGAAGACAAGTGCAGAGAGGGAGGAGATAAATTTCATGAATCAATGAAATGGGATAAGGACATTGGTTGCTTATGCCAGGCTAGCAGGTCTCAAAATAGTCTTTAGAAATTTCAACAAAGGATCCTATAGAAGTCTGCACACAACACATGTCGAGTTCTTCTTAGAATAAGAAGCTCCAACTTTGAGCCCCTTTCCAATGAAGCATGTTTAAAAGCTTGAATAGTTTCAATGCTGAGAAAGGTACACAATAAAGTGAGAAAATAGGAATTGAGCTTGACGATCCAAAATGAGAGGAAAACTAGGTGGGACATGATTATATATAAAAGGACAGAATGCAATGATGTTAGACAAGTACTCTTTTGTTTTAGTGTGACTTTGTAAATGGTCTAAGTCGAACCGAAACGTCCCTCTGTGTGAGGGATATTTATGTATTGTTTCAGTCGCGGTATTATGGCTTTTTATTCTTCAAGTACTTTTTTAGACTCTGGGTAATATGGAAGTGGAAGTAACTGGATTTGAAAGTAGTATAAACTAACTTATTCAAATATTTTGAGAGATGATGTACAGCTGAAGAGACCAGATACCAACAATGGCGGTTCATGAAGTTTAAGAGATGGAGGATACACATACACATTTGATACTGACAGTTGTATTTTGCGGTATGCGGCACCAGCATGAAACCTTCTCCTGATAGATAATGTTAAGAAATTGATGGTAAAGAAAAGGTATGTTATGAGGGGACCCTAAAGGAGTTGAATTTTGCGACATTAGATAAAAAAAAAATCATGGAAAACATGCTAACAAACAGAATACTCAGAGTACTTGATAGGTGAAACTGGGATAAAATATTCACCAGGAGGAAAATGGGAACATGAAGGTAGAGTTGGAAGTTAGACAGAGATGAGTCACTTGGACGTCAGGTATTGTTTCTTCAGCCTCTGGCTGCTCAGAAAGTTTACTGACCTAGTCGAAGAACTAGTGGAGGCAGGCTTCATAAGGTGCCTTGAAAATAGGTATGACAGGAACCACGTATCCAGGATGGAGTAAGTCCGGAAAATGGCAAGTTAAAAGGTAGAGCCAGGAACCACAGATATGTGAATTCAACTAGGTGATTACACACGAAAACCTGTCTACCATTTCCTAACACTTTCCCTTTCTCGGCTTCTAACTCTGTATCTTAGATCGCTCCTTGATTATCATATTCTATAACTGATTAACTCTCCATGAACAATATACTTGAAGTTATCAAGACACCTCCAATAGAAAAGTTCTTAATGCTCCAGTGTACACTCCTAAACGAGGTAAGAATTGAGGCTTCCTATGGGATATGTAAGAACAGTTCCCTTTAACACAATCTTCAGTGCTAAGATGATGAAAGACAGCGTCACGTCTAGTAGTAGTAGTAGTAGTTGTTGTAACAGTATACAGCGGATGTATACAATATTACGAAAACAATTTATCTAAGCTCTTCCCTATTCACAGTTACATCCTCCCTTCCCCACACGACCACCCACCCCATAAGTGTATTTCTACACTCATCTCCAACTCCTCACCCTCACACCTTCCGATCCTCACTACTACTCTTTCCCCTCAGTACACCTTTGCTAATAAATGTCTCTCCTTACTCTACTACTCTTCCGGAGGTGAATTACAATGGTTCTTTGTGAGAGTGATATGTCTAAGAACTACCGTGAGATACATCAGCAAGGAACTCAACTTTAACATTCTACACAACATATCAAGACGTTTTCAGAGTACGCAGCGCCAGCATGGAGCCTGCACCAGGTCAGGCATGTACACAAACGAGAGAAAGTTGAGACATTCGCTGCCGGACTCGTCTTGAAGCTGGAGCTACTACACAACAGAAACAGTCTGGAGGAACTGTCACTAGAGTTGTAAGATTGAGGGAATTAAGTTAGGTAACCCTACTAGATTAAAAGAACTACAGGTTACATAAGCTTACAAGGCTAAAGGAATTACAAGTCACGTAAGCTTAAAAGATTAAAGAACTAAAAGACACTTAAGCTTACAAGATTAAAGAAACTGCAAATCTCAAGCTTAGAGGCAAAGGAAACGACTTGGTTAAGCTTTCAAGATTAAAAGAAGTCACCAACACCACCACCACCATCACACCACCACCACCATCACACCACCACCACCACAACTATCAATACCACCGTTACCACCACCACCACCACCACTATCACCATCACAGTTACCATCACCATCAACACCACCACCACAATCAACACCACTGTTACCATCACCACCACCACTACATGACCACCTTCAACTTTACCACCACTATCACCGTCACCGTTACCATAACCACCACTATCACTGTTACCACCACTGTCACCATCACTACTATCACCGCCACTACTAATACCGTCACTATCACCACGACCATCACAGAATCACTACCACCACTACTATCACCGCCATTACAGTCACTATCATCGCAATCACCGCCATCACCACCACCAGCACCACCACCATTAACACCACAAGCACCACCACAATTAACACCGCCACCACCACCAGCACGAAAACTACCACCACTACCATCTCAACAGCAACAGTAGCAGCCACCGACGCCGCCACCACCACAACCACCACCACCATCTCCCTCACCCACCGCCACCACAACCACCACCACCTCCCTCACTCACCGCCACTACCACAACCACCACCACCTCCCTCACCCACCGCCACCACCACAACCACCACCATCTCCATCTCCCTCACCCCCCCGCCACCACCACCAAATCCCTCACCCACCACAACCACCTCCCTCACCCACCGCCACTACCTCCCTCACCCACCGCCACTACCTCCCTCACCCACCGCCACTACCACTACCTCCCTCAGCCCCCGCCACTTCCACAACCACCAATACCTCCCTCACCCCCGCCACCAATACCTCCCTCACCCCAGCCACCATTACCACTACTACCTCCTCACCCCCACCACTACCTCCCTCACCCCGCCACCACAACATCCCTCACCCCCGCCACCACTACCTCCCTCACCCCCGCCACCACTACCACTACTACATCCCTCACCCAGCCACCGCCACCACAACCACTACCTTCCTCACCCCGCCACCACAACCACTACCTCCCTTATCCCCGCCCACCAACACAACAACCTCACTACCGCCACTACCTCCTTCACCACCACTACCTCCCTCACCCCCGCCACTACCACCACCACTACCTCCTTCACCACCACTACCTCCCCACCCCCGCCACTCCACCACCACTACCTCCCTCACTCCCGCCACTATCACCACCACTACCTCCTTCACCACCACTACCTCCTTCACCACCACTACATCCCTAACCCCGCAACTACCACCACCACTACCTCCTCACCCTTCACCACCTCCCTCACTCACCATCACCTCTTCCACCACTCCCTCACCCCACCACAACCACCACCACACCTCACACCATCACCATCACCACCTCCCCACCCCACCACTACTTCCTTCACCCCTCACCACCACCACCCTCACTACTACCACCACCACCCTCACTACTACTACCACCACCCTCACTGCTACCACCACCACCCTCACTGATAGCACCACCACCATCACTACTACCACCACCACCCTCACTACTACCCCCACCACCATCACTGCTACCACAACCACCCTCACTGCTACTACCACCACCCTCACAACTACCACCACCACTCTCACTACTACCACCACCACCCTCACTGCTACCACCACCACCCTCACTGCTACCACCACCACCCTCACTACTACCACCACCACCCTCACTACTACCACCACCACCCTCACTACTACCACCACCACCCTCACTACTACCACCACCACCCTCACTGCTACCACCACCACTCTCACTGCTACCACCACCACCCTCACTGCTACCACCACCACCCTCACTACTACCACCACCACCCTCACTACTACCACCACCACCCTCACTACTACCACCACCACCCTCACTACTACCACCACCACCCTCACTGCTACTACCACCATCATCACTACTATCACCACTACCCTCACTGATACCACCACCACCCTCACAACTACCACCAACCACTATCACCATCAACCACTTGCCTTTACCACCCTCACCATCAACCACTCGCTACTACCACCACCAACCACTTGCCACCACCGCTCACCATCAGTGAGGGCCCACCCCCTTTACTGGGGTGGCGTATCAGGCGGCGTTGGCATGTCCCTTGTCGTTGTTGGGTGGTGGGTGGGCTTTCGGGTGGGCGGGGATTGGTGGGTGGCTTTCTGGTGGGCGGGGAGGGGTGGCGGCCGCGCCCTCCACACACCCCAAGTGAATTAAAGCTGAGCTCTGGTAGGAGGTTGTTACATAACGACCCACCCACTCTGCCACCCACTCTGCCACCCCACTCTGTTATCCCACTTTCCCATTCCACTCTGCCACCCCACTCTGCCATTCCACTCTGCCACCCCACTGCCACCTCGTTCTGCCAACCAATCTGCTACTTCACTCTGCCACCCACCTCTGCCGTACCTTCCACCCATTCTGCCTTCCCACCCTGCCATCCCACTCTACCATCTCACTCTGCCACCTCACGCTGCCACCCACTCTGCCACCCACTCTGCTATCCCAATCTTTCACCCCGCCCTGCTACCCCACTCTGCCACCCACTCTGCCATCCACCATGCCACCCCACTGTGCCACCTCGCTCTGCCACCCACTCTGCTACTCCACTCTGCCACCCACCTCTGCCGTAACTTACACCCATTCTGCCTTCCCACCCTGCCATCCCTCTCTGCAATCTCACTCTGCCACCCACCGCGCCACCCCACTCTGCAATCTCATTCTGCCACCCACTCTGTCGTCCTACCCTGCCACCCTACTCTGTCACCCCCCTCTGCCACTCCACATTGCCACCCCATTCGGTTATTCCACTCTGCCAGTCCATTCTGACATCCACCTCCGCCTTATCTGCTACCCACTCTGCCACTCTCCCTGATACTCTCTGTAACCCACTCTTCCACCCAGTTTTCCACCCTCTCTTCCTCCCTCTCTCTCATCCTCTCTTTCACTCTACCCTCTTTTACCCTCTCTTCCACCTATTGTTAACACTTCAGCCACCCACTTTGCCACCCGCTCTTTCGCTCACTGCCACCGCACTTGCACCAAGTCTTCCACAAAATTTACCCACCCATTCTGCCACCTAGACTGTCTCCCACTCTACTCCCTCTCTGCCATCCATCATTCCACCCACTCTGCCACTTTGAAGCTTTACCTGCCGTTCTCTCTGCCTCTTATCCTTCTACTATCTTTGCCAGCCACCTTGCCATCCAGCTTTCCTACCGACCAATCAGCCACCCTGCCACTCACCCTGCCATTTCACCTACTTAGACATTCTCTCACGGACACGCACTCTGCCATCTACTTCTAAATCCACCCTGCCGCTCGCCTCTGTCATCCATCCTGACGTCTAGTTCTCCATCTACTCCCCCCCCCGTCGCCTCTGTCAATCACTATTTCGAACACAGTTGTAGTTTTGTGTCTTGTACTCAGGCTCGTAGCAGTGTCAGTAAGACAACCAGTACTAATGGGAAACGATAAAAGTCAGCATTGAGTATATATTTGCAATATTATTCCTTCACCAATAAACATGCAAGTATATGTATATAAGAACATAAGAAAGAAGGAACACTTCAGCAGGCCTACTGGCCCATGCGAGGCAAGTCCAAGTCTTCAACAGGCTTAAGCCAATGCCCTGACCCAGCCAGGTCAGGTTACATTCACTTAAGGAAGGAGCACTGCATCTGACCTAGTAGCACAAGCTAGTCAGGACCAACTCACACCCAACTGCACCCACTCATATAATTATCTAGCCGACCACCTGGAGCTACTGTCTCATGTATTTATCTAACCTATTTTTAAAACTACGCAACGTCTTAGCATCTATGACGGTACTCGGGAGTTTGTTCCACTCATCCACAACTCTATTACCAAACCAATGCTTTCCTATATCCTTCCTGAATCTGAACTTTTCCAACTTGAAACCATTGCTGCGAGTCCTGTCTTAGCTGGATATTTTCAGCACGCTATTTACATCCCCTTTATTTATTCCTGTTTTCCATTTATACACCTCAATCATATCCTCCCTAATTCTACGCCTTTCTAGAGAGTGCAGATTCAGGGCCCTCAGTCTATCCTCATAGGGAAGATCTCTGATACATGGGATCAACTTTGTCATCCTCCTTTGTACGTTTTCAAGTGCATTTATATCCATTCTGTAATACAGTGACCAAAACTGTGCAGCATAATCTATATAGAGTTGAAGAACAACCTGAGGACTTCTATTATTTATACTTCTTGATATGAAGCCAAGAATTCTGTTAGCTTTATTGCGAACACTTATGCACTGTTGTCTTGGTTTCAGATTACTACTAACCAGAACTCCTAAATCCTTCTCGCAATCACAAGTAATAAGATCTATATTATTCAGTTTATATGTGGCATGGTTATTGTCCTGCCCAACATTTAGAACTTTGCATTTGTTTACATTAAACTGCATCTGCCACTTCTCCGACAACTGCATCAGTCTATTCAAATCATCCTGGAGTGCTCTAATGTCCTCATTTGAATGAATTGGACGGCCTATTTTGGTGTCATCAGCAAATGTACTTATGTTGCTATTTATTCCCTCATCTATGTCGTTTATGTAAATTGTAAACAACAGGGGCCCAAAACTGACCCCTGTGGAACACCGCTTGAGACGTGCCCCCATTCTGATTTCTCTCCATTTATGCAAACTCTCTGCCGCCTATTTGTCAACCATGCCTTAAGTTTCCTCAGTAGCCTCTGATGTGGAACTTTATCGAAAGCCTTACTGAAGTCCATTACCACAATATCATATTCATTACCATGATCTACCTCCTCAAACACCTTAGTGAAAAAAGTTAGTAAATTCGTAAGACAGGAACGCCCCTTTGTAAAACCGTGTTGAGATTCATTAATCAATTTATGCTTTTCAAGATAGCTACGAATTGCCTCGGCAATTATTGACTCCATAAATTTACCAACTATGGAGGTAAGGCTTATTGGTCTATAGTTCGAAGCTAAGGACCTGTCACCTGCCTTGTAAATAGGTATTACATTTGCCCTTTCCCATGTACAATGTATATACACTACGTTCGGAATTAACAAGTTTGTAAGGTAGAGACACAGTGAGAACTGTTAGCGACCAGACTTGAGGTAAGTCTGCTAGTGTTGAGCCTCGAGTCCCAGACATAGCATCACAACATTGGAAGGTTCCCTTGTGATTGGCTGGTTGAACCAAGGTGCTTGCTATACTCTTAGCATCTGGTTTACTGGTCGAGAGGACATGCCTATATGGGTGACATGCACGGAATAAAATGTAAAGTACTCTAGCATGCTACATCCACCCTGGCGCTCGCTTCTGTCATCCACCCTGCCATCCACCCTGTCCCTCGCTTCTGTCAGCCACCTTGCCGCTCGCTTGTTACCCACTCTATATACCAAGCTGCCACCCACCCTATCAACCACACCGACAACCACCCTATATACCACGCTCCCACCCACCAATTAACCATGCTGCCACCCAACAATTAACCATACTGTCACCCACTAATTAACTACACTACCAAACAACCTATATATCACACTACCACCCACCCTATGTACCATTACCACCAACCCTATATACCACTGCCACCCACCCTATGTACCACTGCCACCTATCCTATCAACCACATTGCCATCTACCCTACATACCACCCTGCCATCCACTCTACATACCACCCTGCCACCCACCCTACATACCATCCTGCAACACACCTTATATACCACTCTGCCACCTACCCTATCAACCATGCTGCCACCCATCCTATCAACCATGCTGCCACCCATCCTATCAACTACACTACCATCCACCATACATACCCCGCTGCCATCAACCTTGCATAAAATCCTGTCATCCACCCTACATACCATGCTGTCATCCACCCTACATAAAACCCTGCCATCCCTCCTACATACATACCATGCTGCCATCCACCCTACATACCATGCTGCCATCCACTCTACATAAAACCCTGCCATCCACCCTACATACCTCGCTGCCACCAACTCTACATACAAGTGTGCCACCTACTCATAAACCTGTTATTTCTGCCTGCCATTATCATTGGCACCTTTGCCGCCCGCCTCACCACCCGCATGCCGCCCACCTCACCACCTACATGCCGTCTACCTCACCACCCGCATGCCGCCCACCTTTTTTCGGCCACCTCTGGACCCTCCTACCTTCCCTATACGCCTTCATATAACCCCATCCCTTTCCCCTAAACCTGCCCATCACCCCCCTCCTGCCTCTCCCTCCCCTTACGCACGTCCATCGCCCTCTCCCGCAGCCCCTTCCCATCGCCCCCTCCCGCAGCCCCTTCCCATCGCCCTCTCCCGCAGCCCCTTCCCATCGCCCCCTCCCGCAGCCCCTTCCCATCGCCCCCTCCCGCAGCCCCTTCCCATCGCCCCCTCCTCCTAAAATTGATGGTGCCCTGGTGACTCCTGTCGCTGTTACAATGCAACTCTTGCTGTTCGTCCTCTGCAGTCACCAACTCCACCACCCACACCACCACCCACCCCACCATCCACACTCACAACACCGCCCACACCACCACCCACACCATCACCCACTCCACCACTCACTCCACCACCCACTCTACCACCCACACCAACACCCACAACTCCGCCCACTCCACCCACACCACCGCCCACACCACCACCCACACAACCCGGGTCACGGGAACTGTGACTCGGGGCCAGGAGCTGTGAATCGACCCCTGCAACAAATAGGTGAGTGCATACTAAAGAGTCTCAGAATTTTGACGGACTTCTCACAAAACATGCTAAAGGATCTAGGGTTCGATTCCTGGCCATTCGCAGTATTGATAATTTCTTAAAACCACTGGTTCATGGCAGAAATACACACACACACACACACACACACACACACACATTATATATATGTATATATATATATATATATATATATATATATATATATATATATATTCACAAACACTAATCTCATGTCAAAGGAGACTCGAACCTATGAGCCTTTGAACAAGGTACGCAGTGCTCTACCACCGTACCACACTGGTCCAATACCTTGGCGCCCAGCTAACCCAGCCTTCAGGCAGGTGGTGATAAGCTTTTCATGTCATCCCCTGCATGCATCGACCGACGAGAGATTTTTACAATGTTTAGAATTCGCAAAACAAGCGAAATATTCACAAACACTAATCACAGGTAGAAGGTCGATGAATGCAGGGGATGAGATGAAAGCTGAAAACCACCAGCCTGAAGGCTGGCTGCCTTGGAACAAAACGTCTAGTGTTAGCTGGGCGCCAAGGTATTGGACCAGTGTGGTACGGTGGTAGAGCACTGCGTTCCTTGTTCCAAGGTTCATAGGTTCGAGTCTCCTTCGACCTGAGATTAGTGTTTGTGAATATTTCGCCTGGTCTGCGAATTTATATATATATATATATATATATATATATATATATATATATATATATATATATTTAATAGGTAGTAGGTTGGTAGACAGCAACCACCCAAGGAGGTACTACCATCCTGCCAGGTGACTGTGAAACAGAAACCTGAAACTGTTTTACATGATGGTAGGATTGCTGGTGTCTTTTTTCTGTCTCATAAACATGCAAGATTTCAGGTACGTCTTGCTACTTCTACTTACACTTAGGTCACGCTACGTAAACATGTACACGTTTATGTATACACACTCATCTGAGTTTTCTTTGATTTTATCTTAATAGTTCTTGTTCTTATTGCTTTTCCTTTCATATCCATGGGGAAGTGGAATAAGAATCTTTCCTCCGTAAGCCATGCTTATTGTAAAAGTCAACTAAAATGCCGGGAACAATGGGCTAGTAACCCCTTTTCCTGTATAGCTTACTAAAAAGAAAAAGAAGGAAACTGTCAAAGTGGGATGTTTGAATGTGCGTGGATGTTGTGCGAATGATAAGAAAGAGATGATTGTATATGTTATGAATGAAAAGAAGCTGGATGTCCTGGCTTGAAGTGAGACAAAGCTGAAGGGGGTAGGAGAGTTTCAGTGGGGAGAAATAAATGGGATTAGGTCAGGGGTTTCAAATAGAGTTACAACTAAAGAAGGAGTGGCAATAATGTTGAATAATCAGTTATGACAGGTAAAGAAGGAATATAAATGTATAAATTCAAGGATTATGTGGAGTAAAATAAAGGTTGGATGTGGAAAGTGGGTTATAGTAAGTGTTTATGCACCTGGAGAAGAGAGAAGTGTAGAGGAGAGAGAGAGATTTTGGGAAATGTTGAGTGAGTGTGTGGGAGTTTTGAACCAAGTGAGAGAGTAATTGTGGTTGGGGATCTTAATGCTAAAGTGGGTAAAAATGTTGTTGAGGGAGTAGTAGGTAAATTTGGGGTGCCAGGGGTAAATGTAAATGGGAAACCATTAATTGAGCTATGTGTAGAAAGAGGTTTGGTAATAAGTAATACATATTTTATGAAAAAGAGGATAAATAAATATACAAGGTATGATATAGCACGTAAGGAAAGTAGTTTGTTGAATTATGTATTGGTGGATAAAAGGTTGATGGGAAGGCTTCAGGATGTACATGTTTATAGAGGGGCAACAGATATATCAGATCATTATTTGGTTGTAGCTACAGTTAGAGTAAAAGGTAGATGGGACAAAAAGAAAATGGCAACAGCAAGTAAGAGAGAGGTAAAAGTGTATAAACTATGGGGAGGAAGTTAGGGTGAGATATAAGCAACTATTGGCAGAAAGGTGGGCTAGTGCAAGTAGGAGTAGTGGGGAAGGGGGTTGAAGAGAGTTGGGATAGTTTTAAAAATGCAGTATTAGAATGTGGGGCAGAAGTTTGTTGCTATAGGAGGGTGGGTGCAGGAGTAAAGAGGAGTGAGTGGTGGAATGAAGAAGTAAAGGGTGTGATAAAAGAGAAAAAGGTAGCTTATGAGAGGTTTTTACTAAACAGAAGTGTTAATAGAAAATCAGAGTATATGGAGAGTAAAAGAAAGGTGAAGAGAGTGGTGAGAGAGTGCAAAAGAAGAGCGGATGAAAGAATGGGAGAGGCTCTGTCAAGAAATTTTGCTGAAAACAAGAAAAATTTTTGGAGTGAGATAAACAAGGTAAGAAAGCCTAGGGAACAAATGGATTTGTCAGTTAAAAACAGAGTAGGGGAGTTAGTAGATGGGTTGCTGGAGCTATTGGGTAGATGACGGGAATATTTTGATGAACTTTTAAATGTCGATGAAAAAAGGGAGGCGGTAATTTCATGTACTGGTCAGGGAGGTACAACATCGTTTAGGAGTGAAGAAGAGCAGGATGTGAGTGTGGGGAAGGTGCGTGAGGCATTACGTAGAATGAAAGGGGGTAAAGCAGGTGGAACTGACGGGATCATGACAGAAATATTAAAAGCAGGGGGGGATATAGTGCTGGAGTGGTTGGTATTTTTGTTTAATAAATGTATGAAAGAGGGGAAGGTACCTAGGGATTGGCAGAGAGGGAAGGGGGATAAAAGAGAGTGTAAAAATTATAGGGGAATAAGTTTACTGAGTATACCAGGTAAAGTGTATGGTAGGGTTATTATTGAAAAAATTAGAGGTAAGACAGAGAGTAGGATTGCAGATGAGCAAGGAGGCTTTCGAGTGGTTAGGGGATGTGTAGATCAAGTGTTTACAGTGAAGCATATATGTGAACAGTATTTAGATAAAGGTAGAGAAGTTTTTATTGCATTTATGGATTTAGAAAAGGCATATGATAGCGTGGATAGGGGAGCAATGTGGCAAATGTTGCAAGTGTATGGAATAGGTAGTAAGTTACTGAAGGCTGTAAAGAGTTTTTACGAGGATAGTGAGGCTCAGGTTAGGGTGTGTAGGAGAGAGGGAGATTACTTCCCGGTAAAAGTAGGTCTTAGGCAGGGATGTGTAATGTCACCATGGTTGTTTAATATATTTATAGATGGGGTTGTAAAAGAAGTAAATGCTAGGGTGTTGGGGAGAGGGGTGGGACTAAATTATGGAGAATTAAATGCAAAATGGGAGTTGACACAGTTACTTTTTTTGCTGATGATACTGTGCTTATGGGAGATTCTAAAGAAAAGTTGCAAAGGTTAGTGGACGAGTTTGGGAGAGTGTGTAAAGGTAGAAAGTTAAAAGTGAACATAGATAAGAGTAAGGTGATGAGGGTATCAAACGATTTAAATAAAGAAAAATTGGATATCACATTGGAGAGAGGGAATATGGAAGAAGTAAATGTTTTCAGATATTTGGGAGTTGACGTGTCAGCGGATGGGTTTATGAAGGATGAGGTTAACCATAGAATTGATGAAGAAAAAAAGGTGAGTGGTGCGTTGAGGTATCTGTGGAGACAAAAAAAGTTATCCATGGAGGCAAAGAAGGGAATGTACGAAAGTATAGTGGTACCAACACTCTTATATGGGTGTGAAGCATGGGTTGCAAATGCTGCAGCGAGGAGGAGGCTGGAGGCAGTGGAGATGTCCTGTCTAAGGGCAATGTGTGATGTAAATATTATGAAGAAAATTCGGAATGTGGAAATTAGGAGAAGGTGTGGAGTTACTAAAAGTATTTGTCAGAGGGCTGAAGAGGGGTTGTTGAGGTGGTTTGGTCATTTAGAGGGAATGGATCAAAGTAGAATGACTTGGAGAACGTATAAATCTGTAGGGGAAGGAAGGCGGGGTAGGGGTCGTCCTAGAAAAGGTTGGAGGGAAGGGGTAAAGGAGGTTTTGTGGGCGAAGGGCTTGGACTTCCAGCAAGCATGTGTGAGCGTGTTAGATAGGAGTGAATGGAGACGAATGGTTTTTGGGACATGACGATCTGTTGGAGTGTGAGCAGGGTAACATTTTGTGAAGGGATTCAGGGAAACCAGTTAATTGATTTAGTTGGACTTGAGTCCTGGAAATGGGAAGTACAATGCCTGCACTTTAAAGGAGGGGTCTGGGATAGTGACAGCTGGGAGGGACTATTCTCAGCTGTCGTATCTGAGCTCCTCTGCAAAGACAGTGATTATGTATGAGTGTGGTGAAAGTGTTGAATGATGATGAAAGTATTTTCTTTTTGTGGATTTTCTTTCTTTTGGGTCACCCTGCCTCGGTGGGAGACGGCCGACGTGTTGAAATATATATATATATATATATATATATATATATATATATATATATATATATATATATATATATATATATATATATATATATATATATATATATATATCCTACTTTCTTTCAACCTCCGTCTCTCCCTTCCCTCCCTATCCCATCCTCTCACCTTCATACCCATTCATCTTTTATCATTCCTTCTTCCCTCCCCTCTCTCCTCTGACAGGGTGACACTTCCAACACTTCTAAAGACACTTCATCCACTAGAACTTACACAAACTTAAGTCTCAAAAATTCTTTGGAAATAAGCAACTTAAGATTGTCCATTATCTCAGTCATCTACTTGTAAGAGGTTGCACACTCTTGTTTTTGGTGTATAAGACTCATAGGCATCAGTTAGGCATCTTTAATCCGAAACGTTTCGCCTACACAGTAGGCTTCTTCAGTCGAGTACAGAAAGTAGGCAGGAGCAGTAGAGATGTGAAGACGATATAATCAATCCATCACCCTTGAAGATGTAGATTTGAGGTGGTCAGTCCCTCAGCCTGGAGAAGAATTCTGTTTCATAGTCTGACACAATCTCTACTGCTCTTACTTACCAACTTGTCGGTATTGTATACCATTTTGATATTCACTCTTGTCCTGCATGTGACCGAGCTGGCACACAGCCGAGAGATCCTGGGTTCAAATCCCGAGCCAGGTGAGACGCCTTGGCCCTGGTGCCCATGTTCACTTAGCTGCTGATAGATAAATCATTGGCACTGCTGCCCATGTTCAACTAGACAGAACCTAGAGGAGAACAACTAAAACACCCACGATGAAACAAGCAACACTGCTTTTCTTAAGTGGTCCTTTTATGATAACCCAAGAGAGTACCAATCCTGGGATAGTAACCTTACGAATTACTTATTCTGGGATAGTAACCTTCCGAATTACTTATTCTGGGATAGTAACCTTCCGAATTACTTATTCTGGGATAGTAACCTTCCGAATTACTTATTCTGGGATAATAACCTTCCGAATAACTTATTCTGAGATAGTAACCTTCCGAATTACTAATTCTGGGATGTTAACCTTCAGAATTCCTCATCCTGGGATATTAATGTTACAAAATAAGACATCTGTTAAGTGAAGGTATCGCCAGAGAATACTAGGTCAACTTATTGATCCCCCTTTAGTATCTTGCCTGTTTCTGGTGTTGTAACAATTTGTCAGAGTGTATTTTATTCCAGTTATCCAGTAAAATTAGGTAGCTTCTCAAAAGCGCTTTTGGATTGCAACTGAATGAATAGATATCAACCAAATAAAAGTTGAGATCATTAATAACAGATGTGTTTAGATGGTAATAATTACAGTTAATTATAGGGGAATAAGTCTGTTGAGTGTACCTGGTAAAGTGTATTGTAGAGTTATTATTGAAATAATTAAAAGTAAGACAGAAAGTAGGATAGCAGATGAACAAGGGGGCTTTATGAAAGGTAGGGGGTGTGTAGACCAAGTATTTACAGTGAAACATATAGGTGAACAGTATTTGGATAAGGGTAAAGAGGTTTTTGTGGCATTTATGGATTTGGAAAAGGCGTATAATAGGGTGGATAGGGGGACAATGTGGCAGATGTTGCAGGTGTATGGAATAGGAGGTAGGTTACTGAAAGCAGTGAAGAGTTTTTATGAGGATAATGAGGCTCAGGTTAGAGTGTGTAGGAGGGAGGGGGGCTATTTCCCGGTAAAAGTGGGCCTTAGACAAGGATGTGTGATGTCACCGTGGTTGTTCAATATATTTATAGATGGGGTTGTAAGAGAAGTGAATGCGAGGGTTTTGGGAAGAAGTGTGGGGTTAAAAGATAAAGAATCAAATACAAAGTGGGAGTTGTCACAGTTGCTTTTTGCTGATGACGCTGTGCTTTTGGGAGATTCTGAAGATAAGTTGCAGAGGTTGGTGGATGAATTTGGTAGGGTGTGTAAAAGAAGAAAATTGAAGGTGAATATAGGAAAGAGTAAGGTGATGAGGATAACAAAAAAATTAGGCGATGAAAGATTGGATATCAGATTGGAGGGAGAGAGTATGGAGGAGGTGAATGTATTCAGATATTTGGGAGTGGACATGTCAGCAGATGGGTCTATGAAGGATGAGGTGAATCATAGAATTGATGAGGGGAAAAGGGTGAGTGGAGCACTTCGGAGTCTGTGGAGACAAAGAACTTTGTCCATGGAAGTAAAGAGGGGAATGTATGAGAGTATACTTATACCAACACTCTTATATGGGTGTGAAGCATGGGTGATGAATGTTGCAACGAGGAGAAGGCTGGAGGCAGTGGAGATGTCATGTCTGATGTCAATGTGTGGTGTGAATATAATGCAGAGAATTCGGTGTTTGGAAGTTAGGAGGAGGTGCGGGATTACCAAAAATATTATCCAGAGAGCTGAGGAGGGGTTGTTGAGGTGGTTCGGACATGTAGAGAGAATGGAACGAGACAGAATGACTTCGAGAGTGTATAAATCTGTAGTGGAGGGAAGGCGGGGTAGGGATCAGCCTAGGAAAGGCTGGAGGGAGGGGGTAAAGGAGGTTTTGTGTGCGAGGGGCTTGGACTTCCAGCAAGCATGTGTGAGCGTATTTGATAGGAGTGAATGGAGACAAATGGTTTTTAATACTTGACGTGCTGTTGGAGTGTGAGCAAAGTAACATTTATGAAGGGATTCAGGGAAACCGGCAGGCCGGACTTGCGTCCTGGAGATGGGAAGTACAGTGTCTGCACTCTGAAGGAGGGGTGTTAATGTTGCAGTTTTATAACTGTAGTGTAAAGCACCCCTCTGGCAAGACAGTGATGGAGTGAATGATGATGAAGTTTTTCTTTTTCGGGCCACCCTGCCTTGGTGGGAATCGGCCGATGTGTTAATAATAAAAAAAAATTACAGTTAATGTAACCTGAATAATTTAGGAGATACTCTACACAATTCTTGAAGTATAACTTAGTATACTTATATATCATAGGCATTTTGTACATATAACCATATAATGCTATGGGTTCATCAGATAATATACAGTACACTATAATACTTTTATGAACATGTACCATCCGGTGCGTTACTACGTATGATGAGGTGTACTCATAAGTTCAAGAGTAATATAGAAGTGTAAGTATATGTGTATGTGTAACTCCTCGGTATGTGTTCAGATTGACTCGGCCTGACTTAGAATGTGACTGACAACAAGTTCCTAAATAAGCTAACTTCTGGACCATCAAGGCAGTCTAACAGCTTCCTTGAACAGTATGAGGACCCATTCGCCAAACAGCAGTAATGCTCGAAGCAGCAGTGAACAGCACAGCATCAGGCAGGGAATCAAGGAGACCAAAAGCGACCTTAACTGAGGGACCATCAGCAAATCCTCCTCGAGAAGGCTGGGGTAGATGTTTTGGAATCTATCCCACAACAGTGGGGTAGATGCCAAAACAATGTAGGTCGAGAGTTGAACTCGGGACCAGAGATACAGAGTGTCTCATGACACACACCCTCTGAAAACGTCAAATATCACTAAGTCTAAATGATGCTCTGTGAACAGAGTCGCACAAAATTATGAGATGTCTCGGCTCACCAATGGAGACAAACTCTACCAAAAACAGCGTCTAAATAAGACAAGCTGAGAAGAACAGCATTCTCCCAGACAGAGCAGAGATGGAGGTGTTACCACCACCAGGAACAACGAGAGAGAGAGAGAGAGAGAGAGAGAGAGAGAGAGAGAGAGAGAGAGAGGGGGACATTCATACCAGCTTACCCCTGGCACGAACTGCAAAACAAGCGAACAGGTAGTTTGCATCTTGCTGGTGGCCAATCAACACACTCCTTCAACGAGCACAATGAGAGTTATAGTTGCTACATCCTACTACGTACATAAGCTAATAAGTCAAATAATAATAATATAAAGTATGAAATTTTCGTTTTACCTATAAACGAAAAACTCAGCAATATGAAATTATATGAAAAAACAATATATACATATTATTTATTGCGTCCTTTTCCATTGCGCAACAATTAACTTTCCGAATACTTATCCTGGGTTCTTATCGTAGAATATTAATCCGCTAGATTACAGTCCTTGAATATTATTCCTGTGGATTACCAATCCTGAGGTATTAATTCGCGAGATTACTAATCCTGGGATCTTAACATACGGATTTACTGATCCTGGGATATTAACCCTCCGGATTATTGATCCAAAGGAAGTGTTCACCGTCTTCTGTTTAAACCACTAAAATTTTTAACCTGGTTTGTTCGTTGCATTTGTTTTATGTGTATAACAGTTGGAATGTAAAGTTTAAAACCTGTTGACTGCACCATAGTCATTAAGACCATAACGATGACGTCACATTAATCTTCAAGCTTAGAATTTAATACTAAGCAAACACAGTATACACAGTGTGTTGTGCATCTCTCGGTTTATGTACACGGACAAATGTGTGTTTGTATAAATGCACACACAGAGGTCTATACATACACAACCCTTACACGTTTCGGACCGACTTGAACAATTTACAAGTCACACTAACACAAAAGAGTGAGGGAGCCAGCATATACAAGCTAGGGGGACAGGGACGGGACAGAGAGAGGAAGAAAATGTATTAGTGGTAGTGGAAGTAGTAGTAGTAGTAGTAGTGGTAGAAGAAAGTAGGGAGAGTAGTCTTAGTGGCGTAACAGATAGAAAAATGTATATTTCTGTATGTACATAGACTGTATGTACATAGAGGTGTCTGTTCAGTGTCTGTTCATGTATATACACCGAGATGTGCTTCACTGTGTATAAACATCGAGAATTGTGCATCTGTGTATATACTCCAAGAGATGTGTATCTCTTAGTGTAAAACACTGAGAGGTGTGTGTCTCTGTCCATTTACACCAAGAAGTGTGTACATACACTGAGAGGTGTGTATGGTGGTGGATGATACTACTGTGGATGGTGGTGGAGTGTATGACTGTGGATGGTGGTGGAGTGTATGACTGTGGATGGTGGTGGAGTGTATGACTGTGGATAGTGGTGGAGTGTATGACTGTGGATGGTGGTGGAGTGTATGTCTGTGGAGTGTATGACTGTGGATGGTGGTGGAGTGTATGACTGTGGATGGTGGTGGAGTGTATGACTGTGGATGGTGGTGGAGTGTATGACTGGATGGTGGTGGAGTGTACCACTGTGGATGGTGGTGGAGTGTACCACTGTGGATGGTGGTGGAGTGTACCACTGTGGATGGTGGTGGAGTGTACCACTGTGGATGGTGGTAGAGTGTACCACTGTGGATGGTGGTGGAGTGTACCACTGTGGATGGTGGTGGAGTGTACCACTGTGGATGGTGGTGGAGTTTACCACTGTGGATGGTGGTGGAGTGTACCACTGTGGATGGTGGTAGAGTGTACCACTGTGGAAGGTGGTAGAGTGTACCACTGTGGAAGGTGGTAGAGTGTACCACTGTGGAAGGTGGTAGAGTGTACCACTGTGGAAGGTGGTAGAGTGTACCACTGTGGAAGGTGGTAGAGTGTACCACTGTGGAAGGTGGTAGAGTGTACCACTGTGGAAGGTGGTAGAGTGTACCACTGTGGAAGGTGGTAGAGTGTATCACTGTGGATGGTGGTAGAGTGTACCACTGTGGATGGTGGTAGAGTATACCACTGTGGATGGTGGTTGAGTGTACCACTGTGGATAGTGGTAGAGTGTACCACTGTGGATAGCGGTAGAGTGTACCACTGTGGATGGCGGTAGAGTGTACCACTGTGGATGGTGGTAGAGTATACCACTGTGGATGGTGGTAGAGTATACCACTGTGGATGGTGGTAGAGTGTGCCACTGTGGATGGTGGTAGAGTGTGCCACTGTGGATGGTGGTAGAGTGTACCACTGTGGATGGTAGTAGAGTGTACCACTATGGATGATGGTAGAGTGCACCACTGTGGATGATGGTAGAGTGCACCACTGTGGATGATGGTAGAGTGTACCACTGTGGATGATGGTGATGGATGGTGGTGGATAGTATACCAGGGGTAGAAGCAGTTAAATCATATATAGGAATACAATAATTGGGAAAATCGGAGAAAATGAAGAACTGATTTTTCTTTTTCACGTAGAGGGATGAAATAGTTGTAAGCTACTATCATCCACCAGATACGACCACTATTGATTTTGTCATCCACAAAATACGACTTTACATACTCTACCTCAACCAATGCTGCTGTCATCCACCAGACACGACCTTACATAATCTACCTCAGTAACAATGCTACTATCATCCACCAGACACGACCTTACATAATCTACCTCAGTAACAATGCTACTATCATCCACCAGAAATGACCTTGCATACTCTGCCTCAGTAACAATGCTGATATATCCACCAGACAAGACCTTGCATACTCTGCCTCAGTAACAAAGCTGATATATCCACCAGACATGACCTTGCATACTCTGCCTCAGTAACAATGCTGGTATATCCACCAGACAAGACCTTGCATACTCTGCCTCAGTAACAATGCTGATATATCCACCAGACATGACCTTGCATAATCTGCCTCAGTAACAATGCTGATATATCCACCAGACACGACCTTGCATACTCTGCCTCAGTAACAATGCTGATATATCCACCAGACATGACCTTGCATACTCTGCCTCAGTAACAATGCTGATATATCCACCAGACATGACCTTGCATTCTCTGCCTCAGTAACAATGCTACTATCATCCACCAGACATGACCTTGCATACTCTGCCTCAGTAACAATGCTGATATATCCACCAGACACGACCTTGCATACTCTGCCTCAGTAACAATGCTGATATATCCACCAGACATGACCTTGCATACTCTGCCTCAGTAACAATGCTGATATATCCACCAGACATGACCTTGCATACTCTGCCTCAGTAACAATGCTGATATATCCACCAGACACGACCTTGCATACTCTGCCTCAGTAACAATGCTGATATATCCACCAGACATGACCTTGCATACTCTACCTCAGTAACAATGCTACTATCATTCGCCAGACACTACCATACATACTCTACATCAGTAACAATGCTACTTATGAAAGGTGTTAACCCTCCTCGGTGTGTGAGTGAATTCAGTCTTCGCATAACTGATAACCCTTCCATTCTCTGGAATTATTCCAGCTAATGATAAAATGTTTTGTGAAAATATTTTCCACAATGAACACCTATAATGGGCGTTGACATATCTTATGAGAATCATAGTTTCTGTTAGATATTCTCAATATACAGTTAATAGAGATAAATACTCCAAAAACGGGGCACAACTTACAAAATCTCATACAATTACTAATATTAAATAATTAAAGAGGCAGGGTAGATTCCCAAGTTATCTTACAAGTCTCATCTGGGGGTCACGCAGGTCAGATTTGGCTCGTTATCCTACGAGCGTCCACCATCTAATTCCTGGGCCAACGCCAGCGTCTGGGTCCATTCTCCACCCTCTTACATTCCCAAAGAAGAGCTCACAGGAAGGAGAAGTTTGGCACAGGACACGCTTCTTCTATCAAACTGTTGACTCAAATATAGTCGTTCTCACGCTCTTAAATTCCTATTGGATATAAGGGGATCGGGCGATTTCGCCACGGAGTTAAATAAGACTTATTCACCAATTTGGGCAGCCAGGGTCATACAGATTGCCCATCGTGCAATTTAGGTACGCACGAATGCTCGATTAATTTTTAATATTTATTATTCAAGGTTAGGTTATGGTTTAGCATGTGTTGTCATGCAGTTACCCGATAATAACGATATTAAATACGATAAGCGGCTGCTCTCTCTGAGTTTTTTTTTTAAACAAATCATTTGAATGCTCAAGTCCTGTCTGGATGCGACCGACACTAGTCAGCTAACACCCCACTTACTGTCTGGATGCGACCGACACTAGTCGGCTAACACCCCACTTACTGTCTGGATGCGACCGACACTAGTCGGCTAACACCCCACTTACTGCTAGGTAAACAGAGACAGCAGATGTAGGGAAATATGCACAACGTTGTTATCCGTACAGGAGATCGAACCCCGGACACTTAGTGCCGGAACTGAGTGCGTTACCATACGAACTGCGGGATACTCCTGGCTGAAGTTCGACCATTCTTCTCCTCCTCCTTCTCCTCTTCTTCCTCCTCCTCCTTCTCCTCTTCTTCCTCCTACTCCTTCTCCTCCTCCTCAACCCTACCCTCCATCATGTGTGTACTTTCACTGCAATGAAGATTTCCTCATAAATTACATTCTCATTGCGAGTGAGACAGACCATCCCTAGATATGGAAGTTCTCACTTAATAATAATTAAACTCTCTAAAGAGGAAACCTTTAAAGCTACTTTAGCTGCTGAAGCCTTAGTGGGATGCCTGATTATATCATCACTTTACTAAAGTCCCGAGCTCATAATGACAGATTTCATTATTCTATGTAAGAATCTCTTGGAGTGTGTGATGGAATATGACAGGGTAACCCCGCATACTGAATATAGTGCTTTTTCTCAACTTAACCTTAATAATAAAAACGCATTACATCTGGACCACATTGCATTGTGTAGACCATTCTCTCTAAACTACTTCCTTCTCGCCCTCAGATCCTGAAGGCTTGAGAGTCATATTTCTCAGGCAGCCCTCTGGTGTGTGCAGATGTCTCAGACACTCATAAATTATTTCCTCTCCCTCCTAACAAATCATGTGGTCCTCGCAAACATGTTTATGAGACTCTAAACGTATGAGGAGAAAAGACGGTACATTACAAAATCAGATGGGCTCGGCTCATCCCGGGAGATGAAGAGTGGACCACAGCCTCAGCTTCCTCCATATGGAATATTTCCGTCATTTATTTTGGAGCCGCCACTGGTTGTGTCATTTCATGTATCATCTCCACTGCTGGTTGTGTTGGATCGTGTCTCACATCTTCCCCAGGTGTAGGTTGATCTGGTGGCTCTCACCAAGGAGGTAAATAATAGCACAGATATGCAAATGTGTTTCCTCTCCACTCGTCCACCATCAGTCTGCCTGTCCACGTGTGTCCCAGGTCATTCAGTTGTCCGTCGGCATTTCCGTCTGCCCATCAACCTATTCTTTATTCTGTCAATCTGTCCACCTACCGTCCACCATCTTGTCCGTAGGTCATTCCGCCTGTTCAGTCTGTCCGTCCGTCCATTGTTCCGCCTGTTCAGTCTGTCCGTCTGTCCATTGTTCCGCCTGTTCACTCTGTCCGTCCGTCCAGTGTTCCGCCTGTTCGGTCTGTCCGTCCGTCCATTGTTCCGCCTCTTCAGTCTGTCCGTCCGTCCACTGTTCCGCCTGTTCAGTCTGTCCGTCCGTCCATTGTTCCGCCTGTTCACTAATTCTTTCGTCAGTTCTTTAGTTTGTATTCCACTGTCTCCTTCTGTCCCTTTAACACAGTTCATATATCAAATACAGTTGAGTTTTGACTTGGTGGATTCAGCTAGACCTTGAGTGTGTGCTCAACCTTGAGTGTGAGCTCAACCTCGAGTGTGTGCTCAACCTCGAGTGTGTGCTCAACCTCGAGTGTGTGCTCAACCTCGAGTGTGTGCTCAACCTCGAGTGTGTGCTCAACCTCGAGTGTGTGCTCAACCTCGAGTGTGTGCTCAACCTCGAGTGTGTGCTCAACCTCGAGTGTGTGCTCAACCTCGAGTGTGTGCTCAACCTCGAGTGTGTGCTCAACCTCGAGTGTGTGCTCAACCTCGAGTGTGTGCTCAACCTCGAGTGTGTGCTCAACCTCGAGTGTGTGCTCAACCTCGAGTGTGTGCTCAACCTTTAGTGTGTGCTCAACCTTGAGTGTGTGCTCAACCTCGAGTGTGCGCTCAACCTTGAGTGTGTGCTCAACCTTGAGTGTGTGCTCAACCTTGAGTGTGCGCTCAACCTTGAGTGTGTGCTCAACCTTGAGTGTGTGCTCAACTTGGTATTATGTCTGTGTTTAAGCTTCAATGTCGCTTCTTCTTCACTTTCCTGTTTTCCAATTCCGACTTACAAGTTATTTAATATTTAAGAAAAATAGTGTTAAAATAAATGCAAAGAGCTTCAGACACATTTTAAAATTGATAGTATTATGCAAACGCGCAGAAAAAGACTCGTTAGGAGGATGCTGGAAGGGTCATGAGGATGCTGGAAGGGTCAGGAGGATGCTGGAAGGGTCATGAGGATGCTGGAAGGGTCAGGAGGCTGTTGAGCGGAAAAGTCAGGACAAAGTTGGAAGAGTCAGGTGGGTGTTGGAAGGGTCAGTAGGGAGCTGGAAGGTTAGGTGGGTGTTGGAAGGGTCAGTAGGGAGCTGGAAGGTTAGGTAGGTGTTGGAAGGGTCAGTAGGGAGCTGGAAGGTTAGGTGGGTGTTGGAAGGGTCAGTAGGGAGCTGGACGGTTAGGTGGGTGTTGGAAGGGTCAGTAGGGAGCTGGAAGGTTAGGTGGGTGTTGGAAGGGTCAGTAGGGAGCTGGAAGGTTAGGTGGGTGTTGGAAGGGTCAGTAGGGAGCTGGAAGGTTAGGTGGGTGTTGGAAGGGTCAGTAGGGAGCTGGAAGGTTAGGTGGGTGTTGGAAGGGTCAGTAGGGAGCTGGAAGGTTAGGTGGGTGTTGGAAGGGTCAGGAGATAATTACTTTTAGAATCGAAGTGCATTCTTACTTTCCTTAACATGAGATAGAATCAGAGACTCACCTATATGTGATCGTTATTTTTGTTTTGCCTTATTGATTGTTTCTTACCAAAGCAGGGTAGCCACAAAAAAAAATGAAGAAGTTCACCATTGTTCATTCAGTAGACCTCTTGCCAGAAATTCGCAGACATGGCAATTTAAATGACTTTTCTAATTGCAACATTCCCATTTGTCCCTCGTGACGCAGGCATTAGTTCCCACTTCCAGAACTGGTTAACCAGTTTTTCTGAATCCCTTCATAAATTTCATAAATGTTTCTATGCTTCACACTCCAATACTCATACCCCAAAAACCACTCTGATGTAACACGCTTACACATGCCCGCTGAGCCTCCCACAACTCGTAACTTTCTTCACCTGACCTCTTCCCTCCAGCCATTCCTGGGACGACAACTATCCCTCCTTCCGTCCACCCTGGGTTTACACTCACCCTTGGCCAGCCTATTTTACTGCATCCTTTCTGAATGACCAGTTCATCTCTAAAAGCCCCCTTCCCTCCTCGTCTTGAATTTTATTTTCCTCCCACCACTCTCTCTTCTTTCTATGCTCCTCACTCTCCACATAATATTTACGCCCTACATTAATCTCTAACATGACATCTCCACTGCCTCCCCAGACTCCTCGTTGCAGCGTGTAATGACCATGACTCTCAACCAGATAAGTGTTGTTATAGATATACTTTTGTACTTTACTCTTCTTACCTCCTTTTTTTCACAGACGTCTTGACACTCCATTGGCATTCACTTCTTTGAGTTCACCTCCAACCAGTCTTATGTTCATTCCTTCAGTGCCTTTCATTACCTTGTTTTTCGCTATATTGCCTTGCTCAACTTTGTTTCACTCACAAACTCCTCTACCAATTATTGCAATTTTTCAGCATCTCCCAGATACAATCACCAGCTCATCTGTCCCAGCTGCTTTATTCCCCTTCATCCTTCTTACTGCCTCACACACTTTCCTCCCATTCCTCTCTGGCTTATCTCTATTTTTAACAGATCTTATTCCTCCTTACCTAATGCATGCAATCATTGTCTTTCTTTCCTAAACAGACATTTAACATTTCAAAACATTGCCTTATTTTTCTCAACATTTAATATTTCAAAACATTGCCTTATTTTTCTCAACATTTAACATTTCAAAATCACTATTCTCCCCATCTTTCCAATACCTCCATCTCCATCTGATGTCTCGCCTCTTTCATTCCTAACTGCTAAGTACATTTGCTCCTCAGGGCTTCTCAGTTTTTTAAATCTATCCAAAACAGACTCTTAAAATATTCTGATTAAGACTCGTCACTTTGCTTCCCATTTGGACTCCCCACTGGTTTAACCTCTTTCAGCATTTTCTATAATCCATGTATAATTTTTACACAGTAAAGTCATTTTTTATATTGCACGTTTCTTTCCTGAGTAGCATTTTTGCTTCATTATTCCACTAATCATTACTCTTTCTCGTAGCATCTACCCTATTTTACCATATAACTCGGCTGCGCACACTAGTAATGTAGTCGTAAATCACATCCTCAACCTCTTCCTCATTGATGATTAAGACACATGGGACACAGTTAGGTATCTTAATTGTTGGAACGTTTCGCCTACACAGTAGGCTTCTTCAGTTAAATACAGAGACAGTTTTTAAGACTCCATCCTCATGCTTCAGCTTCATATCGTTCCAGACCATGGAGCTGAACTCTTCTCCAGGCTGAGGGACTGACCACCTTGTTCCAGACCATGGAGCTGAACTCTTCTCCAGGCTGAGGGACTGACCACCTTGTTCCAGAGCATGGAGCTGAACTCTTCTCCAGGCTGAGGGACTGACCACCTCAAATGCTATTTCTCCAAGGTTGATGGACTGATTACATCATATTCATTTCACTACTACTCCTGCTGCCTCTGTATTTGACTGAAGAAGCTTCTTGTGTAGGCGAAACGTTTCAACGATAAAGATACCCAGGTGTTTTAATCATCAACTTGTTGGTATTTTATACCGTTATCAACATAATTCTTCCTCATTGTAAGCTCTCTATCCTCACCTTCCTTTCAGCGGCTGCTCATACTTCCCCTTTATCAATTCTCTTTAGCTCATTCAGTTTTATTTCTCTCTTAACAATGACATCATTCTTGTACTCTATGTACAGTGTACATCTTACTGTGGCTACCACAAGCACATTCAGAACCCTATCCATTATTTTTTTATCCACTAACACATATTAACATTTTATCTACCATGAACCTACATTCGTATTCTAGTAAATTACACTAACTATATACATCGTCATATATCGTATACTTATTTTTCTTGTTTTGCTAACAATAAATATTACCTCTTACTAACGTATATAGTATATATCCCTGGCACAACATATATACCTACTACATCTTCCGCAACATTCTCTCCCACTTTCATTTTGTTCATTTAATATTACAACTACTCATTTTTTTTAGCTCTCTTCTCAGATATATGATTTATTTCCATGTCCTCCTTTGTTAGATTATGTTCACTGCTTTTTTTCCTTCATAACACTTCCAATTTCTTCCTTTCTCTACTACAGCCGCACATATGTATAAATCCCATCATCGTGTTTTCCTTGTCTTATTACTCACTGATACAGAAGGAAGGTTATTAGTCCCTTGATCCTGGTATTATAAGCTTCTACAACACTCATGACTTAGGGAATAAGGTTTTTATACCTCTTAAGGAATTTGACATGAAATACTACATAGATTAGGCCTATAGAGAAATACGGAAAAACACAGGTTGGATGAGTGAGACACTTGAGGAACACTTGGGTATCTTTATTGTGGAAACGTTTCGTCAGTCAGTGTCTTCCTCAGTCCATTACAGAGAAGAATGATGGAAGATCAGGAATTTGAGGTAATCAGTCTCTCAGCCTTAAGTCGATGTGATTATTTCATGTCTTGGTAAAAGTACAGCATATCTTGGGAGCTGATACAAGAAATTCTACGCCTGACATATAAACATGACTTACTTCCACCTGTTGTTTTTTCCATGGTGACACCGCCTCATACTGCTTCGCCTTACCTGTCTGCGGTACATAAGCCCTTTCTCCGCTGCATATGTTGTACTTTAATCAAGATTGATGGACTGGTCACATCGACTCCAGATTTAGGGACTGATTACCTCAAACTACTGATATTCCACCATTCTTCTCTGGCGAAACGTTTCCTCAATAAAGATACTCAAGTGTCTCCTGCATCAACTTATCGGTTTTCTGAAACAGTCATATAAAACACATGTTTGTGTACAAACATATATATACATTCAATTCACAGTGTGTATACTGGATGTAAGTAATAATTTGCAAGATATACATGTCATCTTACGTGTTCACCAATTTTGCCAGTGCTTGGAACATGTTAAATCTCTTGTGTATTAATATCTTAGGCGGTGGACTGGTAAGCCAGTCAGTGGTTGGCTTCTCAAAGGGACCACAGCTCAACTGAGAAGGTCATCTGTGACTAAGGCTCACGTTCTGATACACTGATATTTTTCTTTGTCATCTTCATTCTCTTACCTCTTCCTATCCTTTCTCTCTCCTTCTCACTCTTTCTCTCCCCTTCCATCTCCCGCTCTCTCTTCCTTTTCTACCTTCTCCTGTACCATCCCCTCTTTTTTTCCCCTTCCCTCTCATGTCCTCACCACCGGATGATAAAGTTAAGCCGGACTAAA
The DNA here is from genome assembly GCA_009830355.1 of Cherax destructor. Lineage (NCBI taxonomy): Eukaryota > Metazoa > Arthropoda > Malacostraca > Decapoda > Parastacidae > Cherax > Cherax destructor. Next base: position 55,724 of record WNWK01001855.1, on the reverse strand, counting down.
CATCCTCTTTTCTTGCTCAGGAGCGACGTTACCAAATGTCGTGAGAAATTACCACCTCTTTGTAGCGTAACTCAAACATCCTCTCGTGAGAGCTAGGTGTTCCCCGCACATCTTGTGAGAGCTAGGTGTTCCCCGCACATCTTGTGAGAGCTAGGTGTTCCCCGCACATCTTGTGAGAGCTAGGTGTTCCCCGCACATCTTGTGAGAGCTAGGTGTTCCCCGCACATCTTGTGAGAGCTAGGTGTTCCCCGCACATCTTGTGAGAGCTAGGTGTTCCCCGCACATCTTGTGAGAGCTAGGTGTTCCCCGCACATCTTGTGAGAGCTAGGTGTTCCCGCACATCTGTAAATATTACTCCTTTCCTTCCTTCTTTCTCATATATTATGCTCCTTCGCCTGCTGCTACATGTAAGACTAAACTCATCAGAATTCCATCAAGAGAAACGGAACACGAGAGAAGAGATGTTAATTTGCTTTTATTAGTCTGAAGTTTACGGGAAAATTGAGAGGGCAGGATGTGTAGAGAGAAAAAAAGATATCTCAGTCTTTAGTGTGTTGAGCTGTCGCCTCGGGAGAAGATGTGGCCGCAAAACCTGGTCTATCCCGCATTCCTGATGATGATGGTGTGTGTGTGTGTGTGTGTGTGTGTGTGTGTGTGTGTGTGTGTGTGTGTGTGTTGAGTGTCTCTTGTTTTCTCCCATAAGTTAAATCTCCCTTGACAACCTAAAATGTCGTGCTTCACTGCGTCCTAATCATCCCTTAACCTATTTTTTACCACTTGTTCTCTCTCTCTCTCTCTCTCTCTCTCTCTCTCTCTCTCTCTCTCTCTCTCTCTCTCTCTCTCTCTCTCTCTCTCTCTCTCTCTCTCTGTCTCTCTGTCTCTCTGTCTCTCTGTCTCTCTCTCTCTCTCTCTCTCTCTCTCTCTCTCTCTCTCTCTCTCTCTCTATCTCTCTATCTCTATCTCTCTATCTCTATCTCTCTCTCTATCTCTCTCTCTCGTTCCACCTGACTATCCAAAGTTGCGTACACTCACGCTCTTCTCTTACGCCCCTCCCATCCTTTCCTCTTTGACTCCTTACACGATCTGATTTATACTTACAAATCAGTGTTAAGTTGAATTTCACCCTCTATGTACCGTATATAAGACTGTGTATACAGTCAATTATAAAAGCATACCTAGAAAGTTGTCTCAGTTGTGCACTTTTTAAATAATTTTTTCCTTTTATTTTCCCTTTCATTTTTTTCTTTTTCTTCTTCCTACTTGTTTCTTCTTCATTTTTCTTTAAAGGAAGACACCGTTGTGAGTGATGGATACTCGATCCTCCTCCTACTAAGCATGAGACGGATACGCCATCAAAATGAACAAACTTTATTAAAGAACTCTCGCTTCAGACATCAGTACACTTGGCCGTCTCGAGGCCAACTCTTGACCAGCTTGTGCGCTCGTCTCTGTGCCTCACCCAACCTTGGGCGATTTTTTTTATTAAAAGGATTCTCTTCCGTACCAGTGTCTGTACTTCCATTTTCTGCTTTCTCTCGTCTCTCAAGAAGGTAACTCTTTCTGTCAGTGTCGAGGGTAACGTCCTCTTTATGTTCGGGTCGAAAGTTACTCACCCTTTCTTTCTGTCTGAATCGATGGTAACTTCTCTCTGTGTCGAATGTAACTGTCTTTTCTCTTTGTGTTCAAGATAGTGAACTCCTGTTTGTGTCTGTGTCGAAGGTGACTCTTCTCTTCACCATCTAAGTGACTTAACTCCTCTCCTTTTCCACAGGTTGAGATGTATATCCCCTATTACGAACATAGGTGAAGTATGCACTAAAGGCTGTCACCCACACTAGTAGCATCATACCCAGTCTGTGCACCTGGTTGTAATGGGAAAAAAGCAGAGCAATCAAAACTCAACAGCAGTATAAGACCTGTATTTTCTTCACCAAATAGCCAAGCTGGTACTTACAATATGTACAATATTTACAATATGTACAGAAATGTAAGAGTAAATGTACAACACGGTGAATCAAGGAGGCAAAATGCAAGAGCCAGAGAATATACAGTGTATGACCAGCAGCCCCAGACAAGTCTGCCAATTCTCGTGTCACAAGTGAACCACATTGCTTCACAGCTTTTGCGGGCTTGTCTGTGATCGATGAACAGAGGTACTGATATAACAACGGGGCTCCTATTGATTTTTAAATCCTTAGCACCTGTTTCGCTGGTCGGGAGGCAGCCTAAATGGGAGTGTGACATACGCTGAATAAAGTGTAACATACTCATAGCATGCCACACACCCCATTCTATAACATGAAAATTTAATTTTATACTTATATATGGGATGAAATACCCTAAATATAACAGGTTTTGATGTCACATTTATTTCTGTGGGATGGATTAGACTTGGGGAATATATATCAGCACTGTTTACAATCAAAACCTTCAAGAACACAATCGCAATAGGAGCTGTTTATAGATCATAGTATACCAAGAGTTCCATTGTTGGAGATAATTTGGAAGACCTTATCATAAACAGTAAACAAAATTGCCGTAAGTTAAAAGTCACATTAAAAGTTTCACCAGGAGAAATTTGATCTCCACGGTGAGCGTAGGACCAACAAGTGGTGAAAAAGACACCACAGTAGCAGCAATGTTCTTCAGGAAAACGTTTTACCAATGAAGATCTTCACTGCTACTAGTGTCTTTTCCCACCTGGAGATTACTTTGTTTTAATTTCTCCTAAGCAGTACAACTCCACCACTATCAAATCATTAGCTCCACTCAGAGCGAAACGTTGCCCCACCGAAGGTTTCTTTAGCACGTTTTTTTCACTCACCATCTTACAGTGTAACGATACTAGTGTGTCATCACAGTATAACATAACCAGCCGATGATCTACACATGAGAATTCCAGCGGAAATATTGCCACACCACCAGTGATACACGTGGACGTTTCGACGTTTCCTGGTTACGTTCAGGAACCGAATTTCCTGCTTAATTTTTATTTTAATTTTGTGTCTTTGAATTTACGTTGTATAGAAGTTAACGATTGAATGAATGAAATTTTCCTTTTTTTCTTAGGTCACCCAACCTCGGTGATAATATATATATATATATATATATATATATATATATATATATATATATATATATATATATATATATATATATATATATATATATATATAATGTGTGTGTCGTGCCGATTAGGTAAAACTGGTCAATTAGCAAGAACTCATCTAAAATTAAGTCCTTTCTAAAATTGTCTCTTATACGTTTAAAGATATATTTTTTTCATTTATGTTAATGTAAGAATTTATAATTTTGTACCAAGAGAAACTTTGAAAACCTACCTAACCTTATTACAACAAGCGCAATTTAATTTAGCCTAACCCAACTAAATATATTTTAGATACGTTATCATTAATTTAATAATAAACAAACACAATGAAATAAAAAAAATCGTTATGTTTAGAATGTTTTTGGCGAAATTATTGCATACACAAATTTTCACTTGTCTTATATGGCAAGGTGAGCGTTGCTATTTAAGCCAAAATCGCAAGTTTTACCTAATCGGCACGACATATTTTTTATTTTATTAACACATCGGCCGATTCCCACCAAGGCAGGGTGGCCCGAAAAAGAAAAACTTTCATCATCATTCACTCCATCACTGTCTTGCCAGAAGGGTGCTTTACACTACAGTTTTAAAACTGCAACATTAACACCCCTCCTTCAGAGTGCCGGCACTGTACTTCCCATCTCCAGAACTCAAGTCCGGCCTGCCGGTTTCCCTGAATCCCTTCATAAATGTTACTTTGCTCACACTCCAACAGCACGTCAAGTATTAAAAACCATATGCCTCCATTCACTCCTATCAAATACGCTCACACATGCTTGCTGGAAGTCTAAGCCCCTCGCACACAAAACTTCCTTTACCCCCTCCCTCCAACCTTTCCTAGGCCGACCCCTACCCCGCCTTCCCTCCACTACAGATTTATACACTCTCGAAGTCACTCTGTCTCGTTCCATTCTCTCTACATGTCCAAACCACCTCAACAACCCCTCCTCAGCTCTCTGGACAATCGTTTTGGTAATCCCGCACCTCCTCCTAATTTCCAAACTCCGAATTCTCTGCATTATATTCACACCACACATTGACCTCAGACATGACATCTCCACTGCCTCCAGCCTTCTCCTCGTTGCAACATTCATCACCCATGCTTCACACCCATATAAGAGCGTTGGTATAACTATACTCTCATACATTCCCCTCTTTACTTCCATGGACAAGGTTCTTTGTCTTCACAGACTCCGAAGTGCTCCACTCACCCTTTTCCCCTCATCAATTCTATGATTCACCTCATCCTTCATAGACCCATCCGCCGACATGTCCACTCCCAAATATCTGAATACATTCACCTCCTCCATACTCTCTCCCTCCAATCTGATATCCAATCTTTCGTCACCTATTCTTTTTGTTATCCTCATCACCTTACTCTTTCCTATATTCACTTTCAATTTTCTTCTTTTACACACCCTACCAAATTCATCCACCAACCTCTGCAGCTTCTCTTCAGAATCTCCCAAAAGCACAGTGTCATCAGCAAAAAGCAACTGTGACAACTCCCACTTTGTATTTGCTTCTTTATCTTTTAGACTAACACCTCTTGCCAAGACCCTCGCATTCACTTCTCTTACAACCCCATCTATAAATATATTGAACAACCACGGTGACATCACACATCCTTGTCTAAGGCCCACTTTTACTGGGAAATACGTATATATATATATATATATATATATATATATATATATATATATATATATATACAGTGGACCCCCGAGTTTCGTAAAAACTTCACTCCTGAAGTCTGCTCAAGTGCCATTACCGAACGAATTTACTCTCTTAAGGAAAAATTTCACGTAGGTTAGTCTATTTCAGACCCCCAAAAATACACTTCCACAAGAACTTACAAAATTATACTTACATAATTGCACGATTTCCGGGGTATTCGTTAACCGAGGGTCCACTGTATATATAGCAACGCTCACCTTGCCATATAAGACAAGAGAAAATTTGTGTATGCAATAATTTCGCCAAAATCATTCTGAACATAACGATAAAAATATATTTCATTGTGTTTGTTTATTATTAAATTAATGTTAACGTATCTAAAATATATATAGTTGGGTTAGGCTAAATTAAATTGCGCTTGTTGTAATAAGGTTAGGTAGGTTTTCAAAGTTTCTCTTGGTACAAAATTACATTAACATAAATGAAAAATATATATCTTTAAACGTATAAGAGAAAATTTTAGAAAGGACTTAATTTTAGATGAGTTATTGCTAATTGACCAGTTTTACATAATCGGCACGACATATATATATATATATATATATATATATATATATATATATATATGGGAATAAGTCTGTTGAGTATACCTGGTAAGGTGTTATTATTGAAAGAATTAAGAGTAAGACGGAGAGCAGGATAGCAGATGAACAAGGAGGCTTTAGGAAAGGTAGGGGGTGTGTAGACCAAGTGTTTACAGTGAAACATATAGGTGAACAGTATTTAGATAAGGATAAAGAAGTTTTTGTGGCATTTATGGATTTGGAAAAGGCGTTTGACAGGGTGGATAGTTAAGCAATATGGCAGATGTTGCAAATGTATGGAATAGGAGGTAGGTTACTGAAAGCAGTGAAGGGTTTTTACGAGGATAGTGAGGGTCAGGTTAGAGTATGTAGGAGAAAGGGAGATTATTTCCAAATAAAAGTAGGCCTTAGACAAGGATGTGGGATGTCACCATTGCTGTTCAATATATTTATACATGGGGATGTAAGAGAAGTGAATGCTCGGGAGTTGGCAAGAGGTGTGGGGTTAAAAGATAAAGAATCTAACACAAAGTGGGAGTTGTCAATGTTGCTCTTTGCTGATGACACTGTGCTTTTGGGAGATTCTGATCAGAAGTTGCAGAGGTTGGTGGATGAGTTTGGTAGGGTATGTAAAAGAATAAAATTAAAAGTGAATAGAGGAAAGAATAAGGTGATGAGGAAAACAAAAAAACTTAGGTGACGAAATATTTGATATCACATTGGAGGGAGAGAGTATGGAGTGGATGTGTCAGCAGATGGGTCTATGAAAGATGAGGTGCATCATAGAATTGATGAGGGGAAAAAGGTGAGTGGTGCACTGAGGAGTCTGTGGAGACAAAGAACATCCATGGAAGAAAAGAGGGGACTGTATGAGAGTATATGTATACCAGTGCTCTTATATGGGTGTAAAACATAGGTGGTGAATGTTGCAACAAGGAGAAGGCTTGAGGCAGTGGAGATGTCATGTCTGAGGGTAATGTGCACTTCTGTTACCACTTAGAAAATCAGACACCCACCACGCATTACCACTTAAAAAAATCCCGGACAGGCTCCCAATCTTACAGTACCACTTTCCGTAAGGGGAACCAATCCGGTCCTACTAGGCGATAGATAAATTAAACCGGATTTTAGATCAATAATTCATGGCTTTACTAAAAGAAAATTGACTAATTTTTAAGTGAAATTTAACAACTTTGTCAGCTCTGTCAGCCCTGACAGCTCTGTCATCTCTGTCAACTCTGATAGTTTTCAAATTTGGAGAAGGTGCAGGATCACCAAAACTATTATCCGTAGGGCTGAGGAGGGGTTCTTGAGGTGGTTTGGACATGTAGAGAGGATGAAACGAAATAGAATGAGTGTATAAATCTGTAGTTGAGGGAAGGCGGGGTAGGGGTCGGCCTAGGAAAGGTTGGAGGGAGGGGGGTAAAGGAGGTTTTGTGTGCGAGGGGCTTGGACTTCCAGCAAGCATGCTTGAGCATGCTAGATATGAGCAAATTGAGACAAATGGTGTTTAGAACTTGACGTGCTGTTGGAGTGTGAGACAGGTAACATTTATGAAGGGATTCAGGGAAACTGGCAGGCTACACTTGTGTCCTGGAGACGGTAAGTACAGTGTCTGCACTCTGAAGGAGGGGTGTTAATGTTGCAGTTTTATAAATGTAGTGTAAACGCGCCTCTGACAAAATAATGATGAAGTTAATGTGTTAAAGAATATATATATATATATATATATATATATATATATATATATATATATATATATATATATATATGTTGTGCCGATTAGGTAAAACTGGTCAATTAGTAAGAACTCATCTAAAATTAAGTCCTTTCTAAAATTTTATCTTATACATTTAAAGATATATTTTTTTCATTTTTGTTAATGTAAGAATTTATAATTTTGTACCAAGAGAAACTTTGAAAACCTACCTAACCTTATTACAACAAACGCAATTTAATTTAGCCTAATCTAACTAAATATATTTTAGATACGTTAACATTAATTTAATAATAAACAAACACAATGAAATATATTTTTTTCGTTATGTTCAAAATGATTTTGGCGAAATTATTGCATACACAAATTTTCGCTTGTCTTATATGGCAAGGTGAGCGTTGAAATTTAAGCCAAAATGGCAAGTTTTACCTAATCGGCACGACATATATATATATATATATATATATACATGCATATATATATATATATATATATATATATATATATATATATATATATATATATATATATATATATATATATATATATACATGTATATATATATATATTATTGTAACCACGAGCGAGTGGTATTTAATCAATAACAACAATGCACTGTGACTAGCCGAGGACTCGAACCCATGTCGTTATGGCCCGCCTCATGGTGAGCGAAAATCACATGACGCTCTAACCCATAGGACCACTCAATCCTACAAAAATCACGATAGGTTGCCTGGATACATACATCAGGTGTATGTCTGTGTATATGTACTGAGTTTACGGTAATCCCTATTTTAGGAATTAAAGTATTAATGAGTGAAGAAGAGGAGGTGACATGCAGCCTTAAAGACACTCTTGAAGTCGAAAGAGTTTAAGCCCCATTATCTAACCAACTTTACAACACTTTTTCGTTTGATACTTCCGTTGTCGTTTTTTGCTAAACGTTAACCCGTCGCGTTTTATTTATGTAAAGTTAAAGTGATTAGGTTCGGTTTGATTAGGGCAGGTTGCATAAACCTAGAAAATTGTTTATTAAATTTCGGATGAAGAATTGCATCAACCTTGCTGTAATGCATCTGGCAACGAGATGTAATGCATCTGGCAACGAGATGTAATGCATCTGGCAACGAGATGTAATGCATCTGGCAACGAGATGTAATGCATCTGGCAACGAGATGTAATGCATCTGGCAACGAGATGTAATGCATCTGGCAACGAGATGTAATGCATCTGGCAACGAGATGTAATGCATCTGGCAACGAGATGTAATGCATCTGGCAACGAGATGTAATGCATCTGGCAACGAGATGTAATGCATCTGGCAACGAGATGTAATGCATCTGGCAACGAGATGTAATGCATCTGGCAACGAGATGTAATGCATCTGGCAACGAGATGTAATGCATCTGGCAACAAGATGTAATGACTCTGGCAACGAGATGTAATGCATCTGGCAACGAGATGTAATGCATCTGGCAACAAGATGTAATGCATCTGGCAACGAGATGTAATGCATCTGGCAACGAGATGTAATGCATCTGGCAACGAGGTGTAATGCATCTGGCAACAAGATGTAATGCATCTGGCAACGAGATGTAATGCATTTGGCAACGAGATGTATTGCATCTGGCAACGAGATGTAATGCATCTGACAACGAGATGTAATGCATCTGGCAACGAGATGGTCAGGAAAAAAGAAGCAGACGGCTCTGAATTTACCTCTTAGTGCAAGAATGTTTTCTAGCCTACGGTAAGCTAATTTTACTAGATTTATTTTCTTACACGATATCCAGCGTCATTTTCTGAACGACTCTTGTAAAATTGCATGTACCTCTATTTGGTTTGATTAGGTTAGGTTAAATTGGGTTGGGTTAGTCAAGTCGCACATTACGAGTGTATTCAAGTTTCATAAAAAATCTGTGAAGATTTTGGAGCGTGATATTGACGTTTTAACGAAATTATTACGTCTATACTTCTGCTCTGTTCTTCAACGTTCATGTGCGTGATGTGTCAAATATAGTGTATATACGTTTCAGTGGCGCAGTGATGAACAGCTGAAACAATCTTCTATCCTGTACTTCTGGTGTCCTGTACTTCTGGTGTCCTGTACTTCTGCTGTCCTGTATAGAACACCGTGTTTAGTCTTGAACTCATTTTAGAGCATGCCTTGCCTGTAATTAATTACTTCATTCCTCCTTTTCTCTTGTAACTGATATTTTCTCAACTTCCATTGTCACCAGCGGCAACGGCCTAGTTAACTACGCAAGCACCAGATGAGCCTGGCCCACGGTCTGGCTCTGGGAGTAGAAAAATTCTAAGGAATCATTAAAGGTATCAATGCATCGGGTACTTGGTGTGTAGCTCCCGGCTTGTGTAGCCTTCAGAAGGAATGCAGGGAGAGGTTATATGTTGAAGATATACAGCAGACCTCGATGGTTAGTGATCTTGAAAAATATATGGCGCGATGTATCTGCCACACTACCTCCGTTAATGCCTCTTTATCTGTGCCCGAATACCTCTCTTCAAGTCTGTTTGAGTTTCCGGATGAAGTAAGCTACGGAATTTCGGTGGATTTCGTTGTCACGTTGCATTGGTTATCCCACGGCTTTTCCTGTAAGTATTTCCCTTCTTGTGAAAAACTGGCAACTGCAAGTACAGACTTATTATTTAATATGGATTTTAGCTTGCTATATACCAGCTGATTTTCATGTTCCCATACAAATGTGATTTTTTAAAGTTAATAAGTGTGGCAGCCGTTTTTGTATAAGGTCTTAATATATGTACTGAAATATTCAGTTATTGAAACTCTCGTTAATGCATGTGTCGATAAGCATTTCTGATATTGCCTCTCACTTATCCTGGATAAGTGAGAGGCAATATCAGAAATGCCATCGGGACAGATGTGGTCTTTGCAGGTAGAAAATAAACAATCGCATCGTTTAACTAGGCTTGAAAATTTCTATCGTCTGCTGGGCTATAAAGTTAAAGACTCTTTAGAATGAGCTAGACGCCGTCTTTAATAAAAATTCTGTTCCCTTCCAATGTTATATTTGTACACCATCTGAAGATGCTCATATCTGTCAGTGTTTGCCACAGATATAGCCCAAATTCTTTGGTGTTCAGCGTGGAGGAAGAAACTGACCATACTAAAAGTGTCCATAATCTAATGTATCAGTGGCAGAGGTCATTTATCAGGTGTGGTCACTTATTACGGTCACTTATTAAGCTTGTTATAATTCAAACGAAACTCAAAAGTTTTGTCAAACTTTTTATTTAGAATACAGGAGAAAGTCAGAGTAACGAACTAAGAGACATGATGACATTGTTTTACTACATTTTCTAGTATTTGTTTATAATAATCTTCTTCGAACTTTCTTGTAGTCGCCATAGTCGTCTTAGCTGTGTATCCTTGATTTAGCCAATATTTCTATCAATAGTATAGAATAGTTTAGTTAATACTTAAAGTGTCTTCCAGAATCCCCCTTTCTGCCAGTGTCAAATGGTTGAGTGGTAGCTTACTTAACTGAATATAATAAACTTTTTCCTCTTGAGTTGCCACAGTTGTGGCTGTGGTTGTGTGTCCCAGGATGCAGATGTTGAAGGCACAAATTTGGGATGAAATCTTGAAAACTGGTCGAGGGTCAGACTCCACTGCCTGGTCAGCATCAATAATTTCTACTTCAGTAACCTGTTCCCTTCCCTCTACATTTCCTAACTTTGTGATAAGTTAATTACTGATAGCAAGATTTTTCAGTGGCACTTGCTATCGCGCATGATATTACTCTATCATCCAGAGACTCTAGACAACCAGCTATTAGTGAGTGGATGTCGTTAAGCAATTGAGTCCTGGAAAGGCAAGTTTGCTGAGTTATCTGGTGGATTATACCACAAAATTTGTCCAGGTCATCGGAAGTTAAGGGTTAATTAAAATACTATTGAGGAATGCTGAGAATAAATTCATTACTTCGTGAGATCGTCATGAACAATAATGGAACATACTGAACATATACTTTATAAGTTGCATTATTTATTCTGCGAAGACTATTGGCTGTTTGTCCTCCTGATAGATGTTAAGGAAACAATTTCTAAGATACTACAAGACAGGTGTTTCATTACGTCCAGATTCTCAAGGGTCATACGCATTTCCAGTTCACTTGTATTCTGTCCAGTGACAGTGCTTATATTTTAATTGATTTTAATATTGTTACATCCTACCTGCCAAATTTTCTAGGGTCTTAACATATTCTACTGACACCTGACTGCCGCTATCAATGAACATGTTCAACTGTCATCAATTTATGTTACTGTTAATAACTGCTCGGTCTTCCAGGGTTGATAGTCTTCGACCAGACTCTCTGGTGCTTGTCTTATTTTTCCTGGGTCCCAAAACGTGTCCTGCACTTATAGCGCACATGTGATTCTATAACTCAACTCATTATAAACTTAGTTATTGGGAATGACGATGATGACTGTTGACAGATTCAGTGACCCAACTGGGTCGATGATCACATGAATTTTAAGTTACTCGAGGCAGTTAAATACTACGTAGAAGTCTACGGAGATGACATTCTAGTTTCACTAACCCTTACCTACTTGAACACTAATGAATGAATGAATTATTTCACTGGCATATTCCATTACTAACTGGAAATTGCAATTCGATTTTGCTCGTCTTAGGAAGTGGCTGACAAAGCTACTAACTCCGTTGTTGAGAATCTCCTTCTTATGCTGATCCGATTTCTCTGGTCAATAGTCAAAAATAATTTTTACTTTTTGTTTGTGTCCATATCTTTACGCCTATACCATCAGCTTGTACAATCAAGTATAGCGTCTTTCATCAATTTTACTTTCGCACAGATCGTTTGAATTCATCCCAACAGATTAAGTTCTCAAAACACAATACAGTTACCAGTTTCGTTCTTCGTCTCGCTTACCATCAACACTTCAGACTAAACCTCTGCATTTGTTAACGTCCCCTCCTGTCGTTTCAACCAGACTTGTCTGCCTATCTGAAATTGGTTAACTACCTTAGAATAAATTTATATGAGGCATTATAGAGTGTGATTCCGTATCGAATTTTCAACCCCAGATATTGAGAGGTGGATGTTTTTACACGAGTGTTAGAGGACATTTATTGATAAGGTTCATAAGAAGGTATATAGAGAGGCCAAACTGAGTAAAGGGTTACACATACAAGTGAATATTTGCTCCAGGAACCGGAAGGGAACGGAAAAGATTTACGGTATGGACAAAGTACCTGAGTTAGGTCCATCATTTAATCCGACCACGGATGAAACATTCTGCTTCCTGGGGAAGATACCGTTTGTAGCCCAACATGAGTCAGTGTTTGTTACCCAACTTCTGTCAGATGAACAAGGAGGCTTTAGGAAGGGTAGAGGGTGTGTAGACCAAGTGTTTACAGTGAATCATATAGGTGAACAGCATCTAGATAAGAGTAAAGAGGTTTTTGTGGCATTTATGGATTTGGGAAAGGCAGATGCTGCAAATGTATGGAATAAGAGGTAAGCTGTTGAAAGCAGTGAAAAGTTTTTACGAATATAGTGAGGCTCAGGTTAGAGTATGTAGGAGAGAGGGAGATTATTTCCCAGTAAAAGAAGGCCTTAGACAAGGATGTGTGATGTCACCATGGGTATTGGCAAGAGGTTTGGGGTTAAAAGATAAAGAATCTAACTCAAAGTTGGAGTTGTCACAGTTGCTCTTTGCTGATGAAACTGTGCTTTTGGGGGATTCTGAAGAGAAGTTGCAAAGGTTGGTGAATGAGTTTGGTAGGGTATGTAAAAGAAGAAAATTGAAAGTGAATATAGGAAAGAATAAGGTGATGAGGATAACAAAAAAAAATAGGTAACGAAAGATTGGATATCAGGTTGGAGGGAGAGAGTATGGAGGAGGTGAATGTATTCAGATATTTAGGAGTGGACGTGTCTGGAGATGGGTCTATGAAAGATGAGGTGAATCATGGTATTGACGAGGGACAAAAGGTGAGTGGTGCACTGAGAAGTCTGTGGAGACAAAGAACTTTGTCCATGGAAGCAAAGAGGGGAATGTATGAGAGTATAGTTATACCAACGCTCTTATATGGGTGCGAAACATGGGTGGTGAATGTTGTAACAAGAAGGCTGGAGGCAGTGGAGATGTCGTGTCTGAGGGCAATGTGTGGAGTGAATATAATGCAGAGAATTCGTAGTTTGAAAATTAAGAGGTGCGAGATTACCAAAACTATTATCCAGAGAGCTGAGGAGAGGGTGTTGAGGTGGTTCGGACATGTAGAGAGGATGGAAAAAAATAGAATGACTTCGAGAGTGTATAAATCTGTAGTGGAGGGAAGGCGGGGTAGAGGTCGGCCTAAGAAAGGTTGGAGAGAGGGGGTAAAGGTTTTGTGTGCGAGGGGCTTGGGCTTACAGCAAATATGCTTGAGAGTGTGAGATGGGAGCGAATGGAGAAAAATGGTTTTTAGGACTTGACGTGCTGTTGGAGTGTGAGCAGGGTAATATTTAAGAAGGGATTCAAGGAAACCGGCAGGCCGGACTTGAGTCCTGGAGGTGGGAAGTACAGTGCTTGCACTCTGAAGGAGGGGTGTTAATGTTGCAGTTTTATAACTGTAGTGTAAGCGCGCCTCAGGCAAGACAGTGATGGAGTGAATGATGGTGAAAGTTTTTCTTTTTCGGATCACCCTCCCTTGTTGGGAATATATATATATATATATATAATCATATAATTATTAATAAAATAGTTAGTAACAATAACCTTGTCAATATAATAATTTATAGACAAATACATTGATAACTTAAAGCTGATAACGCATGAATTTCTAGTCATCAATTTTGGTAGCCGATATCAAGGTGCATGAGACTTCCAATACTGTGTTATCGTTAATATGTCAGGACTGGGTGATGACAATCTATCTATCCATGATTGTATACTGGAGATCTTTATGTCTTACATGTTGTTAATGCTTCCCTATTCCATACAGGACTGGATGCTGGAAACCTCTATATTTTATATATAATTAATAGATTAGTATTCCATACAGGACTGGCTGGTATAATAATAATCGGTTCAACATATCATATGGTCACATTTCTCCGTGCTGGCGATCCATTTATACATCTCTCATGCAGCACAGTTCAATGTATGGCTGATTCACCTGAACATTCCACCACTACCCCACTAATTCCATGTCGGAAGCTGCGTATGTAACAGTGAACCAACATATGTCTGTCCTCGGTGAATTATATAATGATAATTAACATTCATGAAATGTTATCATTCGTTCATATACTGCTATGGATCAGCATAATTTTATTAGCTCACGGACACGTAAATTTCAAGTCACAAGATGTTGAAAATTCTTTACACAGGTTGAATACTTCATGTCAACTGCATACCCAATATTCAGAATATACCACCTCGTTTTTCTCATGTCCAGTAATGGAATTTTGCATTTTCTGGTACTTTAAAAGTATGAGGTGCCTGTACGTATATATGTAATTTCATTAGACTAATATTAATATATAACAGAACCACATAAATGAAGATTGTGGGGTCTTTGCTCGACTAACACTAACATTTTCTGTGGTAATTAAATTTCTTCATGTATAATGTTAAATCACATTATTCCGACCATTCCACAGTGCTCTCTCGCTTCCTTAGTACAGTTTAGATTAATATTTAACGAGGACAGTAAATCTCTATGAGAAGAAGACAATTTTTGTATTTCAGTAACCAAGAGAGAAAAGGGTTTGAGGAAAACAGAAGGGAGGGTCACTGGGTCAGTGAGAAGGGAAGAAATAGAAAAAAAGGGTAAGATACTGGGTAAGTTGGGAGGGAGATGGGGTAGGGAGGACTATGAGAGGAGGGAAGGGATGATGACCGTAGAAGAAGGGGAAACAGAATGATTGACACAGATAGTGTAGGGGGAGAGAATTAAGGATCAACATGAAGTAATAAAAAGAGAAGGGAGAGATGAATATAGCAGGGATGAAGAGTGAAGGATTGGGAAGAGGTGAATTAGTTTTTTTTTCTTTTTTGCCACTTCGCCCCTGACCCACCAAGGTAAGGGGGAGGGAGCCAAAGAAAGGAAACACGTTAACCATCACTCATTCTTTAGCTGTCTCTCTAGAAATATGTGCAAAAATAAGATAAATAGGTTCAATAAAGCTACGTCCACCTAGTACAAACCGTGGGGACCCATAGCCTCGGAGAAGTACATGAAACGACTTCGAAGAATAATATTTTGATTTCTCCTTGAGGATACTTGAATCTTTTACTTCTACCACCCCATCTTTTATGAATTCAAAAATAGACATACTTTATAGTGTAATTTAGTACAAAACAATTGAAAGATACATTTATGGTGAAGTATAAAACACACAAGGTTTGAAGGACACATTGTACTGTTAGACATGTGCACGTTTACCAAACTTCAGCACTGTTTTCCCGAACCTCACCAAAAAATCCTTAAAAACCAAATACCAGAAACATGCTAAAGCTATCATAGTGTTTACCACTTGTCTGGACCCCATACTTGATGAAACATATATAGAAACTAGAAAGTCCAGTTATTTGTAACAAGACCAACAGATGAGAAGGCTGACCTTCAGAGAAAGGTTGAAGGAACTGAACATAATGGTCTCGGAGGGATGAAGAACCAGGGTACTCGTAATTACAGTATACAAGACGCGCTAGAGATTTTACAGAGCAGATAGAGACAAGCTATTTGAAAGGCTGGAGCAAGAACAAGCAACCTGAAGTAGTGGAAGTAGAAGCAAATGTATCAGATTCGCGTTGACGAAATACTTCAGCCTCCAAGTGGTCGATGACGATGCAGTATAAGCAAAACCCATTAACAGATTAAAATATACAACGGAACCTACGAGAACCAAACGTTGTGAAACCAGTTTTACGATGTTAGGGGGCTGGGCCAGGAGCTAAGAATCACTCCCGAAACCACAAATAATTGAGTATGGTAAATGGCACAGTTCAGAGAGAGAAAATCCGAGAAAACGAGAGTGAAGGTTGGAGGCATCGGAAGGTCAATAACCCAATTTGAAGTCGAGGTGACAGATGTCTGACGATACTGAAGGAGATCACTATCTCCTCGTTACCACCCTCAATGCCATCATTTTCATTCCATTTTCAACATTTCAGTTTGATTTACAATCAAAGGACCAGGGTTCAATTCTGGACGATGTGGGATGTATGAACAAGACTCCTGATACCTACTATCATTGATTATTTAACAGTAAAAAAAATAGGAGTCAGCCGACTGTTGTAGGCAACATCCTGCAAAGGACTTGAGGATCCCATGGGAAAAGACCAACTACTGCTTTGCTTTCTTGGATTACCCCGGATTAGTAACTCTACAAGGTTACCAGTCCTAATACACTCGTGTTTAGGGATACACGAGTTAGTAATGTCATGTAAATCCAACACACAGGGGTGAAGAACAAGCTTTTACTAAAACAATAGTTTGCTCGGTGTAAAATTTTATCAAATCATAATAAAGTTTAATTGAAGCTCTACACAGAGCGAAACGTTGCCCCAATAACTTGATAAAGCCAACCCAGAGCTAAATGCTGACCACTTTAATTTTGTTTCATCTTGTCTAATTTTCTTCACTGTTGTCACCACCACCACCACCACCCCCACCACCACAACAACAACAACAACAACAACAACAACATAGTAAGGATTGGTAGGGGAAGTATAGACCAGACTAAGTGTTCACAGTGAAGCATACAAGTGAACTGCACTTAGAAATAGGTAAGTAACTGCTTGATTCATTAATGGGTTTAGAAAAGGCTTATTGTAGGTTGAATATGAGAGCAAATTGGCAGATGTAGCAAATGCTTGGAATAAGTACTGGGTTATTAAAAACGCTTAACAGAAATGAGGATAGGCTCTGGTTGGGAAGTATACGAAAGAGGGGACTATTTAAGAGTGAAAGTAGACCTTACAAAGGCTTTTGTGATCCCACTGTGGTTAACAATGTTTAATGATGAGGTTGCAAAAGAAGTGAATGCTAGGGAGGTAGAGTAAAATGGGATTAAAAAAATAGTGATTGAATATAATATGGAAATTGTCAGTTTCTTTTTGATGCTGACAACTTTATTTGTGATTATAAAGTGAAGTTGCAAAGGGTGGTGTAGAAATTTGTGAGGGTATGTAGGAAATTAAAAGTGAACATAGGAAAGAGCAATTTAATAATCAGCTTGTAGGGAGGAAGAATGGAGAAAGAGCATTGGTGAGTGAACATGTCAGGAGATGAGTCCGTGAAAGACGAGATGAACCATAGAATAGATATGGGGAAAATGTAGGTGGTATGCCGAGGCAACACTGGAAACAAAGACGTTTATCTATGGAGCCAAAAACAAGGAGAAATGCACCAGAGTACAGCGGTAGCAACTATCTTATATGGGTGTGAACCATTGGCTTAAACGTTGCAGCGAGGAGGAGGTTGTTGGAGGCGAGGAACATACGTTTGAGAACAATGGGTGGTGTGATCAGGTTAATATGGTTTCGGAATTTAGAGAGGATGGAACAGAAGGGGGTATACAATTCTGAGGTGCAAGTAGAAGGGGATAGGGGGTCATGCCAGGAAAAATTGTAGAGGTGGTAAAAGAGGTTTTGATTGTTAGAGGCGTTTATGTTCGGGGTGAATGGAGATTAGAGGTTTATATGGCTTGACGTGCTGTTGGAATCTGAGCTAGGCAACATCTATAATGGGATTCATGGAAACTGGTTCACTGGACTTGAGTCCTGGAGGTGGTAGGTACAGCGCCTGCACTCTGAAGGAGGCGTAGGCATTTCAAAATTGATGTCAGCACGTATCTGGCAAGACAGCTATTGAATGAGTGACTGTGAATGGGGTTACCTTTTGGGTTAACCTACCTCGGTATACTAAAAAATTATATTTCTAGAAATAATAATGATAGTAATAATGATGATAAATAAAAAAAAACATTAACAATAAAAACTAATAATAATAATAATAATAAGCCAATTAGAAGAGAATTGTCAGCGACATGAGAACTGAGTGTTGTTACACCTCACTGATTGCTTCATAGATTACCGATACAAGCAATTACGTGGAGGGTGTCATGTGCCTGTGCTCGCCACCCTTGTGAGTGTGCTCGCCACCCTTGTGCCTGTGCTCGCCACCCTTGTGAGTGTGCTCGCCACCCTTGTGAGTGTGCTCGCCACCCTTGTGCCTGTGCTCGCCACCCGTGTGAGTGTGCTCGCCACCCTTGTGCCTGTGCTCGCCACCCTTGTGCCTGTGCTCGCCACCCTTGTGCCTGTGTTCGTCACCCTTGTGCCTGTGCTCGCCACCCGTGTGCCTGTGCTCGCCACCCTTGTGCCTGTGCTCGCCACCCTTGTGCCTGTGCTCGCCACCCGTGTGAGTGTGCTCGCCACCCTTGTGCCTGTGCTTGCCACCCTTGTGCCTGTGCTCGCCACCCTTGTGCCTGTGCTCGCCACCCTCGTGACTGTGCTCGCCACCCTTGTGCCTGTGCTCGTCACCCTCGTGCCTGTGCTCGCCAATCTTGTGACAGTTCTCCACCCTTGTAGCTGGGTCACGGGTACTAGGGGCGAGTCTTGGGGTAGTGTTCTATGGGTGGGTACTGGAGTAGTGTTCAAGGGGCGAGTCCTGGGGTAGAGTTCTAGTGGTTGGTGCTGGAGTAGTGTTCTAGTGTTGGATACTGGAGTAGTGTTCTAGTGGTGGGTGCTGGAGTAGTGTTGTAAGGGTGGGTGTTGGAGTAGTGTTCTAGGAGTAGGTGCTGGAGTAGTGTTCTAGGGGCGGGTGCCGCAGTAGTGTTTTAAGGGTAGGTGGTGGAATAGTGTTCTAATGGTGGATACTGGAGTAGTGTTCTAGTGGTGGGTGCTGGAGCAGTGTTCTAATGGTGGATGCTGGAGTAGTGTTCTAGTGGAGGGTGCTGGAGTAGTGTTCTAATGGTGGATGCTGGAGTAGTGTTCTAATGGTGGATGCTGGAGTAGTGTTCTAGTGGTGGGTACTGGAGCAGTGTTCTAGTGGTGGGTGCTGGATTAGTGTTCTAATAGTGGATGCTGGAGTAGTGTTCTAGTGGAGGATGCTGGAGTAGTGTTCTAATGGTGGATGCTGAGCAGTGTTCTAGTGGTGGGTGCTGGAGCAGTGTTCTAGTGGTGGGTGCTGGATTAGTGTTCTAGTGGTGGGTGCTGGAGTAGTGTTCTAGTGGATGGTGCTGGAGTAGTGT
This sequence comes from Cherax destructor, assembly GCA_009830355.1. Lineage (NCBI taxonomy): Eukaryota > Metazoa > Arthropoda > Malacostraca > Decapoda > Parastacidae > Cherax > Cherax destructor. The sequence continues at coordinate 36,389 of WNWK01001855.1, read as the reverse complement.
TCTAGTGGTGGGTGCTGGAGTAGTGTTCTATTGGTGGGTGATGGAGTAGTATTCCAATGGTGGGTGCTGGAGTAGTGTTTTAGTGGTGGGTGCTGGAGTAGTGTTTTAATGGTGGATGCTGGAGTAGTGTTCTAGTGGTGGGTGATGGAGTAGTATTCCAGTGGTGGGTGCTGGAGTAGTGTTCTAGTGGTGGGTGCTGGATTAGTGTTCTAGTGGTGGGTGCTGGAGTAGTGTTCTAGTGGTGGGTGCTGGATTAGTGTTCTAGTGGTGGGTGCTGGAGTAGTGTTCTAGTGGTGGGTGCTGGAGTAGTGTTCTAGTGGTGAGTGCTGGAGTAGTGTTCTAGTGGTCGGTGCTGAATTAGTGTTCTAGTGGTGGGTGCTGGATTAGTGTTCTAGTGGTGGGTGCTGGAGAAGTGTTCTAGTGAAGGGTGCTGGAGTAGTGTTCTAGTGGTGGGTGCTGGAGTAGTGTTCTAGTGGTGAGTGCTGGAGAAGTGTTCTAGTGGTGGGTGCTGGAGAAGTGTTCTAGTGGTGGGTGCTGGAGAAGTGTTCTAGTGGTGGGTGCTGGAGTAGTGTTCTAGTGGTGGGTGCTGGAGTAGTGTTCTAGTGGTGGGTGCTGGAGTCCCGAGTGCTGGGGTCCCGGGTGCTGGGGTCCTGGGTGCTGGAGTCGCGGGTGCTGGAGTCCTGGGTGCTGGAATCCCGAGTGCTGGAGTATCGGTTGCTGGGGTCACTGGTGCTGGGGTCGCGGGTGCTGGGGTCGCTGGTGCTGGGATCGTGAGTGCTTGGGTTGCGGGTGCTTGGGTCGAGGTTGCTGAGATCGCTGCACTGGGATCGTGAATGCATAGGTCGCGGGTGCTGGGGTCATTGGTGCTGGGATCGTGAGTGCTGGGGTCGCGGGTGCTGGGGTCGTGGGTGCTGGGGTCGCTGGTGCTGGGATCGTGAGGGCTGGATTAGTGTTCAAGTGGTGGGTGCCTTTCTATAGCTGCCTGCGTTTCTGTAGCTTCCAGCCTCTCTATAGCTAACTGTCTTTCTGTAGCTTTCAGACTTTCTACAGCTGCCAGCCTCTTTATAGCTTCCAGCCTTTCTATAGCTGCATGCCTTTCTGTAGCTTCCAGCCTTTCTATAGATAAATGTCTTTCTGTAGCTTCCAGCCTTTCTATAGATAAATGTCTTTCTGTAGCTTCCAGCCTTTCTATAACTGCCAGCCTTTTTGTAGCTTCCAGCCTTTCTGTAGCTTCCAGCCTTTCTATAGCTGTCAGCCTTTCTATAGCTTCCAGCCTTTCTATAGCTGCCAGCCTTTCTATAGCTGCCAGCCTTTCTATAGCTGTCAGCCTTTCTATAGCTTCCAGCCTTTCTATAGCTGTCAGCCTTTCTATAGCTTCCAGCCTTTCTATAGCTTCCAGCCTTTCTATAGCTTCCAGCCTTTCTATAGCTGCCAGCCTTTCTATAGCTGCCAGCCTTTTTGTAGCTTGCAGCCTTTCTATAGCTGTCAGCCTTTCTGTAGCTTCCAGTCTTTCTATAGCTGCAAGCCTTTTTGTAGCTTCCAGCCTTTCTGTAGCTTCCAGCCTTTCTATTGTTGCCTGCCTTTATGTAGCTTCCAGCCTTTCTATAGCTGCCAGCCTTACTATAGCTGCCAGCCTTTATGTAGCTTCCAGCCTTTCTATAGCTGCCAGCCTTTCTGTAGCTTCCAGCCTTTCTGTAGCTTCCAGCCTTTCTGTAGCTTCCAGCCTTTCTGTAGCTTCCAGCCTTTCTGTAGCTTCCAGCCTTTCTGTAGCTGCCAGCCTTTCTGTAGCTTCCAGCCTTACTATAGCTGCCAGCCTTTATGCAGCTTCCAGCTTTTTCTGTAGCTTCCTTTTCTTCCCATTACGTTACATTTCGTTCTGGTCTTCACAAAATCTGTGACTTGACCAAACCTCATCTTCTCATCTTAATTTGTCTTCTGTATTTGTTGTTTATTTTCCTATCTGATGCCTTGATGGGATTTTTACCGAGGGTTTTTGTCCCATGGGTTGGTTCTGTTCTGTTTTGTTTCACGGGTATGTTCCGTTTTGTTTTGTTTCATGGGTTGGTTCCTTTAGGTTTTGTCCCATGGGGTGGTTCCGTGGTGTTTTGTTCCATGTTTTTTTCTGTTGGCTTTTGTCCTATGGGTTGGTGCCGTGGGATTTTGTCCCATGGGTTGGTGCCGTGGTGTTTTATCCCATGGGTTGGTGCCGTGGAGGTTTGTCCCATGGGTTGGCTCTGTGGGCTTTTGTCCCATGGTTTGGTGCCGTGGGATTTTATCCCATGGGGTTGTTTCCTGGTCTCATGGGGTGGTTTCATGGGGGATTTGCTTTTCACCCATGGGCTTGTCTGTTCACTTGCACTACCACTACTACAGTCTACTGCCTGAATATATTGAAATTCTCATCAATAGTAGACGAAACTTCTTCTCAATAAAAGGCCATAAACTGTCTGTTGCGTCTTATTATATATTTGTAGGTATATTCTATCACTGAAATGCATATACCTGGAGAGTATACCTAGAGAGGGTTTCGGGGGTCAACGCCCCCTCGGCCCGGTTTGTGACGAGGCCTCATGGTGGATCAGAGCCTGATCAACCAGGCTGTTACTGTCGATCGCACGTACACCGACGTACGAAGCACAGATATATTTTCTAGGGGATACCTTTTAATAAATAGTATTTTCAGGGCAGAAATGTTCAAGCCGTTTTGTCATCACAAAAAACATGGCTACCATGTCCTCCCCTCATTTGTAGTGCTCCTAAACTTTCAAATTCGTTTTTTTTTGTTTACAAACGATCCAGACCTTTCATTCCTCACATTCCTCCTCTTTTGCTGGGTCTCTGGCCATTGTGGTGTTCAGGGCAAAGCAGATTCCTTAGCACATTTCATAGTTGCATAGCATTTTCCAGAGTAGTTTCCAGTACTGATTTAGCGTTTTCCGGATGGCTTCAAGCACCGGTGGAAAGTATTAGTTACCAATTAGAATTTTGAGTCAAGCCTGGTCACAGACCGTGCAGCGGGGGCGTTGACCCCCCGAGACAGCCTCCAGGGAGAACACCTGGGTGTTCCTTCATCACTGTCGCTTATTGACCGAATTTTAATACCCACACGGGCCTCTCCTTATTGTTGGCTTAGGTTAGGTTATGTAAGGTTCGTCAGGAAACAGGACAAGTGTTTCCTAACGTGGGTCATATATATATATATATATATATATATATATATATATATATATATATATATATATATATATATATATATATATAAAAGAACCGCGTTAGAAAATACTTGTCCTGTTTCCTGTCGAACCTTACATAACCTAATATATATACAATGCTGCGGTTTTTATCTATAGTTTCGACACGCCTCTGTCAAGACAGTGATTGAGTGAGTAATGATGAAAGTATTTCTTCTTTTTTGAGTCACCTGCCTCGGTGGGAAACTGCCGATGTGTTAAAAAAATGTGCTATTGTTTTTAATGGTAAGGCTTAGTGAGATTTTAATATAATAAATTTAAAACTTAATATACTTATATTATCATTACTGAAAGTTGTTCACGAAAAAATAGAAAATAAATATATTTACAGAAGCGGATTTCGACGGTAAAAAACATTTATTGGATGACTTGTATGACTGGAACAGAAAGTAAATTACAAATTCGATTTGTCAGTGTTATAGCACGTCTCTGTACACCACCACATTGGTTACACTCCTGCATCTATCCTGCTCTTTCAGTTCGTGGACCCACTTGTGTTTCCGGGGCTTGAATCTTTTCTTGTGTGTGTGTGTGTGTGTGTACTCACCTATTTGTGGTTGCAGGGGTCGAGTCATAGCTCCTGGCCCCGCCTCTTCATTGATTGCTACTAGGTCCTCTCTTTCCCTGCTCCATGAGCTTTATCAAACCTCGTCTTAAAACTATGTATGGTTCCTGCCTCCACTACGTCACTTTCTAGGCTATTCCACTTCCTGACAACTCTATGACTGAAGAAATACTTCCTAACATCCCTTTGACTCATCACAACATACCAGACAAAACTATCACCACTAAGCACTAGATTAAACTATCACCACCACCAAACACTTGACTAACGTATCACCATTATTCTCTTGTCAAAATTATCATCACTGAAACACTAAACTACATTTACTAGACTTCAACTTCCAATTGTGACCCCTTGTTTCTGTGTCCCCTCTCTGAAACATCTTGTCTCTGTCCACCTTATCTATTCCTCTCAGTATTTTATGTCATTATCATGTCTTCCCTAACCCTCCTGTCCTCTAGTGTCGTTAGGCCGATTTCCCTTAACCTTTCTTCCTAGGACAAACCCCTTAGCTCTGGGACTAGTCTTGTTGCAAACCTTTGCACTTTCTCTAATTTCTTGACGTGCTTGACCAGGTGTGGGTTCCAAACTGGTGCTGCATACTCCAGTATGGGCCTGACGTATATGGTGTACAGAGTCTTGAATGATTAATTAGTGAGGTATTGGAACGCTATTCTTAGGTTTGCCAGCCGCCCGTATGCTGCAGCAGTTATCTGATTGATGTGTGCCTCAGGAGATGTGCTCGGTATTATACTCACCCCAAGATCTTTTTTCTTGAGTGAGGTTTGCAGTCTTTGGCCACCTAGACTATACTCTGTCTGCGGTTTTCTTTGCCCTTCCCCGATCTTCGTGACTTTACATTTGGCAGGGTTAAATTGAAGGAGCCAATTATTGGACCAGGCTTGTAGCCTGTCCAGGTCTCTTTGTAGTCCTGCCTGATCCTCGACTGATTTAATTCTTCTCATTAACTTCACATCATCTGCAAACAGGGACACTTCTGAGTCTATCCCTTCCGTTATGTCATTCACATATACTAAAAACAGTACAGATCCTAGGACTGACCCTTGTGGAACCCCACGCGTCACAGGTGCCCACTCTGACACCTCGTCACGTACCATGACTCGTTGTTGACTCCCTGTCAGATATTCTCTGATCCATTGCAGTGCCTTTCCTGTTACGTGTTCCTGATCCTCTAGCTTTTGCATTAACCTCTTGAGGAACTGTGTCGAACGCCTTCTTGCAGTCCAACAAAATGCAGTCTATCCACCCCTCTCTCTCGTGTCTTACTTCTGTTACCTTGTCATAAAACTCCAGTAGGTTTGTGACACAATATTTTCCTTCCCTGAAACCGTGCTGGTTGTCGTTTATAAGCTTGTGTCTTTCTAGGTGGTCCACCACTCTCCTCCTGATGATCTTCTCCATGACTTTGCATACTATACACGTCAGTGACATAGGTCTGTAGTTTAATGCCTCGTGTCTGTCTCCTTTCTTAAAAAATGTTTGTGTGTTTGTATGTGTGTGTCTGTGTGTGTCTGTGTGTGTGTGTAGCTGATACTTATATGGGTTCGTGCTTGTCCATGGCTTCAATTGTTTCAATATGCACGACACAGAACGTTGCTAGATTATCACCAAATGTCAACATGCAGGCGCAGACCATGTCAACACATCCAGTGGGGAAGATCCAGGACCACCTACGTACACCAGCTTCCCTTACTGAATAACGACCTCATAATAAGTATATCATGATACCCCTTGTATTCACGCTCATGTGCTTGCGGACCAGAAATATTGTGATTTCTCATCACCAATTCTAACGTCCAGTAGACAGGTGGAAAGAGTAAAAAGATGTGCAGTCACGACTTCAAACTTCTGGAAGACAAATGGGAAGGTTGAAGAGATGTGCAGTTACAGGTGAAGACTTTAAACGTCTATTAGATAATTGAGAGGGTACAAAGATATGTAATCGCGACTTTGGACACGTTCAGTAGACAGGTGAGAACGATGTAGTGTAATATTAGGCCAAGACGTCAGACACATCCTACAGACAGGAAGGACGCCGGGGATGTGGCGTCGTCTTGAAGCTCAATAAACAGCTAAAAAGTTCCAGGAGAACTTGAGTAAAGAGGAAGACGGAGCTTGTCTCATTATCCTTCTTGTCTGGATTGTGGTGGAATGGGCCTAGGACTTTCTGGCACATCTCAGTGAAGGGAAGAGGAGGGAAAGAAGGGAATGTGACCAAGGATCCCTTTCTTGTTGAATAGTTGTTAAGAAACCCTAGATAACCCCTTTTTGATGCAGGGGGTGATGTAGGGAGAGGGAGAAGGGAGAGGAAAGGGATAGATGTGAGAAGGAGAGGGAGGTGAAGGGGAAAGGAGGAAGGAAGAAATGAAGGAAGAAAGGAGGAAGAGAGGGAGGGAGGAAGGAAGGAAGAAGGAAAGGAAGGAGTCGGGAAATTGAAGAGCTCAGTCTAGGCCTCTAGGACCTCATTCATAAATTAGACAAAATAATACCCTCCCTTCCCTCTCTCTCTCTCTCTCTCTCTCTCTCTCTCTCTCTCTCTCTCTCTCTCTCTCTCTCTCTCTCTCTCACACACACACACACACACACACAAAATACACACACACACATACTCACACAGACAAAGAGCTTTGACTCGACAACTGTCACCACAATTAGGTGATTACACACACACACACACACAACCCCACACAACCACACACACACACACACACACATACACATGATAACGACATATAAGATACTGAGAGGAATTGACAAGGTGGACAGAGACAGAATGTTCCAGAGATGGGACACAGCAACAAGGGGACACAGTTGGAAGTTGAAGACTCAGATGAATCACAGGGATGTTAGGAAGTGTTTCTTCAGTCACAGAGTGGTCAGGAAGTGGAATAGTTTGGGAAGCGATGTAGTGGAGGCAGGTTCCATACATAGCTTTAAGAAGAGGTATGATAAAGCTCATGGCGCTGGGAGAGTGACCAGTAGCGGCCAGTGAAGAGGCGGGGCCAGGAGCTATGACTCGACCCCTGCAACCATAACTAGGTGAGTACACACACCGACACATACACACACACACACACCGACACACACACAGTGTCTAATCGACTTGTGCCTAGGACATAATGGTAACTAAAACACACACACACACACACACACACACACACACACACACATACACACATACACACACACACACATTCATATACACGCACACACACATACACAAACACACACACATGCACACACACAACGACACACACAAATGAGGGACACAATGGAAAGGAAGGAGACAAGACATATGCTAAGGCCTATCAAGCCACCAAGCAAGGCCGAGGAATGAAGGGGGCTAGATGTTAAGCACAGGGACAGCAGTTAGTGAGAGGCTGCAGATAGAGAAGATGAAAGGTCCCACGCAGAGGAACAACCAGGCCACCAAGAGTCACAGAAAATAACAAGCGAGACAATGGCTATGCACGCACAGGACCCAGAGACACGAAGGGAAAGGCAGTGGGAGGAGGAAAGGGGAAGATCAGTCTTTATTCATGGGCTTCCTGAGAGTGAAGGGAGGACACACAACGAAAGACGGCAGAAAGAAAAACAAGAGATTGAAAACATCATCAAAGAAACAGATGAGGAGGACATGAATGAGATAATAAATTTTCAGAGAATAGGGGGGTGCTTGAGGGCGAGAAATCGGCCAGTCAAACTAACTTTCAAGACAGAAACGGTCAGGAATAGGATCCTACAGGAGAAATCACTGTTGAAGGAATCAACATACAAGAGGGTGTCCCTAGACCGCGATAACATGAGAAGAGACTGGAAAGAGTGACAAGGACAGAGTCAGCAAAGAATAACCAGAGCCGTGTTGAGCAACAAGTGCAAACACCAGCAGAACCAACTTCATAACCCCACAGCCAAACATATTATCCCAATACAAACCACAATCCACACTCACAGCCTCCGCCCCACACTCTGCTGTAAAATCCCACAGCACCTTGCCAGGTCCCTCACTTCCCCAACCCCCACAGTTTCCCCAGAATTCAGTGTTGGAGAGGAAACTGAAAGTATGCTACACCATCGCTGATGGAATTACGAACAAGTGAAAGGAGTGGCACGAAAAAATCAAAGATTCAGCACCAGTCATCATAGCTCTCACAGAAATCAAGCACACGGGTATGATAGCAAATGCCATCTTTCCAACCGGGTATCAGATCCTGATACCCGGTTGGAGTGGGAGTGGTTGGGTGGAGGAGTGGCACTGCTCATCAAAAACCAATGGGATTTTGAGGAGCTGGAGAAAGGAGACAGAGGAGAAGCAAGATATTACATAATAGAAACACTTCAGTCTGGAGGTCCCAAGGTGGTAATTGCAGAGATGTATAACCCACCGCAGTATAGCCGGAGGCCAAGTCGATGGTTGACACACTGGCTGAAGTAGCCAGAAGGGCCCATATAGGCAGGGCAAAGCTACTGGTTGGGGTGATTTCAACTACAAAGAAATTGACTGGGAAAACCTGGAGCCACGTGAGGGCCCAGAAACGTGGAGGGCTAAGATGATGAAGGTGGTACTGGAAAACCTCATGCATCAATATGTTAGGGAGACTACCAGAGAGAGAGGAGACGACGAACCAGCAAGACTGGACCTAGCATTCACCTTGAGCAATACAGATATTGAGGACATCACATACGAAACGCCACTCGGAGCTAGCGATCACTTAGTTCTGAGCTTTGAATACATAGTAGAGTTACAAGTGGAGAAGGAAGCAGGTAGGGTAGGACGAATGAAGCCAAACTACAAGTGAGGGAACTACACAGACATGAGGAACTTCCTGAATGAAGTTCAGTGGGACAGAGAACTGGCAGGGAAATCAGTAAATGAGATGATGGAATATGTGACAATTTCCTAAGTTTGGACTTGGTTTTGTCTGCATTTCTTAAGTCTGTCTTTTGGCTTAACTTGACCGAGTCTTATTAAATCTGGCTTTATATAGTGTGTGTGTGTGTGTGTGTGTGTGTGTGTGTGCGTGCGTGCATGTGTGTGTGTGGGAGAGAGTTACCAGTTGTCAAGGACAAACGCACACGCGCGCGTGTACGTTTGTTTTATTTGTAAACATCTCCATAATTTTGCTTTTAACGAGCTTTAGCTCTTGTTGCGGCCATACCATATACATTGCTGATCCCCAGCACAGAATCAGCCTCAACTCCGTCATTGCTCACTCTTGGCCGGGTCACCAACTGGAGAAGATCCGGGCCGGGAGTTCTGGCCAACCTCATCGAATTATTGCTCAATTCAGTCCATTTCTTAACAACGTTTAGATTGAGAAAATGTTGCCAAATCACTGTGGCTCAATCGGGTGTGTAATTTCTTCTTATGCGTCTTTTCTACTGAGTATTTTGTGTGTTGTATTTATATAATTTCTTGCTCGTTCCTTCATTGACAAGAGCTGGAGCTCTAGCAATTTTGTTTTTCTTTCCACATTGACCATATCTCTCACCTCAGGCACTGATGCACTCCTTAAAGAACCAAAATCCACAATACAGTGACTGGAACAACACACAAATAACCCGGAGAGAGGAGCTTACGACGACGTTTCGGTCCAACTTGGTGCAAGTCGGAGCGAAACGTCGTTGTAATCTCTTCTCTCCTATGCGGGGTTATTTGTTTAATGCACTCCTTTGTATTTTCTGACTCTTCCCTGGGCTTCACAAGTAGTGAAGCACAGGGGTGTGAGGTATAAGGTGTCTTGAACGAGTCCTTGTCTGGGTTCCTGAAAGTTACTCTTATGTTTGCAATCTTAGTCTGTGCTGCTGATGTGATGTTAATAAGTGCCTCACGAGACAGACTCGGCTCTTTTTCCTCTAACTGTTCTTGTGAGATTTCTTCTCATAGATTTCACTCTATTCCCAGCCTCAGTTCCTCATTTCCCAGCTTCATAACTATGCTTTGCTAAAGTTAAATTTCATTAACCAATTCAGAGTATTCCTGAGGTCAGTATATGTCTACGTGCAACTTTTTTTCATCCTCCTTTGGGTGTATTCTTTACATCATCCATAAATAAAGATAGAGAGAAGTTTGTTTCTTTAGTAAGGTTATAAATATACTCCAAAAGCTACGAGGATTCCTGTGGAAGTAATTTGCATTTTTCATCGGTAAGGACTCCGGGTTTGTGTACTCACCGAGTTGTGTTTTGCGGAGGTCAAGTCTCAGCTCCTGGCATCTCCTTGTAAACCAGCATTATTGGTTCCTGGCCTCATTAACACTATCATACCTACTCTTGAAACTTTTTTTTGAGTTTGCCTCTCCTCATATCTCTATCTTCTTTGGACCGTTTCTCGTTTACGTATATTCTTGATGAGGTGAGGGCTCCATGCTGGTGCTACATACTCCCTGATGGGCCTAACATAGGCAAATCTCAGATTAATTTTCCTCGCATATGGATGCTATTCGATTTATATGGAGCTCTGGCGCTATATTGAGTGTGATGCTCACTCCAAGATCTTTCTCTAACGATATCTGTAGTTTCTCGTCTCTCAAGCTGTGTTCCGTTTCTGGTCGTCTCTCTCCATCCTCACTTTTCATGATGTTGCACTTGCTAGGGTTAAACTTCTTTCTTGCAGTTCGTTCAGGTCTACCTGCAGCCTGTCTCTATTCTTTTCAGTTTGTATCAGCTCATTAGTTGTGTGTCACCTGCAAACAATGAGATATAAAATTTTATTCCCTCTGGCATAACATTTACTTATATTACGAATAATAAAGTCATTACACTTGACTCATGGGGAATCCCACTTGTTACACTTAACCATCCTGAAACATCTGCCATTTCCATCACCTTGTCTTCTGTTCGACCTTGAACCACTGTAGGACTTTACATCGTGTAACTTACGTACCAGCTGTATGCAGGCACCCTCGGAGCAGGCAGCTGTAAGGAAATCATCAGGTACTTCTCAGGTGATACCCAGCCTTCTACCTCCGCGTAAGTATTTGAGATCTTGAATATTCATCTGTACTCTGTATACCATTGCGGGAATTGGCCACCCACAACCAGAGATTACCACCATCAGCTTCTTATATACACTGTCTACTGTGAGGAATAAAGTCAGTACCCCACTGACTGAAGTATCCCCTGAAGTGGAGCGGCAGGCTTCAGGCTGGATTCATGACTGAAGCAAGGGACCACTAACCCGACTCAGCCGTGACCCCGCATACTGCTTTAATTCCCCACACCTCCTGTTACCTGTGCCTGATTCGGCACCTGTTACTTGTGCCACAGACAGCAGGTGCCACAGACAAACGCCAGGAAATAGATGCCACATTCTCACGGCTTTTAACATCACTCTCGCAAGGAGAAACAACTGCAAGACGGATGGTCCTGGCGAAATCCATCAGCATGGAACATGTCTATTTTATTTTGTATCCTGACCCATCTTGTATATCTTGACACATTTTATGTATCTCGACCAATCTTATGTATCTCGACCCATCTTATGTATCTCGACCCATCTTATGTATCTCGACTCATCATATGTATTCGACCCATCTTATGTATCTTGACAAATTTTATGTATCTCGACCCTTCTTATGTATCTTGACACATTTTATGTATCTAGATCCTTCTTATGTGTCTTGAACCCACCTTAAATATATTGATACATCTTATATATCGACGTTTTTTTAGAATTGGCAATAGACGATGGGCAGTCGTACCTTACTGGGTAGACTAACGTGGACGGCTCAACACTACTTCCAGTGACTCTAGGAGGGTCAAAATCAGTGACGCTCTACCACTCGTTACGGGTTGAACAGCTTCCATGCAGTTAATCCTTTTAATATCTTTCGATCGTACATACTTTTATTATGCACACTCAGGGCCGCACACTGTCGTATGGCATTAAAAGAGCCCTGGCACAGAATTCAACCTGAATATGATAATTGCCCCAATAATGACGTCATTGGGAGAAAGAGGCAACGATATTCCTTAGACCATTATAACAGGTTTCCGTAGACTAGCTGATGGGATTATAGTTTTTTTCCTTCTATGCACCACAATTTTATCTCGTCGCAACCCATAACTTCTTCAACCACTCGGTCATACCTCGTTATCCTCTGCCAGTGTGTTCGTGGACAAGTCTGGGGTAAGTGTTCCATTAGTTCTCTCTGGCCACACTCCGCACAACTTCTGATGACTCTCTTATTCCTCGGGAATTTCGTATTTTTGTCGGCATTAAATTGTGCTTATCTCAATCGCATCTCTATTATCCGCACTCATCATCAGTGAAGTACGTATCTGTGGAAAGATAAAAAAAATATGTCGACCAGTGCCCAGTGTTTTTGTACCCTACTTTTACCTATAGCTAGAATGATATTTAATATGTTAGGATGAGCAGCTAAGGCTAAGATAATAGGTGTATTGGCATTAAGCAGTAATTCCCGTCGATGAGTGAAGCTGACTTCACAACATCCGAATGCAACACGAGCATGCAATACAACAATGGATGTATCCTTAGGCATTTTTCAATCAATTTGCGACTTTTTACTGGCTGATCTCCGCTAATGTAACATGCGCATTATCAACGTACCATTGCTTTTTCTTAGGAACCGTTCTTAGCACTAGCACACTTCCTTTGCTATGGTGAGCCATAGCAAACGATGACACGGTGTTACTGTCAGTCTCAGTTAGTAACACCATGTCATCGTTATAGGTTAACCTGGGTATTTTAAGATCGTTACCTACAATCGTTGTATTGTAGTTTTTTTTATCAAAAGGAATTATAGCTTCATTCAACACCATACTGAAGAAGACGCATGAAAGTGTCGCCCTTCTTCACTTCCCGATTAACAGGGCTACTCCTCCTCCCAGTGGAGACACAATGCAATTATCCGTAAAAATATCATTAATTTAGCAGAGTTCCTCAGTGGATGATTCACAGAGTTAAAGGCCTTTTTAACATCCATAAATATTGCACCTAACAATTTCATGTTGTTCTTACTCTTACTAATGATAGTATCCAATAAAAGTACATTCTGGATGAGTCCGTCAGTTACTAAATAAAAAAAAAGCTTTTTCTACTGAATCCATTGGAACATACCTCACCAGACGGGAGGCGTAAATACATTGGAAAACTCGTACTACGATACTCGAAATTATAATAGACATACATTTTCTTGGACTTTCTGGATGTGCATTTTTTGGGTATAAGAACCGTCCTTCCGGCACGAAGCTCCACAGGGAGGTAGCTTGCAAACTATATATTTAAATTTAAATTCCTCAAGTCTGTTCCGAAACACCTCATTCCTTTAAGTTGAAAACCGTCTGGACCAGCAGCAGACTTGGCTTTTGGCCGTCTAATAGTTTATTCAACTTCATTCTCGCCGATGAGAACCATTAACAAGATCAACAATACTTCTCTCCTCCTCCTGAGGGTCAAGCAGAACGTCTTGATTAAAAATATCTTTGCTCTTCCTCATTAATGGCTGCTTGGTCATGCGAAGTTTGTCTTTGCCAGGTGCAATCTAGAACTCGCTTAACACATTTCTTCCGATCCTTCACATACATCCTCTACATATTAAGGCAAATTTACTTAGAACTCTTCTTCCAGTCTCAGTTGTCCGGCGATGATGCAGAGCTCTTTCTTTTATTATTATTTATCAAGCTCACTCACAATCGAGCTTCTCACCGAAATAAATATATAATCTAGCTTAGATTGCATAATTTTCAGAGTATCATATTGTCGTTAATCTATGCAACAGTATCTGCAACAAAGAGTACAAGGCCTCTATATTTTTGGCATCTCATTTATGAACGTGTTCTGTTGATGGATGTCAATTCTGCGATATGCTCCGAAATTCCTAATTCATGGCCCTCCACCCTGACCAGAGACCCTGCTTCTCACAACCTGCAGGGATACGTGTTCACCAATGTGTCCTTCTCCAATTTTATAATACAACTATTAAGTTCATCGACATGTCAGTAGTGTCACTGATTACTTGTGTAGTATACTTAGATAATCCCAGCTATGTTACAGATAGGCTCCCTGGCTAAGTGTGACGTCACGAGCCCCTCACATGTGAGCCGCTAGCGAGAGGCTTCCCTCTCAGTTCCACGCTAGGCATAGACTCGACAAGGCAGGTCTGGGCTTTCCCCCTCATGACTCACATTATACGCCTCCTAGAACATCCGACGTGTGTATTCTTTCGCTAGCGGATCATATGTGAGGGGCTCGTGATGTCACACTTAGCCAGGGAGCCTATCTATAACATAGCTGGGATTATCTAAGTATACTACACAAGTAATCAGTGACACTACTGACAGACAAACTTGCTAATTCTTTAAATTCTGGCCTCCTCTGGTAATCCTTAATAGCCTCAGCTGATCTGTGTGTATGATGCCTCTGGAAAAAAACAAACCATACCACGGGTGGGGTTCGAACCCGCGGTCAGAGTCTCAAAACTCCAGACCGTCGCGTAAGCCACTGGGCCAGCTAGTTCATGTTGACGGCATTGAGGGGGACTTGAACTAGAGTTCGTCACGGCCATGCTAGCGGGAGATTCGTCTGTAAAAACTTGCATTTGTGGACACAGTGGTGCCTATGCTAACCTTCCTATGGTGTAGAAATATACCTAGTTGGATGAATCTTATTGAAGCTAGCTGGCCCAGTGGCTTACGCAACGGTCTGGAGTTTTGAGACTCTGACCGCGGGTTCGAACCCCACCCGTGGTATGGTTTGTTTGCAATTGTGTCATTACGATTTCGTGAGTCATGCCTCTGGAAAGTTTGATGCCGAATGGAATAGGATGCTCTGTGTCCATAGTGCTAATGATTTCGACTTTAGCAAATGCCAGTACATAATCATGTGATCATTCTTAGAATTCTATCGTACATTCAGTTGTATCTTATCACTTTGAGAACCTGCTGAAGCTTCATAAGCTATAACCGCATGGGTGAATCCCTAATGCACTCTTAATACAGTTTAAGTGCGTAAAGTCCTGCTACACATCTAGCTAGCTATCACACCGCCAGTATCCAATGATACCGTCAGGTCAGGAGAGAGAATTACACACGGTACTCAGACCCTGCAATTGCTTAAATGTACTATATGCGTGTAACAATTGATTAAATACGTTTCCGTACTTAATATAAACGGGTTGTGCAGGATTGGTAACAGGTTAATAATGATAAACGAATAATTAATGTCATCATCATGGGGAATGGGGGGGTGATGGAAGTCATTCAGGCTTAATTTAGGTAATTGAAGCACAGATCCAATTCCCTAGAAGAAGAGCCCCTGTCCAGCATCAAGGAACCTCCCTTAAGGGGATAAATCAATAAAACACGCTACATAACCCGTATTACCGACCTCCACCTGGATTCCTCCGGAGGTACTGAACGTTGAACATCTGTGAACTGAATTATTAGGCGTCATCTCATCTCTCATACACTCCTTTTCTTTATTTCTCTCTTGCCTAACCAAAACCTTTTCTGTTCTCTTCTTCCTCGCCAACCCGTCTCCCTTCTTTACTTCTCCATCACCATCCCGTCTCCCTTCTTTACTTCTCCCTTTCTACTCCTTCTCTATGTACTCCTACCTATCCTCTTCTCCCCTCGGCTATCTCCCCTGACCTCCCCGTGGACTGCTGGCCTCCCCAAGGCCAGCAGGTGCCAGGGACACAACTGAGAGGTAGTGACAGGTTAATTCTCAGTGCTAAACACCCACCACCTGGCAGGTGCCCTGCCTTCTTTTGTTTTATTTTACTAAGGGCGCCTTCAAGGGCAAGGGCGCCTTCAAGGGCAAGGAAGGGGAAGGGCATTGATACCGGTGTCGAGATTTTGATTCCTGGATTTGAAACTACAGTCCATGACCTACTATCAAACTTGATTGCCTCAATTCCCAGGTGCTGTATGATCCCTGTGGGTTCAGCACTTTCTTGTCAACGATTTATTAATAATGATTTTGTTTGTAAATGGTGGTAATGGTGGTGGTGTTGGTCAAACTGATGTTAATGTTGTTGGTCGTGGTGACGCTACTGTATCTATTAGTACTGTTACTTCTGTTGCCAAATGTGAGGTATATGCAAGACATAGCATATATATGCCGTACGATTTTAGCTTAAATAGCAATAGCAGTACCTCTTCTTGCCGAATAAGGCAAGCGAAAATTTGTGTATGCAATAATTTCGCAAAAATCATTCTGAGCCTAACGAAAAAAATATATTTGTGTTTATTATTAAATTATTGTAAACTTATCTAAAATATATTTAGTTGGATTAGGCTAAATTAAATTGCGCTTGTTATAATAAGGTTAGGTAAGTTTTCTAAGGTTCTTTTGGTACAAAATATAAGAGAAATTTTAGAAAGGACTTAATTTTAAATGAGTTCTTGCTAATTGACCAGTTTTACTTATTCGGCACGACACACACACACACACACACACACACACACATGGCTTACGGAGGAAGAATTCTGTTCCACTTCCCCATGGAGATAAGAGGAAATAAACAATGGAGATAAGAGGAAATAAACACGAACAAGAACTAGTAAGGAAATAGAAGAAAACCCAGAGGGGTGTGTATATACTATATGCTTGTACAAGCATGTGTAGTGTGACATAAGTGTAAGTAGAAGTAGCAAGACGTACCTGAAATCTTGCATGTTTATGAGACAGAAAAAAGACACCAGCAATCCTACCATCATGTAAAACAATTACAGGCTTTCGTTTTACACTCACTTGGCAGGACGGTAGTACCTCCCAGGGCGGTTGCTGTCTATCCTGAAGCCATTTGAATACTCCACTTCCCGTACCACCCCATCTTCTTTTTTTTAACCAATTACCAATAGGTATATTTTATTTCATAATATGTTACACAAAGCTTATAAGATACATTGATGGTATAAAGATAGCTTGAGATTTGATGGATACATTTCAAGTACATATTGCTACGTGTTTGTCAAAGATTACAATGTAAAAATCTCATCTAGGTCCTCAGAGCTGTGGCGCGTACCCAGGATACAGCAGGCATTACCCCTCTGAACCGCAGCACTGAGTCACTGAAATAGATAACTAGCAAACAGGCAAATTTATTTAGAATCATTATCACTCAGTCCACAGCAGGATTCGAATCTGCACACTTTGTATCAAAGTACTGTGTACTTTGATGCAGAGAGTGAAGGTTCGAATCTTATTCGGAAAAAAATTAATTAAAAAGGTGTATTTGAAAGGAGAACATGCAAGACATCTCAGAGTCTACATCTCAAATACTTCATCCAGCTCCTGGGTGGTGGGTCGTGTGCTCAGAATGCTGTAGGCATTCCTCTCTGGAAAGGGATTACGAGGGAAGACCAACAGAACATGAGAGCCACAGCCAGGTGGATGAAATCCTGCGCTCAGATGGTAAGAATCGCAGTCAGATGGCTGAGCACCTGCACTCAAACTCTCACAAAATGGCCACAACAAGTATAGACTAAAGACCGGTCTTTGTTTCCATTAAATTCTTCTTTGATAAAGGTTTTCCAGTCAGTGTCTTCCGTGATTTGTTACACTGCGGGTATCTTCAGGCATTTGCAACAATGCAGGTGTCTTCAGTGATTTATAACACTGTCTGCCGGTGTCTTCCGGGATTTGCAACGCTGCAAGTGTCTTCAGGAATTTGTAAGACTTCCGTGTCTCTGTGATTTGTTTGATTTTATCACTAGATGATGGCTATTGACACAACGAAACGTCTAAAGTTTAATATCGAAATTGTAGCTAATTAACGACAATATAAATAATAATTATTCAAGAAAGCCTCAAACCCTAACGGGTCATAAAGCGGCGTATGTCTGGGTCAGTCAGTGTTTGTTCCATTGGTCAGTGTTGTGTATGAGATCACTGAGAGAATCAACACTGAAGGTGAGAGTGCAGACGAGGAGTGAAGGAAGGAAGGAAGTGGAGGAGAGGTTGGTTGTGGATTAGTCCACTTCTCTGTTACTGAAGCATGTGTTTGCACGCAACAAGACCTGGCATGTCATAACAAGACCTTACATGTACCAACAAGACCTGACATGTCCCAACAAGATCTTACATGTTCAAAGAAGATTTGACATGTCTCAGCAAGACCTGACATGTACCAACAAGACCTGACATGTACCAACAAGACCATATCTCAATAAGATCTAACCTATCCCAACGAGACCTATTGCCACCGTCTTGCTGGTCTCTTTCTCCTATACCCTTCACTGGTATTGTAAGACTCTTGATCATAGGAACTAAAATTGTTCTACGACTCTCTCATTTCTCTGGAGTATACCAGGAGGGGGTTTCGGGAGTCAACGCGCCCGCGGCCCGGTCCGTGATCAGGCCTAGTGGTGGATCAGGGCCTGATCAACCAAGCTGTTACTGCTGGCTGCACGGAAATCGACGTACGAATCCCAGCCCGGCTGGTCAGGTACTAATTTTAGGTGCCTGTCCAGTGCCTTCTTGCAGACAGCCAGAGGTCTATTGAGGTAATTCTCCTGATGTATTCTAAGAGGCTGTTGAACAGTCTTGGGCCCCTGACATACTGACATAATGCTTAGTGTACTCGTTGCGTCCCTGCTCTTAACTTGGGGATGTTGCGTCGCTTGCCCAGTCTTTTGCTTTCATAGGAAGTGATTTTCGTGAGCAGATTTGGGACGAGTACCTCTAGGATTTTTCAAGTGTATTCTATCATGTATCTTTCTCGTCTGCGTTCCAAGGAGTACAAATCAAGGGACTTCAACCGTTCCCAGTAATTTAGGTGCTTTATCGTATTCATAAGTGCCGTGAAAGTTATATGTATATTCTCAAGGTCAGCAATTCCGCGTGCCTTGAAACGGGCCGTTAGTGTACAGCAATATTCCAGACTAGAGAGAACAAGCGATTTGAAGAGAATCATCACTGACTTGGCATTTCTAGTTTTAAAGGTTCTCATTATCCATCCTATCATTTTCCTAGCAGATGTGGTAGATACATTCTTGTGATCTTTGAATGTGAGATTCTCTGAAATTACCACTCCTAGGTTCTTCACATTAGTTTTTCACACTATTGTGAGGTTGGAATTTGTTTTCTACTCCGATCCGGTTTTTATTTCCTCGAGTTTTCCATATCGGAGTAATAGAAGTTTGTCTTCGTCGAATTTCAAATTGTTTTCTGAGGCCCAGTTAAAGATTTGGTTGATGTCCGCTTGGAGATTTGCAGTGTCTTCGATGGAGGACACTCATGCAAATTCGGGTATTATCAACAAAGGAGGACACGGTGCTGTGGCTTACATCTCTGTCAGATATGAGAATGAGGAAAAGGATGGTGGAACAGAGCTGTTCGCTGAAGCCGCCTCTGACTTTACTCTGTTTACTATTAATATTTGCGTTCTGTTTGTTAGGAAGTTATAGATCCATCTATCCACTTTTCCTGTTATTCCTTTATCACGCATTTTGTGTGATATTACACCATGATCGCAATTGTCGAAGGTTTTCGCAGTCTGTGTATATTACATCTGCATTTTGTTTGTCCTTGAGAGTATCCAGGACCATGTCATAGTGGTCCAGTAGTTGTGAGAGGCAGGAACGACGTGCTTTAAACCCATGCTGCCCTGGGTTGTGCAACTGATGGGTATCTAAGTTGTTTGCGATATTGCTTCTTAGAACACTTATAAAGATTTTTATGATGTGGGACGTTAGTGCTATCGGTCTGTAATTCTTTGCACTTGTTTTTCTGCCACATTTGTGGAGTGGGGCTATGTCTGTTGTTTTAAGTGACTGTTGGAAGATCCCTGTATCTATGCTCCCTCTACATTGAATATTTAAGGCATTGGCACAGAGTGCATGGGCATGCCATTTTTGCTTTTTCAAAGTCCTGTGGTATTAGGATTACAT
Organism: Cherax destructor; assembly: GCA_009830355.1. Taxonomy (NCBI): domain Eukaryota; kingdom Metazoa; phylum Arthropoda; class Malacostraca; order Decapoda; family Parastacidae; genus Cherax; species Cherax destructor. The sequence continues at coordinate 16,692 of WNWK01001855.1, read as the reverse complement.
CATCAATTCTTGATTAACGAAATTTTGAGTCTCGGTCATGAAAAATGAATTTAGGTTGTCGACCCTTAGTCTGATTAACAGCTCAATAAACACTGAGTGATACTGGGACTTCAGTATCTCACTCATTTCATTGATGTCATCTGTGAAAGTCCCATCCCATTTAAGCAGGGGTCCAATACTGGATGTGTTTTTTGCCCTAGATTTGGCATAAGAAAATAAGTATTTTTTTTTCAATTTCATTTATGGCTTTAAGTTTTTTCCTGTGTTTCTTGTCTCATGTATGATACATTTAGCTTAAGTTCGATATTTTCTATTTCTCTGGCCCATGCCTCCTTTCGTATATCAGATATACTGGCCCCTATCAGCAGCTCTGTGATTCTTTGCCGTCACCTGTAGAGGGAGCGTCTCCTTCTTTCTAGTTTACTTTTTTGCTTATGTCAGAGGCGGCGTATAACCCCTAGTAGTTTAGAGTTTCTCTATTATGACATTCTTTCTTCCATAGTGTTAAAACCTTTCCCGAACACTGCAAGAGTGCCTCTTAGTACCTCTGCTAGAAGCCTCTAGTACTCTGCTTGAACCATGAGTTTCATGCTGGAGCACTGAACCACGCTGAAGCTAAAAGCATGAATTAATTCTACTTCAGTCATGCTTGTTCGCCAGAATCTTGCAAGAACTCTGCTAGCGGCCAGCAGTGACAGAGGTTGATCAGACCTTGATCCACCACGAGGTCTGGTCTCAGGCTGAGCTGCGGGGGCGTTGACCCCGGAAACCCCTCTCCAGGTATACACCAGGAGCCATGCTAGGACCTTGCAAAAATCCTGTTAGAACCCGGCTTGATCCTGAAAGACCTTTGATGAAACACTGCTGGAGCATTGCTATAATCCTAGCAGATCTCCGCTAGAACCCTGCTAGAAACGTGCAAGAACCCTGCCCGAATTCTGAAAGGACTTTACAAGAACCCTGCCCGAATTTTGAAAGGACTTTTCAAGAACCCTTCAATAACTGTGCAAGAATTCTTTAAGAATCTTGCTTCAACCTCCTGTTAGAATTTTATTTGCACCTTACTGTACTAAAGCACTGTTGGAACCTTATTAGAACCCTGCCAGAACCATGCAAGAACCCAGCTAGGACCGTGGAACTCTCTTGGAATTCTGCTAAGACCTTACAAGAGACCTGCAATAACCATAAGAATATTGCTAGAATCCTTTAAGAACCGTACTATAACCCTATAACACTTCAGCTAGAAGCTTTGTTAGACCCTGCTAGAATCATTAAAGAACCCTGCTCGCTGCTCTCTAGTTCCTAGAAGTAATGAGGTAAGACGTTCTTCAACTCGACCATGAATACGGAAAGAAAAAAAATCACCAGAGAAGACATTCGCTGATTTTCTTACCTTCGCTGTAATCGCGTCATGTTTATCAGGCTGCTGTTCCACTGAGTAAACATGCACTACTCGGGATGATTCCCTTTAAATTTGATAATTATTATATATTTCCTTTTAAATGTAAACTATATTTACCAGCCATAAGAGGAATTATCAATAGACCCCTGGTTGTCTTCAAGAGGGAGCTGGACAGATACCGGATCAGCCGGGCTGTGGTTCGTACGTTGGACTACGTGCAGCCAGCAGTAACAGCCTCGTTGATCAGGCCCTGATCCACCGGGAGGCCTGGTCATGGACTGGGCCGCGGGGGCGTTGATCCCCGGAATTCCCTCCAGGTAGACCCTAAAAGTGTTCACAAACGGTATTCACAAACTATGGAGGCTGCTTTTCAGGCGTTATCTCAGTCGTTTAAGAACACACGACGTCTACAGGAGGACCCTGTCGGGAAGGTGGTTAAGAGGACAGGCGGACGGAGGGACGGACGGAGGGAAGAAGAGGTGAGTTTGCGAGAGGACTGGAGGGACAAGTTAGGGCAGGTTTGAACGAGGGAAGGAGTCAGCTCCGAGTAAACACCACTCTCAGCTCTTCACTGGCACTCTCGAACTGCATAAGAGGAGCATTAAGGAAGTGTGTGGGAGATAGCAGGAGGCTGGGGAAGGAGGGTGATGAGGGGAAGATGCAGAAGAAAAACAAATAAACATGATGGGGAAAGAGACAGACAGACAAAGAGGGACAGATAGAGAGACAGACAAACAGAGATAGAGAAATAAACAGATAGGCCAGCTTGAGTATGAAGATGAACAGAGACGAAACGTTGTTCCAACAAATGCTTGTTTTGTATATTATGTTTTCATAACTATGTTCGCATTGCGTGTGTGTATATGTAGTTTGTCTGGACACTGCTGTGATATGGAGCCATTATTAGGATAATACGCAACTCATTTCAGCTGATAATCATGGCAACAAACATCATTTCTTACGAATATGTACTGAATATAAGGTGCCTTGTATTCCTGCATACCTCACCTAGTTCGAAGTCTCCTCTTCTGTTACTGTGATGAGTATACTACCTAAAGTTTACCTGGAGACAGTTCCGGGGGTCAACGCCCCCGCGGCCCGGTCTGTGACCAGATCATGGCCTGATCAACCAGGCTGTTACTGCTGGCCGCACGCAGTCCAACTTACGGACCACAGCCCGGCTGGTCAGGTACTAGTATTTTATCTGCATCAAAGAAGCCTCTTGTAAGTCAGGAAACGCAGACTTAGGCCTCCATAATAAACACGTGACAGAAAATATGAGAATGACCATTTCTAGAGCCAACGAACGTTAGAAAATAAAGAACACAAATACCGTGGTTGGTACAATACCGTGGTTGGTACAATACAGTGGTTGGAACAATACACAAATAACCCTCACATAGGAGAAATAAACTTTATGACGATGTAATGCTGGTTATTTGTGTATTATTAGAATATAAACCTCTAACACAAGCCTCACTTTCTTTGTTCACAAAGTGTTTGAAAAAAAAAAACATACGAAAAGCGTATATAAATAACACTCTACCCCCCCCCCCAGCCCCCGGTCAAACGCAAAAAAACAAAGCCTTAAGTTTAGGATTAAAATTAGTTGCAGGTATTTAGAAACTCAGGCAAAACATTGACTTAATCAAATGCAATTTCCAAGTTAAAGTCACCGAATTCGACAAAGGTTTCATCCAAGGAATGTTAACTGTAGTTTTTCTGGCCTCATTTTAACCCGCATTACTGAAACACTACATTGTAACATTTAAAGACAGTCGCCCAGGACACAGGCACCTGGGTTACCACTGCAGATAAAGGAAGAGTAGGAAAAACTTGGTAAACAGTTTCTCAGAGACGCACGATATATAATTAAACAATCTAAACAAGGAGCGTAACTGTGCTACCTCATTCCTCCTTGCCTTAGAGATGCAAAAAAATATATATGGCGTTCCAAAAAAAAAAACTTATGAACCGAACATTCCCTTGAGACCAATAACATTTAGATAAATAACAAAAAAGACACAATGCCGTGACTGGAACAATACACAAATAACCCACACATAGGACAGAGGAGCTTACCACGACGTTTCGGTCCGACTTGGACCATTTACAAAGTCACACTAACAGAAAGGAGAGGAGGGAGTATATATAGGCCAGCAGACAGTGACGGGACAAAAGAGGTAGTAGGAAAGGAAGTAGAGAGGTAGTGGTAGTGGTAGTAGCGGTAGTAGTAGTCTTTGACCGACTCCACTACTACTACTACTACTACTACTACTACTACAGTAGGTGTTTTAGCCAGGCGTATGTTCAAACTGCTACGCACCATCAGCAATGCTCACCTTCTGAACTCCGACCTACTTAACAGGTTTAGAAGAATAAATATAAGAAACAAGTAACATGCCAGCCTCTACGTCACGAACCAAGAAAAGAAGGGCACGATACTTTCGTTATTAGACGTATTACTAATTAAAGCGGGACAACAGTTGAAATTTAAGGTTTACCATAAGTTCACTAATAACAATAGCTTTATGCACTTCTCCCATGATTGCTTTTTTGAGAGCCCTTGGATTTTGCAACTTAGAATCTTAGAAGAAAAATCTGATAGTATTGGCACCATGTTAAGTAAAAGGACACAAATGCAACTAATGTGACATTTTATTGTGGCAACGTTTCGCTCTTTAAGAGCTTTTTCAAGCCTGTAACGGCTTGAAAAAGCTCCAGGAGAGCGAAACGTTGCCACAATAAAATGTCACATTAGTTGCATTTGTGTCCTTTTACTTAACATATTGTCGGTAATTCTACCAATATTATTGGCACCATATTTTCTTGCATTATTTCCGTCACATTTCATCCCACACTCAACGCAGCAGGTATACTCGCCTAGACCCTGAAGAAAGGTGGTACTAAACAAGTAGAGGTAATTTTAAAAAAATCGTTTATGATATTACCAGCCTGGAGCACTGCTGGTGTGTACGCCATTCCGTGTGTGGGTTTTCACACACACACAAAAAAAAAAACATTGCAGAAATGTCACGGAACTTAGACACTAGAATTCGGAAACACTAGTATGCTTGCAGGAATCACAACCCAATGTATGCACCATTCACTGGGACCTCAGGTACACCCAACGTCTCTCCTCACTGTGTCTCACTTTCCTCAGGTACGTCTCTCCTCACTTTACTCACTTTACAGGTATACCCAATGTGTCTCCTCCCTGTCCTCAGGTACAATATACTTCTTTCCTCACTGTGCCTCACTTCACTCAGGAGTACCCTACGTCTCTTCTCACTATCCTCAAGTACACCATACGTCTTTCCTCAATATGCCATACTTCCCTCAGGTACAATCTACATCTCTCCTCACTGTACCTCGTACAAACATGCACATCTTATAGCGCGGAAAGATGGAAAACCTAATATTGGAGTGGACAGGTCTGGAAGACTGCCTGGAAGACTCTGACTGGAAGCAGCTACCACAGCCACAACAGACAATGTAAAACCAAACCAGGGTACTTCCACCCTTGCAAAAACCTTGGCTCACACTATCTAACATGGGAAAAATTCGACCCTTTGTCAAACAACAACTCAATTTTAATAATGATCCGGATGGTGGAGTGCAGTGCTCCGCTACCACCATTATTATCAAGACCTTGCGGGCGATCCTGTATTCTCTCACTCTATATATCTCCTTACTAGGTTCTTACCTTTTCGTGTATATGTGTGTAAGAGAGAGAAAGAGAGAGAGAGAGAGAGAGACAGACAGACAGACAGACTGTGGCATGTAACGTAACCTTTATTCGGCGCATGTCACACCTTCATAAAAGGCTACCTCCCCAACCAGCAAACCAGGCACTAAGGGTCTGACGATCGGGGCCCCATCGTCAGATCAGTACCTAGGTTCAGCCAATCATAATGTGGATCTGGCAATTGTAAAGGTGACGTGGTTACCACGCACGTTTTTACCCTTGTCATTTTCATTCTGTGCTGGTTGAAGCACGGTTGTCTCTTGTCTCTTGGCTGCTGTTTTTTCTTGACTACCGTGACGTGCACTAATACCTTGACTACAGTGGCGTGCACTAATACCTTGACTACCGTGGCGTGCACTAATACTTATTCTGCTGTATATAGTGTACATACTTTGTATAAATCTATATATACATGAAGGAAAATACAATTCAAAGTTTTTCTGCTGTGTTTATTTTGCTCCAAGCTCCCATTACACTCAGGATAACAGGTCTCGACAACCTGAGTTTGTAATACAGACAGACAGAGAGACAGAGACAAGCAGACAGAGAAAGGAGGAGTGAAAATTCAGAAGGCAACGGAGGAGGAATTAGAAACAGGCAATGTATAAAGAGAAGATCGTTAATAAGTGGTTGATGAAAGGAAGAGGGAAGGGGCGCGCTTGAGCAATAATTCATTAATGACCAGGAGGGTCCAAAGTCACTGTGATGACTCTCCTGACTTTACCAAGATGGCAGAGATGGAAGTTAGTATGAAAGAAAGATGGGAGGGAGAGAGAAGGTGGGAAAAAGAAAGGTAGGAGAGGGACAATGAGAGAGTGGAACGATTGAAAAGACCGGTGGGAGAGGGGACGGCGGTAGAAATGGAACGTGGTTGGCTGGCTTGTGTACAGTGTTTGGAGCAGTTGGTTTGTTAGTGTGGTTGGATTTACAGGTGCTGACAAATATGGGTACTACAAAAAAAATAGAGTAGAGAGAACTTTTATTATAACTAAGAAAGAACTTCGTCATAAAATCAGGAGGAACAAACTGAACTCCCATATACATATATACATTTCAATGTGTGAGGTGTGGTGACGCATAGAGGGGTATAGAAAATTACCAGGTCAGATTTCATGGTTAGATCTGGGGGTAGAGCGTGGAGTCAGGTCACCTGTTTTGTCAGGTCACCTGTACTCACCTATTTGTACTCACCTATTTGTAGTTGCAGGGGTCGATTCATAGCTCCTGGCCCCGCCTCTTCACTGATTGCTACTAGGTCCTCTCTCTCACTGCTCCATGAGCTTTATCAAACCTCGTCTTAAAACTATGTATAGTTCCTGCCTCCACTACGTCACTATCTAGGCTATTCCACTTCCTGACAACTCTATGACTGAAGAAACACTTCCTAACATCCCTTTGACTCATGGGAGTCTTCAACTTCCAACTGTAACCCCTTGTTTCTGTGTCCCCTCTCTGGAACATCTTGTCTCTGTCCACCTTATCTATTCCTCGCAGTATTTTATATGTCGTTATCATGTCTCCCCTAACCCTCCTGTCCTCTAGTGTCGTCAGGCCGATTTCCCTTAACCTTTCTTCGTAGGATAATCCCCTTAACTCTGGGACTAGTCTTGTTGCAAACCTTTGCACTTTCTCTAATTTCTTGACGTGCTTGACCAGGTGTGGGTTCCAAACTGGTGCTGCATACTCCAGTATGAGCCTGACGTATATGGTGTACAGAGTCTTGAATGATTCCTTAGTGAGGTATTGGAACGCTATTCTTAGGTTTGCCAGCCGCCCGTATGCTGCAGCAGTTATCTGATTGATGTGTGCCTCAGGAGATGTGCTCGGTATTATACTCACCCCAAGATCTTTTTCCTTGAGTGAGGTTTGCAGTCTTTGGCCACCTAGACTATACTCTGTCTGCGGTCTTCTTTGCCCTTCCCCGATCTTCATGACTTTACATTTGGCAGGGTTAAATTCAAGGAGCCAGTTACTGGACCAGGCTTGTAGCCTGTCCAGGTCTCTTTGTAGTCCTGCCTGATCCTCGACTGATTTAATTCTTCTCATTAACTTCACATCATCTGCAAACAGGGACACTTCTGAGTCTATCCCTTCCGTTATGTCATTCACATATACCAAAAACAGTACAGGTCCTAGGACTGACCCATGTGGAACCCCACTCGTCACAGGTGCCCACTCTGACACCTCGTCACGTACCATGACTCGTTTTTGCCTCCCTGTCAGATATTCTCTGATCCATTGCAGTGCCTTTCCTGTTACGTGTGCCTGATCCTCTAGCTTTTGCATTAATCTCTTGTGAGGAACTGTCTCGAACGCCTTCTTGCAGTCCAAGAAAATGCAGTCTATCCACCCCTCTCTCTCGTGTCTTACTTCTGTTACCTTTTCATAAAACTCCAGTAGGTTTGTGACACAGGATTTTCCTTCCCTGAAACCGAGGTTCCATGATGCTGGTGAGGGGCTCTTGATCTAGGAAATTGGATCTGTGCTCTAATTCCCTGAATTAAACATGAATGCCTTCCATCCCCCCTCCCAGGCGCTGTAGAATCCCTACGGCTTTAGAGCTCCCCCATGGTAATAGTAATATTAATCATGTATGATGAGTCGTGCCTAGACTAACAATAGTGAAGTCACTATTATTTTGTTTGATGTGTTACTTGTTTGAATGGCTGCTTCTCCAAATCACTTTTTTCATTTTTTTCATATTTTTTATGCTGAATTTTGCATCAGTCATCGCCACGAGGCGCCCATGTCTAGCATGGTAGACGACACTCACGTTGCTGGTGCTGTGGATTTTGCACGCATGTTTGCACGCATGTTTGTCTTCAAGAATTCGTGCAGACGTCGCTTGTCGATACAGCAACACACCTTCAATCACATCCTGTGCAAAGCGTTGTGAAATGGTTATAAATTATTGATCTATTAAGGTTATGAATGGTTTGGGAAGTCAAAAACAGCAACATTTGTATCTTTTTTCTTGCTTGATAATGTTGGCTGCCCTGTCAAACCTTCTTAGTATCTTTTCATCATGTCTTACCTGGTTCTTATTTCCTCTAACATCATCAAGTTAAGTTCTTTTAGTCCTAGAATGTCAGTACTTTCAGCTTCAGGGCCAATCTTGTTGCAAATATCATTGATTTCTCTAATATCTTTATTTGCCTAGTCAGGTGTGGGTTCCGTGCAGGTGCTGCATACTCGGTCGAAGGTCAGACATGTGTCGTGTATACGGTTCTGATTGAGTCTGATGAGATTCCTGAAAATCGATGTCAAGTTTGCTAGGAGCTCATATGGCGCCAGCACTTCTCTTAATATGCGCCCTCATATGTTTACTCTGAAAGTCCTCCTTGTTCAGAGTTTGCAGTCTATGTCTACCTACTCTGTACCACAATACCAATTCTTGAGTTGAATCCCAGTAGATGTTTGTCTGAACATTCATGTAATTTGCCAGCGTATTTTGGTAGTTAACCGTGTGGAAGTCTAACCGCATTGTTATTCTCGTTAACTTGACAGCCGGAAATAACAAATTAGTATACTACACCTTTTCTGGTATGTCGTTGACATGAATAGGAAATAGTACTGGTTTCAGTATTAATCCAGTAAAACCTCGCTTATCTCCTCTGCCAATTTTGATTACACCTTTCCGACCTTTGTCTCCTTTCCCTTACGTATTCTACGATTCATTGAAGTATCTTTCTAGTTATTCCTACTTGTTATTTTGTCTTGTGGATTAATCTGTGGTGTGGTAAAGAATCGCATGCCTTCTTATATCCACCCTTCGCTTGCTTGCTTTATATCTGTCATTTTGTAGAACTTCAGGAAATTCAAAACACAGGACTTACCTTCTTTAAGCCTGTGTTGGTTATATTTTATGAATGATACGTGTGTAAACACGTCTGATTATCTTTGCTATTAACTTGGAGAGTATTAATCGCAAAGTTACACGTCTGTTCCACACTTATTGGCTGTCGCCTTTCTTAAATACTGGTATTATTTCTTCTGTTTTCCATATTTCTGGCAGATGTTCTATTTCCAGAGACACGTTGAAGGTTTTCGCTAGTTATGCACTTAGCGCTTCTACTCCTTTCAAAATCCTTGGAGATACTTTATTAGGCTCAGTTGTTTCTGGTGCATCCAGCTCCCTCAGCAGCTTCACTCCATCTCCTGATATGAAGATGTTTGTTGGTCTGCACTACTTCTCCGTCTTATTTTGTGCTGTTCAGAATTCCACAGTAAACATCTGTTTAAAGTGTTCAACCTCGGCTTGATTTCCTTGTACTGTTTAATAAATTTTCTTCCTTGACCGTATTATTTATTCATTTACGTATACTTATATTTCTAATGATGTGGTTGCTTAGCGATTTCGGTTCTAATTTAGCTTTGTTATTATCCTTTCTTTCCTTTCAGTTAACAATCCTTGCTTAATACTCCAAGTGTCTTATCACATGTCTGTTGTTCTGATACTATTCTACAACCCAAGATTGTAGAATACGGCGATAAACTTTGGAATCCCAATAGTGACTATATGACTATTGTACTCAGCACTGTGCTCCACACAGCTCCTCAACGTTCCATCTCCACCTGATCAAAATCGCTACTACTCCATTACCTCTCCTTCATTGCTCATTACCTGGTAACCTTCTTGTTAATTTCTTCTCTGTGATTGTTTTTTTTTGTATCCTCTTACATCTCAAGAATTTGTTCATTTGGTTCATTGCCTTTTCTAGTAATATCTGATTGTGTATATAATTCTTTCATATTATTGCTCCATTCGACATTTTGTTTTGAGGCATCCGGAAGCGACGTAGCTAGAACGTCTTAACTTCTTTGTTGGTTGAGAGTTCAACGTGGCTGTGTGTGGCATTTTGGCACCCAGAGAGTTCTGAGTGCTTGTCTTGTGAGTAATTAGTACGTGGTTTGACTGTTTAGTGGGTGTATATATGTAAATAGTTGGAAAATAATAGGGTTATTATTGAAAGAATTACAGGTAAGACAGAGAGTAGGATTGCAGATGAGCAAGGAGGCTTTAGAGTGGGTAGGGGATGTGTAGATCAAGTGTTTACATTGACGCATATATGTGAACAGTATTTAGATAAAGGAAGGGAAGTTTTCATTGCATTTATGAATTTAGAAAAGGCAATGATAGAGTGGATAGGGGAGCAATGTGGCAGATGTTGTAAGTGTATGGAATAAGTAGTAAGTTACTGAATGCTGTAAAGAGTTTTTATGAGGATAGTGAGGCTCAGGTTAGGGTGTGTAGGAGAGAGGGAGATTACTTCCATAGTTGTTTAATATATTTATAGAAAGGGTAGTAAAAGAAGTAAATGCTAGGGTGTTGGGGAGAGGGGTGGGATTAAATTATGGGGAATAAAATACAAAATGGGAGTTGACACAGTTACTGGGAGATTCTAAAGAAAAGTTGCAAAGGTTAGTGGACGAGTTTGAGAGGGTGTGTAGAGGTAGAAAGTTGAAAGTGAACATAGATAAGAGTAAAGTGATGAGGGTATCAAACAATTTAGATAAAAAAATTGGATATCACATTGGAGAGAGGGAGTATGGAAGAAGTGAATGTTTTCAGATATTTGGGGAGTTGACTTGTCAGCGGATGGGTTTATGAAGAATGAGGTTAACCATAGAATTGGCGAGTGGCGAGTTGAGGAATCTGTGGAGAAAAAAAAACGTTATTCATGAAAGCAAAGAAGGGAATGTATGAAAGTATAGTGGTACAACACTCTTATATGGGTGTGAAGCATGGGTTGCAAATGCTGCAGCGAGGAGGAGGCTGGAGGCAGTGGAGATGTCCTGTCTAAGGGCAATGTGTGGTGTAAATATTATGCAGAGAATTCGGAATGTGGAAATTAGGAGGAGGTGTGGAGTTACTAAAAGTATTTGTCAGAGGGCTGAAGAGGGGTTGTTGAGGTGGTTTGGTCATTTAGAGAGAATGGAAGAAAGTAGAATGAGTTGGAGAGTGTATAAATCTGTAGAGGAAGGAAGGCGGGGTAGGGGTCGTCCTCGAAAAGGTTGGAGGGAGGGGGTAAATGAGGTTTTGTGGGCGAGGGGCTTGGACTTTCAGCAAGCATGTGTGAGCGTGTTAGATAGAAGTGAATGGAGACGAATGGTTTTTGGGACCCAACGAGCTGTTGGAGTGTGAGCAGGGTAATATTTTGCGAAGGGATTCAGGGAAACCAGTTAGCCGGACTTGAGTCCTGGAAATGGGAAGTACAATGCCTCCACTTTAAAGGAGGGGTTTCGGATATTGACAGTGTGGAGGGACATTTAAACTGTCGTATCTGAGCGTCTCTGCAAAGACAGTGATTATGTATGAGTGATAGTGAAAGTGTTGAATGATGATGAAAGTTTTTTCTTTCTTTTTGGGTTTTTCTTTCTTTCTTTTTGGGTCACCCTGCCTAGGTGGGAAACGGCGGACGTGTTAAAAAAAATGTTGGGAAAATATGTGTGTAGGCGGAACTTAGGATTGTTGGTAGTAAATTAAGGTTAAGTGAAAAGTTGGTAGGGACGTAGGAAGTCCAGAGGGAACCTGGGCATGGTAGTTGGTATCTTTGTTAGGTAGGAACTAGGTGAGTCCTGGGTATCAGGCTCCCCATGTGTGTTTCAATCTTTCTTTGTTAGATGTAGTCCCCAGCTTGTACTCACTGGTTTGTGTTAGTGGGGTGGAGACCTGGCTCCTTGCCCCACCTTTTAAAGTTCATCAGAGTCAATGTACCTCCAGAGAGGTATTAACTTCTGCCCCTGGCTTACAAAATGATCAGAACATAGGCTATAAAGACTAAGTGTGTATGTTTGTGTGTGTGTGTGTGTGTGTGTGTGTGTGTGTGTGTGTTGTGTACTCACCTAATTGTACTCATCTAATTGTGGTTGCAGTGGTCGATTCATAGGTCCTGGCCCCGCCTGTTTACTGGTAGCTACTAGGTCCACTCTCTCCTTGCTTCATGAGCTTTATCATATCTCTTTTTCTCTTTTTAAGCTATGTATGGATCCTGCCTCCACTACATCACTCTCCAGACTATTCCACTTCCTAAAACTCTCTGACTGAAGAAATACTTCCTAACATCCCTGTGACTCATCTGAGTCTTCAGCTTCTAATTGTGACCCCTCCACCTTGTCAATTACTCTCAGTATTTTATATGATGTTATTATATCCCTCCTCTCCCTCCTGTCCTCCACCGTTGTCAGTTCGATTTCCCTTTACCTCTCCTCGTACAGCATGCCCCTTAGCTCCGGGACTAGTCTTGTTGCAAGCCTTTGACGTGCTTGACCATGTGTGGGTTCCAAACTGGTGCTGCATACTCCAATATGGGCCTGACGTACACGGTGTACAGAGTCTTGAACGATTCCTTACTGAGGTGTCGGAACCCTATTGTTAGATTTGCCAGGCGCCCATATGCTGCAGCAGTTATTTGGTTGATGTGCGCCTCAGGAGATATGCTCGGTATTATACTCAAACGAAGATCCTTTTCCTTGAGTGAAGTTTTTAATCTTTGGCCACCTAGCCTGTACTCAGTCTCCATTCTTCTTTGTCATTCCCCAATCTTCATGACTTTGCACTTGGCGGGGTTAAACTCCAGTAGCCAGTTGTTGGACCAGGTTTGTAGGCTGTCCAGATCTCTTTGTAGTTCTGCCTGATCCTCATCAGATTGAATTCTCCTCATTAGCTTCACATCGTCTGCAAACAGGAACACTTCTGAGCCTATCCCTTCCATTATGTTATTCACGTATACCAAAAACAGCACCGATTCTAGGTCTAACTCCTGTGGAACCCCACTCGTCTCAGGCACCCACTCTGACACCTCGTCATGTACCATGGCTCATGCCTATTTGTGTGTGTGTGTGAATGTGTTTGTATGTATGTATGTATGTATGTATGTATGTACTCACCTAATTGCGGTTGCAGGGGTCGAGACTCAGCTCCTGGCCCCGCCTCTTCGCTGTCTGCTACTGGGTCTCCGCTCTCCCTGCTCCATGAGCTTTATCATACCTTGTCTTAAAACTATGTATGGTTCCTGCCTCCACTATATCCTTCTCTAGACTATTCCACTTCCTGACTACTCTGTGGCTGAAGAAATGCTTCCTAACATCCCTTTGACTCATCTGAGTCTTCAGCTTCCAGTTGTGTCCCCTTGTTTCTGTGTTCCCTCTCTGGAACATCCTGTCCCTGTCTACCTTGTCGATTCCCCGCAGTATTTTGTATGTCGTTATCATGTCTCCTCTGACCCTTCTTTCCTCCAGTGTTGTTAGTCCTATTTCCCTCAACCTTTCTTCATAGGACAGACCCCTGAGTTGTGGAACTAACCTTGTCGCAAACCTTGTGTGTGTCTGTACTGTATGGTAATGATTTCTGAAGCCAGCTCATACTTCAAGCCCTTTCTTAAGTGGTAAAATTATTCCGTGTTTTTCTTCGAGCATAATTATAACAAGAGCTCCAGGTATGACCTCACTTCCCTTACGCTTTAACTTTCTCATTCAGTAAAAACATCTCATGGTTTTTTACCCTGTTTTAATTTTTGCTTCATCGTTGCTTCTGGACAGTATCCGAGTACGGTTTTTAAAGTACTCTTGAATCTTGAATTAAATTAATATAATCATAATGAAGTTTAGCACTGAGAGCGGGCCGAGGTGCCGCCTCCCCCTCCGGTGATGTTTTCAGAAACTAACTTTATACGACATTAATGGCACTGTTACATTAATGGCACTGTTGTTTATTTGTTTTCGCTTCAGAGGGCAAAGAGAGTGGCATCTGCCTTGTCAAATGTAAATTACTGAACGCAGTCTCCTCATTAGAAAAGCATTATTATTATTATTGTGTTCAGACTGGAAATTCCTGGGTGATGTGCGACAGTTGTACTCTGCTTTACACGTATTCCTTCGTTGTACACACCTGCATTACTGTTCCTTCGTTGTACACACCTGCATTACTGTTCCTTCGTTGTACACACCTGCATTACTGTTCCTTTGTTGTACACACCTGCAAGAACACTAGCGGGGCCAGGATTCTATGAAGGTAGAATATTATGTAGTTGAATGGTTCAGAGAAATGACGAGTTGGTAAATTAGACACATATGCAACACTTGGGTATCTTTAATGAGGAAACGTTTCGCCACACAGTGGCTTCATCAGTCCATACAAAGGAGAATGGTGAAGAATAGGAGGAGTTTGAGGTAATCAGTCCCTCAGCCTTGAGTCAATATAATTATTATGATTATATATATATATATATATATAAGTATGGGCGCATAGCCCAAGATTTTTCCCATAACGATGTTTCCCATAACCCGGGGCACCAGGCTCATTTTCGTGTACTCTAATGCAGAGTTTGTAGGTTCGAATCCTGCTGTGGACGTAGAGATAATTTTTGTGAATAATTTCGCCTGTTTGCGAATTGTTAAGCATATATATATATATATATTTTTTTTTTCAAAAAGTCGGCCGTCTTCCACCGAAGCAGGGTGACAAATATACACATTTTTTTTATTAACACATCGGCCGATTCCCACCAAGGTAGGGTGGCCCGAAAAAGAAAAACTTTCATCATCATTCACTCCATCACTGTCTTGCCAGAGGGGTGCTTTACACTCCAGATATAAAACTGCAACATTAACACCCCTCCTTCAGAGTGCAGACACTGTACTTCCCATCTCCAGGACTCAAGTCCGCCCTGCCGGTTTCTCTGAATCCCTTCATAAATGTTACTTTGCTCACACTCCAACAGCAAATCTATTAAAAACTATTTGTCTCCATTCACTCCTATCGAATGCGCTCACTCATGCTTGCTGGAAGTCCAAGCCCCTCGCACACAAAACCTCCTTTACACCCTCCCTCCAACCTTTCTTAGGCCGACCTCTACCCTGCCTTCCCTCCACTACAGATTTATACACTCTCGAAGTCATTCTGTCTCGTTCCATTCTCTCTACATGTCCGAACCACCTCAATAACCCCTCCTCAGCCCTCTGGATAATAGTTTTGGTAATCCCGCACCTCCTCCTAATTTCCAAACTCCGAATTCTCTGCATTATATTCACACCACACATTGACCTCAAACATGACATCTCCAATGCCTCCAGCCTTCTCCTCGTTGCAACATTCATCACCCATGCTTCACACCCATATAAGAGAGTTGGTATAACTATACTCTCATACATTCCCCTCTTTACTTCCATGGACAAAGTTTTTTGTATCCACAGACTCAAAAGTCCACCACTCACCCTTTTCCCCTCATCAATTCTATGATTTACCTCATCCTTCATAGACCCATCTGATGACATGTCCACTCCCAAATATCTGAATACATTCACCTCCTCCATACTCTCTCCCTCCAATCTGATATCCAATCTTTCATTACCTAATATTTTCGTTATCCTCATCACCTTACTCTTTCCTATATTCACTTTCAATTTTCTTCTTTTACATACCCTACCAAATTCATCCACCAACCTCTGCAACTTCTCTTTAGAATCTCCCAAAAGCACAGTGTCATCAGCAAAAAGCAACTGTGACAACTCCCACTTTGTATTTGATTCTTTATCTTTAAACCCCACACCTATTGCCAAGACCAACAACCTCATCTATAAATATATACAACTACGGTGACATCTCACATCCTTGTCTAAGGCCTACTTTTACTGGGAAAGTTTCCCTCTCTCCTACACACTCTAACCTGAGCCTCACTATCCTCATAAAAACTCTTCACTGCTTTCAGTAACCTACCTCCATACACCTGCAACATCTGCCACATTGCCTCCCCTATCCACCCTATTATAGGCCTTTTCCAAATCCATAAATGCCCCAAAAACCTCTTTACCCTTATCTAAATACTGTTCACCTATATGTTTCACTGCAAACACTTGGTCTACACCCCCTTCCCCTACCTTTCCTAAAGCACCCTTGTTCATCTGCTGAGCTAAGGAAGGGGTAGCAATAATGTTGAAAGATCAGTTATGGAAGGAGAAGAGGGAATATAAATATATATATATATATATATATATATATATATATATATATATATATGTCGTGCCGATTAGGTAAAACTTGCGATTTTGGCTTAAATAGCAACGCTCACCTTGCCATATAAGACAAGTGAAAATTTGTGTATGCAATAATTTCAAAATCATTCTGAACATAACGAAAAATATATTTCATTGTGTTTGTTTATTATTAAATTAATGTTAACGTATCTAAAATATATTTAGTTGGGTTAGGCTAAATTAAATTGCGCTTGTTGTAATAAGGTTAGGTAGGTTTTCAAAGTTTCTCTTGGTACAAAATTATAAATTCTTACATTAACATAAATGAAAAAATATATCTTTAAACGTATAAGAAAAAAAATTAAGAAAGGATTTAATTTTAGATGAGTTCTTGCTAATTGACCAGATTTACCTAATCGGCACGACATATATATATATTATATATATATATATATATATATATATATATATATATATATATATATATATATATATATATATATATATATATATATTTTATATATATATATATTAAATATATTTTATATTATATATATATATATATATA
>WNWK01001854.1:172500-244780 GCA_009830355.1 Cherax destructor | reverse complement strand
GATCCTGATCACTTCATACTGTGTTTTTCAAGCTTTCCAAAAGCATTGCGTCAGAAACCAAGTTAGTGCCTTCCTAATGGACAAAAGATTTTAGGAAAATACAACAACAATTGAAGATGAAATCTAATGAAGTTCTTAAAACTGCTGTTTGATAGCCAATGCATTCTCAGTATTACAGTCAGCATTCACATTAAAGAACTACATAAGGTTGCTAATCACTATAATATATTTCCATC
Source organism: Cherax destructor (assembly GCA_009830355.1). NCBI lineage: Eukaryota > Metazoa > Arthropoda > Malacostraca > Decapoda > Parastacidae > Cherax > Cherax destructor. The sequence continues at coordinate 244,544 of WNWK01001854.1, read as the reverse complement.
CAAGATCTAGAATGTCATTAAATACAAATTTTGATCAAAATACAATAGACATTACAAAAAAATTACAAGAGGAAATGGTGACTGAATTTTTTTCTCTCAAGACAATTAAACAGATATCCACTCCCCTTGATAAAGTGTGAAGAAATTGTAGGGAGGAGGTTGCAGAAATTTAAGTACAGTGGACCCTCGGTTAACGAAATTAATCCGGTCCAGGAGCTATTACTTAATCCGAATCTTTCGTTATCTGAAACCTTATTTCCCATAAGAAATAATGTAAATACAATTAATTCGTTCCACAAAAAAATAATCACTAAAAAAAATAAAAAAAATAACATTTACTTACCTTTATTGAAGAGTTGCAGACATCTGGAAGGTAGAGTTGCTGACAGGGGCAGGGTGTTAATGGTTGGAAGGGAAATCCCCCTCCAAAAGGACTTCAGGTAACAAGTCCCTCTCTGGGGTTACTTCCTTCTTTATGCTTGTAATGCATGCCTGCTACACTCCCTGCATGCCTGCTACACTCCCTGCATGCCTGCTACACTCCCTGCATGCCTGTACATGCATGCTACACTCCCTGCATGCCTGCTACACTCCTCATGCCTGCTACACTCCCTGCATGCCTCACACTCCCTGCATGCCTGTACACTCCCTGCATGCCTGCTACACTCCCTGCATGCCTGCTACACTCCCTGCATGCCTGCTACACTCCCTGCATGCCTGCTACACTCCCTGCATGCCTGCTACACTCCCTGCATGCCTGCTACACTCCCTGCATGCCTGCTACACTCCCTGCATGCCTGCTACACTCCCTGCATGCCTGCTACACTCCCTGCATGCCTGCTACACTCCCTGCATGCCTGCTACACTCCCTGCATGCCTGCTACACTCCCTGCATGCCTGCTACACTCCCTGCATGCCTGCTACACTCCCTGCATGCCTGCTACACTCCCTGCATGCCTGCTACACTCCCTGCATGCCTGCTACACTCCCTGCATGCCTGCTACACTCCCTGCATGCCTGCTACACTCCCTGCATGCCTGCTACACTCCCTGCATGCCTGCTACACTCCCTGCATGCCTGCTACACTCCCTGCATGCCTGCTACACTCCCTGCATGCCTGCTACACTCCCTGCATGCCTGCTACACTCCCTGCATGCCTGCTACACTCCCTGCATGCCTGCTACACTCCCTGCATGCCTGCTACACTCCTGCATGCCTGCTACACTCCCTGCATGCCTGCTACACTCCCTGCATGCCTGCTACACTCCCTGCATGCCTGCTACACTCCCTGCATGCCTGCTACACTCCCTGCATGCCTGCTACACTCCCTGCATGCCTGCTACACTCCCTGCATGCCTGCTACACTCCCTGCATGCCTGCTACACTCCCTGCATGCCTGCTACACTCCCTGCATGCCTGCTACACTCCCTGCATGCCTGCTACACTCCCTGCATGCCTGCTACACTCCCTGCATGCCTGCTACACTCCCTGCATGCCTGCTACACTCCCTGCATGCCTGCTACACTCCCTGCATGCCTGCTACACTCCCTGCATGCCTGCTACACTCCCTCGCATGCCTGCTACACTCCCTGCATGCCTGCTACACTCCTGCAGCTGCACCTCCCTGCTACACTCCCTGCATGCCTGCTACACTCCCTGCATGCCTGCTACACTCCCTGCATGCCTGCTACACTCCCTGCATGCCTGCTACACTCCCTGCATGCCTGCTACACTCCCTGCATGCCTGCTACACTCCCTGCATGCCTGCTACACTCCCTGCATGCCTGCTACACTCCCTGCATGCCTGCTACACTCCCTGCATGCCTGCTACACTCCCTGCATGCCTGCTACACTCCCTGCATGCCTGCTACACTCCCTGCATGCCTGCTACACTCCCTGCATGCCTGCTACACTCCCTGCATGCCTGCTACACTCCCTGCATGCCTGCTACACTCCCTGCATGCCTGCTACACTCCCTGCATGCCTGCTACACTCCCTGCATGCCTGCTACACTCCCTGCATGCCTGCTACACTCCCTGCATGCCTGCTACACTCCCTGCATGCCTGCTACACTCCCTGCATGCCTGCTACACTCCCTGCATGCCTGCTACACTCCCTGCATGCCTGCTACACTCCCTGCATGCCTGCTCACTCCCTGCATGCCTGCTACACTCCCTGCATGAATGCTACACTCCCTGCATGAATGCTACACTCCCTGCATGAATGCTACACTCCCTGCATGAATGCTACACTCCCTGCATGAATGCTACACTCTCTGCATGAATGCTACACTCCCTGCATGCCTGCTACCACTGGGGTGCCACTAGGAAGCTTCTTTGGACCCATGGTGACTTATTTCACAGTGACAATCACTAAACCACCAAAAAAGACACCAAATATATTGTGAATCTTTGAAAGAGCGCGCTAGGTAATGTTCTCTCAATGGTAAACAACGCTTCACTGGCGTCCTGCGCTTGCGCGGAGCAGACAGACACGTCTAATACCTTTCGGTAACCAAGGAATTTTTTGCTAACCGATTATGAAAAAAGCTTACGTTTTCCGAAGCTTACGTTAACGGAACCTTTCGTTAACCGAGGGTCCACTGTACTGTAATGTTGTCTCTGCACAGTCACTTTGTAATATTTGGAACAATGAATACTGAGTACAAGACACTAGAATTTTTGGGATATATTTCAATGTCAGATGTTGACTGTGTAAAGATAAATTGCAATTATAAGGAGCCTGGTCAAAGACTTGGCTGCTGACCCCTGGAACACCCTCCAGGTAGACATGCATGAAATACAGTTTGTGGAAGTTATGCAGGAATATGGTTGCCCCCTGGCCAAGTCAACGAAGCCTTGCTCTGTACACTACAGAAAAGTAAATGATGGTGTAGTTTTAAGTTAGGTTTAAGCTTGCCCAAAATTCTCTGTATAACTATGGGTTTTCAACATGCTCTCAAGTGTCACCCATTTCTGTATACACAATGTATCATGTTGAAATAAACTTTTAGTGTACCTGTTTATTTTTCACCCTGACTCCCACACATCTACTGCTTGACCGCTCCACTGCTACAACTTAGGTAGGCTAAGAAGAACAAGTTTCATACTTACACACTTGAGAACTAAATTTTTCTTGTTACTGGATCTCCTAACCAACCAGACAGAGCCATAGCTCCCATGGCCAATCTTTTTAACCACTTCAATCCCATCCATTCTTGGCTGCAAGAAAATTGGATTAAGTTTTTGAAATGTCTTTCAATCAAATGAACTGCTAATGATTATGATTTTGATTTATGCAAGCACATATGTTTCAAAGTGTTAAACTTTACAAAAATCAAATATATGCAACACACCTCTGATGATGCCTCTGCTCTCAGACTTCTCTTATCTGAAGCCAGACGACAGTCATATGGAAGCAATTTAGAGTTAACATCTGTACATTTGTTCCCAATTGCAGGTGAAAATGTCTGGTTCTCTTCTGTGAAGAGCAAAATGTCATCCTTTTTGTGCAATTTTTTATCGAAATGTTTTTTCAATATTGTATGAGGTGAATAATTCTTATGTTTAATGAGTACTGGTGTGTGTCTGTCTGTATGATTTCTAGGTTGCTGCACCTCGTGTGGAAGCTTTAGTAATGGAAGAGCCAAGAGTTTATCATCTGGAGGTAAACACTGCTGGGCTTCGATACTTCTACCAAGTGGAAGCACCAGAGCATCCCAAGAGCCCAGACGTTGCTTCCATGTACTATCTTCAAAACTTGAAGTCTGCCTTGGATGCACTCTGATATAGCCACGTTCAGCAACAGGTAACCTTAAGAGAGGAAAATTAACTGAATGTTCCCTGCTATTCCTCTTGACCATTAATATGATGTCAGTATTTGATGATTTTTGAGCACAAATTTGTTTGTAATTGTGCACATGTGCTTTTATAGTGTAAAAGTTGTTTACTGTTTCGAAGTTTTTTTCGCAGCCTACCAATTTATGAGAAGTGCAACAAAAACTTTCACTAGCAATCTTGTTTTCTGTATTTTTTTGTTTGGACAAACAATTTTCTGAAATATTTAAATGGAGGTCATCATTAGTTTGACCTAAGATTATTTTATTGTTTGGCAAATCGTCATCATTAATATTGTTGGAATGTTTGCTGCTTTTGTGACTATTGTTCACACAGCCATGGAGACATCTAAAACAATTGCAGCCATATCTGCTGGATATAGGAAAATATGTGCTGCCATGCCCATTGTCACAACAGAGGTAACACCAGTTTTTCAGAGGGAAAGAACACACTAGTTCCCCAGGCTCTACTTCATCCTCAGGATCTTCACAGAGAGGTATTGGTGAGGAACAGCCAGTAGCTCCTGGTGACTGACCTGCATGTGTCAAGCCACTGATATCTCTCAAGTCTTCCTGAAACTGAAAATAAAATAAAAACGAATGAAAAGCTGGCTTATAAGCTACTGTACCAAAACATATATCACATTTAAACATATCAATGAAGAAGTATACTGGATATATAGTACATAATAACAGAATTCTATTCCAGGCGAATATTCATGTCACTGGTCAAGGCAAGGGAATGAGCGTGGTATCCATCTGACCAGCTCCTAGCCACCACCAATGTCTTAACTGCATGGGATTTTTATCAATTTGTTGTGCTGAAACTATCTCCAGAAAAAAAAAGTTGGGAAATTGGTAGTGACAGCAGCCCAAAACCAATCTGAACTTTCCACTATGATACACCGGCTTTAAAAGTTTTGATACTGTAATCGGAAAACACATTGGTCCTTCCAGGGCACACACTTACAATGGTTTGACTTACGATAATACTAGTATTTAGTTAGTTACAGCAATTTTTTGTTTATTTACTTATTCACTGACAGCAGTTATTTATTTACTTATTCAATGACAGCAGTTATTTATTTACTTATTCACTGACAGCAGTTATTTATTTACTTATTCACTGACAGCAGTTATTTATTTACTTATTCACTGACAGCAGTTATTTATTTACTTATTCACTGACAGCAGTTATTTATTTACTTATTCACTGACAGCAGTTATTTATTTACTTATTCACTGACAGCAGTTATTTATTTACTTATTCACTGACAGCAGTTATTTATTTACTTATTCACTGACAGCAGTTATTTATTTACTTATTCACTGACAGCAGTTATTTATTTACTTATTCACTGACAGCAGTTATTTATTTACTTATTCACTGACAGCAGTTATTTATTTACTTAGCACATCATATTCATATTAGACTTATGTTTTCAACTTACGATGGATTCGTTGGAACGTAACCCCCACTAAGTTGAGGAGTACCTGTGGTGCGCAAAAGGTATTATTTTTATTTTCCACAAGAAATTACTTTTGCTGGGATATAGCTAGTGTACTTTTATTTTAAAAATAAAATAATACCCGAGTTCTGACCAGGACCTAAACTCAATACGTATTGACCTTTCATTCTGCTATGCTTCTTGAAGTTTCACAAATTTTATTATTAATTATTATTACTACTACAAGTGGCGCTAAAACTCCCACGACCAAACTCTGGCCAAAATACTGCCTATGTAACACCTGTTTACTACTTTTATAATGAAAATATAACTGCTGGAATCACACACCTCAACCTACCTGCATTGTACATGTGTAACTTATAAGACTGAATAAGTTGCAGTATGTTAGTGTTCAGTCCTCTTGATGATCCAAGTGTGAGTGTATGACTGGGTGTAATCAATCATCAGCCAGAGCCAGCATGCTGTAAACAACACCACCACCAACACTTCCACTATCACCACCACCACTACTACCAATAGTTCCAGTATCACTGCCAAAAACACTATCACCACCACATGACTTTCGCCACTATACTATCATTATCACAATTTCCACACTACTTTGCTGCCAATGTCAACCAGACACTTGGTATCACCACCTCTACACTACCACCATGGCACCTTCATTACAATGACCAACCAGCCACTATTATCACCATCAAAGCATACTTTCAACCAAACACTACTGTCGCTACCTCTCTAGGGTGGAATATTACTGAACACTAAAAGTCCCTTTAAGTCTGGTGAAATTGCAGATTTATAGAATTCAACTGAGACTTCAATGTATGTATAAATTCAGTGAAGGACTTGAATTATTGGGAAATGCCTAAGTCCCTTAAACAGTGCTTCAGGGAATATAGGCAAGAAAGGTAGATCATACAATAATTTACACATGCAAAATTCTGGAGGATGTTGTCCCAAATCTACACACTGAAATTACTTCCTACAAAAGCAAGAGGCTCAGAAGACAGTGCAAAATATCACTGATAAAAAGCAGATATACACTACCATCCTGTGGATGGTAGTGCAAGAGCATATGGATACACAAAAGGCCTAGGAACTAGGTCCCAAAAGAGTTAACAGGAGTACATCTGGATTCATATCTACAGTTCACTTATCTGTTACAAGCAAATTTAGGAAATTTGCTTAATATACTTATCTGGTATCTTATTTCCATTACAAAGATACCTTGCCATGTCACAGATTATTATACTGTATCCCTATATTCCTCAATAAGTGGACAATCAAGCACATAGTGTTCAAGATAGTGACCACAGGGCTGGCCACACTAAGAGAAAACTCAATAAGTGTAAAAAGGACCAAGACTCTTAACACCCTCCTTTCATACACAAGGGAAATTACAAACAGATCCCTGGCTGTCTTCCCGAAGGAACTAAGTTCTTTAAGTTAGTTCCTGATCAGCCAGGCTGATCAGGAACTGATCAGGCTAGCACCAACAGTTTGGCTGAACTGGCCATCAACTAAGAGGTCTAGTCTAAGACTGGGCCGAGAGGGTGGAGACCCCTGAAACTATCTTCAGGTAACTTCAACACATCATCACTGCAGTCAAGGCACTACTATCATCACTACCACCACTACAGTTAGCAAGGAAATGTATTACCACCACAGTCAACAGAGCACTGGTGTCACCACCACTAGTCACCAGAATACTAGTATTGTTGCTGCCACCACCACCATCATTGTGGAACCAACCTCCTTACACTACCACTACACCACACTAACCCTCATCCCTCCCCATGATGAGGAGAGGGAAGGGAGAGAAGCCAGGAGAAAGAAGGGAAAAAAAAAAAAAGAGGCAAGGCATGGGAAGAGGGGATGGAGGAGAATGAGGGAAGGAAGAGAGGAGAGGGAAGGGAAAGGAAGATCAGGTAAATGAAGAATAAAAAGGGAAATGGAATAATGTGATAAAGGGTAGGGAAGGAGTGGTAAGAGAGGAAGGGAGGGGTTAGTCACGCTCACTGACTGTACCTAACTGTAGACAAGCATCAATGCTCGGCATGTTTTTGTGGTCATGCAAGTATGTATGTGCTGGCTGCTGGGTTAATGAGATTTAAAAGCCCATTGACTACACAAGGTCTGTTAAGACCGAAGTTTCACCACTAGTCAAAATAACTTTAATCCCTAAAGCAAGTAATAAAATAAACCCTCAAGTGTATATACACCTCTCAGTATACATAACCCTGTGTGTATGCTTGGTCAGTGTGAATCCTGGAATTACCTGGCAAAGTTTGCAGAAATTTAGCTCCAGCTCTCTGACCCCAAGATGAAAAAAAACTATTTCCTAACATCCCCATGGCCCACTCTAGGCTTAAGGCACTACTTGTGCCTCATCTCATATTTCAAACAGCTTGTTGGAGATTATCTATTTATAATTCAACAACATTGTTGTATGCAAAGGATAATGGGATGTGGAGAGTCAAATTTCTGGATAGCTTGCAACACACTTTGGGAGTCAGAAACAACAATGAATGATGAGGCAGACATGACTGCATATGTATGATATTGATGACTATTGCATACAAATCTGCTATGAAAATGCTACATAGTAATCTAGCAATGTCACTGAATAACTAAGAAAAAAAAGACACATGGAAGCATCAGTGTGCATGGCTATAGCATGAAAACGTGATTGAAAGTGTTCAAGGAAGAGCACACACAAGTTTGTAGTAGACATGTGAACCTCCATGCATGGCAGCAGGAAGAAAACTTTAATTGTTGGAATCTCCCAAAGAGGGAAGGAAAGACGTGGCATGAACATAAAAAGGGTCACTATGAGACTACTGTCTACCTACACAAGCAACAGCTAATCATCTACATATAATTTAATGATAACCAGATATTTAAGGGAAGAATAAAAGAGAGTGCATTAATGGCTAGCAGGAACAAGGTAGTGCATGCATGTATATGTTCTCGGAACTGAATTTAGCAGTTTGTTATATTGATATAAATAATTTATTTTCTATCGTATACAGGTAATGTAGTTTGCATTCAATAAAATATTGTTAGGCACAAAAGAAAGCCACTAGCTTGAAGTGCATTAAGGGGCAGATGAGGATTATTGAGACATTCATTGGCAGGATAACAGAAGAGGGCAATATCAGGCTCTTCCTCAAACAGGTTGTGTGTCCTCTCTTATTACAGAGGGAAGAGAGGCTGAACATGACACCAGCTGGCAACTTCCAACCAACACTTGAAAACTTTTCAAGTATTTTAGTTCAAGAATGTTAACTTGCAATAAAAGGTGATAGGGGAAGGAAAGAGGAAAAGAGAAAAGGGGGGGGAGGGAGGGAGGGAGGGAGAGAGAGAAGGGGAGAGAGAGAAGGGGAGAGAGAAAAGGGGGGAGAGAGATAAAAGGGACATAAGGGAGAAAAGTGCTAAACCCAAAAGTGCTACACAAAGCTAGGAATGTGGGAGGATATCAAGTTTCATCAAAAGAAAGGCGAGGTAGCACCACTTTCTTGGATCAAGAACCTTTCACCAGAATTAAGGAATCCCCTTGAAGAAATGAAAGGGGAAGAAGAGAGGAGGAAGAAAGGCAAAACAGGAAGGAAAGAACAGAGATAGGGAGAGTAAACAGGAAGGTGGAAAGGGAACACGTAAACCATAAGTTTATTATACAAGCCCCAGAACTAACAGATAACAGATTAGTGTTAAACGCAAACTTAACCTGTATCAATGATAATATATCCTTTCATAATCAAGTAAATTCACATTATGTTCATGGCGAGTCCTAAACTCATTTAGTGTTGGGTAAAGTTAGCTCTAACAATGTACCATCGTATAATAGCATCACAACTAAATTTGTGTAGACAATGATAAATAAGCAGCAGAATTGTCTGTTTCTTGAGGGAATCCAATCACTATTTTCTGGATAGGAAAATTAGTGGTACTCTACTGGAAAAAATCCTAAAGATTATTCAAACTAAAATGTTATGGTTTGTTCTGGATACAGATGTAGAACAGGCAAGTCAGGAAACACTTAAAGCTAAATGCTAAAAGTGAACAAAAACTCAATACCTATTAGTTAATCAAAAAAAACTGGCAATAACTTGTGTGCAAACTACAGTATCATATGCAACAGAGATAACAATTATACTCGCAGTAAAGCACTAAACCTGAAGAAGGCATACAACACCCGGGGAATAGGAGGCAATCAGGTATGATTCAAGGGAGAGGGTAGATATACAGTGGACCCCCGAGTAACGTAAAAACTTCATTCAAGAAGCCTGCTCAAGTGCCATTACCGAACGAATTTACTCCCTTAAGGAATAATGTCCCGTAGGTTAGTCTATTTCAGACCCCCAAAAATACACTTCCACAAGCACTTACAATATTATACTTACATAATTGTACGATTTCCGGGGTGTTCATTACTCGGGGGGTCCACTGTATTACTTAAAGCAAGAGCCCTTCACCTGCATCAAGACATCCCCTTAAAGGAGTGCTAGGATATATTAAAATAACTGTGTCCATGGTTTTCTATTAAATTTTCTTAGTCTTTGCCACAGGGGTCAGTGTCTGGACTCTTGTTGTTAATAGATGACATTGATGAGGAGATAAATAGTGACATAAGCAAGTTTGCTGATGACACTAAAATAAGCCATTAAATAATTTCTGATGTGGACACTAGAAGGCTACAGGATGACCTGGATAGGTTAATGTTGTGATCAGAGAAGCAGCAGACGCAGTTCAATGCAGACAAGTGTAAGGTTCTAATCTTAGGAAAAGGATATAACTATGGTATTTTTAAGCTAAACAATGTAGATCTTAGACAAAGTGTACGTATGTGTAAAATTTCTAGGAGTTCTGGTTAGCAAAAATTTAAAGCCATGACATTAGTGCATAAGTGTCCATAACAAAGCTAATAGAATTCTTGGCTTCATATAATGAAGTGTAAATAGAAGGCCTCAGGTTATACTTCAGTATTATATTTCTTTGTTTAGGAGTCTCTGCATTATAAAATAAGCATAGATGCACTGGAAGACATACAGAGAAAGATAACGAAGGTAATTCCATGTACTAGAAGTCTTTCCTATAAAAATACGCTGAAGGCACTGAACTTGCACTCTTTGGAAAGGTACAGAATTAGGGGAGATATGACTGAAATGTACAAATGAAAAACAGGGATAAATAAAGAGGATATAGTGTTAAAAATGACTAAACAATGTAGGACTTTCAACAATGGATTCAAGTTGGAGAAATCTAGATTTAGAAAGGATAATTGGAAGTACTGGTTGGGTAATAGAGTTGTAGATTATTGGAACAAACTCTCAGGTATACCTGGAGGGGGGTTTGGGGGGGGTCAATGCCCCTATGGCCCAGTCCATGACCAGGCCTCGTGGTGGATCAAGACCTAATCAATCAGGCTGTTACTGCTGGCTGCACATAAACTAACCTGGTTGGTCAGGTACTGATTTTATGTGGCTGTCCAGCGCCTTCTTGAAGACAACCAGGGGACTACTGGTAATGCCCCTTATGTATGCTGGGAGGCATACGTAAGCTAAACAATGTAGTGCCATTAAGGTAAGAACTCTGGGTAGCTTTAAACATAGATTAGACAGGTGTGACCGGGTGAGTGTGAGTTAGACATGCCTAGCAGACCAGTAGGCCTGTTGCAGTGCTCGTTCATTTAGGGGAGAGCACTAAACCCATAGGGGTCATACAGTGCCTGGGGACTGGGAGACAATAGTGCTCAAAGTGAAGGACAAGCCCAATTCCTTGGATCAAGAGCCTCTGACCAGCATCACGGTATCTCCCATAAGGGGATAAGACGGAGGTAAGAAAAATCTTTCAATAATAAATAAGGACCCCAATGGAAATAAGTCACTGACTTTTTTTGGGTTATCCTGGCGGGTAATTTACACTATTGTGTGAACCTGTACCTGAATAAACTAAGTTTATTCAGGTACAGGTACACATAAGTATAGTTACATAAATTATCATATATAGCATTACATGTGTAGATTACCTAGAATAACCCAAAAAAGTCAGCGACTTTCCATGCTCTGGACCTATCTCGCCTTGGTCATTACTAATACATTGTAAAATTAATGACAAACACCATAGTTTATACGAATCCATTGAATATTACCTCAGCATGATAAAAATGATACACATATACACGTGTAAATAAGATACATAATATTAGCCACTTGTTTGTGTTGGGTTCATCAGGGCCACCGACAGCTTACGTTGTATCGAGCCCGAACTTCCCGATGTACGGGGAACATTTGTTAAGCAAAGTTGGGCCATGAAAGAAAAAAAGGAACATGAGTTTCTCTGTAAATAGAAACAGGAGCTAGAAGTTCCCAATTAGATGAGGTGGACAACCTTGCCAAGCCCCAGCAGAGCGGGACACCCCCACCCAACCTAAGTTTAGTAACCGGCTTCCCACTAAAACCGTTAAAGACTTATCAGCAGAGTGGAAAAATAATAATAATAATATAATAATAATTTTTATTTCAATGCATGTTACAAGTGTACAATGTTATTGGTAGTTACTGGTTTAATAATAATAATATCTTTGTTTACTACAAGTACATGTACAAGGTATACAGTCCTAGATGACATCAATGACATACTACTATATAGAAAGCCCCTTGTTATGCTAAGCAAATTAGGTCAGTTTTGTCCCAGGATGCGACCCACACCAGTCCACTAACACCCAGGTACCCATTTTACTGATGGGTGAACATAGACAACCGGTGTAAGGAAACACGTCCAATGTTTCAACCCCTTCGCCGGGAATCGAACCCGGACACTCGCCGTGTGAAGCGGCGAGTTTTGCGAGCAAAATGAGAGCGGGTAGGAATTTATTACCGATACTCAAGCGAGAGAGAGACGTCCACACCTCATGTTGCCTCCAAGGCAACACAAGTTATCCAAATCCGGGCAGGAATTATAAAGGAAGAGACAAGAGATAGGGAAAGTTTCCTCCGGGAATAAAAATGGGAACAATAAGCTTTTATGTACCTGAATGGTATACAATACCGACATGATGAAGAATTGAGACAAGTGAAACATTTGAGTATCATTATTAGTAGAAGTTTCACCAACCAGTGGCTTTATCAATACAAAGACAAATAAATTTTTAATTAAGTCAACAACAACAGGCTTTTCTTTGTCCCAGTAGGTTTATGTACAAGAATGGTATACAATATTGACAAGATGAAAATTAAGACACATGTGCAACATCTGGGTGTCTTTTTTGTAGACGTTTCGCCCTCCAGTGGCTTTATCAATATTGATAAAGCCACTGGATGGCGAAACGTCTACAATAAAGATACCCAGATGATTCACGAAATCGTAATGGCACGATTGCAAATAAACCATACCACGGGTGGGGTTCGAACCCTCGGTCAGAGTCTCAAAACTCCAGACCGTCGCGTAAGCCACTGGGCGTAAGCCACGGTCTGGAGTTTTGAGACTCTGACCGCGGGTTCGAACCCCACCCGTGGTATGGTTTGATACCCAGATGTTGCACATGTGTCTTAATTTTCTTCAGTAGGTTTATGTAGATACAGGTACACATGTAAAATTATCATACAGTGTAAATTACCTGGAATAACCCGTTATTATTACAATCATAACTAAGCACTAAATTCACAAGGGTCTAGGATAACCCCAAAAAGTCAGTTTATCAAGAAGACAAACATTCTAGGGGAAGGGGAAGAAATGGGAAAATTCCAACAGTGGTGGTCAAGCAGGGATGGTTAAGTTGAATATCCTTATAATGCGGCCCATAACCATCCTGTGAGTGGTAGTTAAATATTACAGAGGCACATAATAGGTCTAGGAATTGAGCAGCAAAGTGGGTAAGTACTAGACCTCCACTAGATAGTATTATTATTATTACAATCAAAACTTGGACCTGACTAGCGTAGGCCAGTAGGCCTGACGCAGTGCTCCTGCTTTCTTATGTCCTTAAAACTAAGCGGTAAACCCACAAGGGATGCTGACCTACAAATATCAAAGACCTTACAATCAAATTAATTCCACACTGCTGGACTTTATTACCTCATTTTATGTTAAATTTTTACATAATTTACTATATAACGTCATTTGCAAACGTATACAAATTACGTAGGTAGGTATAATGTTTGTCAGGAAAGTGTTTATAATATATATATATATATATATATATATATATATATATATATATATATATATATATATATATATATATATATATTTCTACGGAATTAAGTCGCTGACTTATTTCCATAGAGTTCCTTGTAATATCTTAATACACTCCTTATTAAGAGCTTCATTAAGTCTGACAAGACCACCATTAACTCACCCTCCACCTGGAGTAACAGCAGGTAACTATCCTTCAACAGTCACAACAAAACTGGCGAAATAAAAATACATGGTGGACACAGGTCGTCCCGGGTGAGCCGGGGTCTGACCCCTCGTCCGGAACCTCACTCCCACCAACCCTCTATATTAACCTTCCAGTATCCAACAAAATGCAATTAAAAATATTTTCAGAATTTATAACTACCTTTTTTATATTATTGTTACTAAAAAAGAAACTTTGCATTTAGGTTATATTTCGGTATAGATGCTATATATTTTAAGAGTGCAGCTCTGGACCCCAAAGGACCCCAGTGAAAATAAGTCACTTTGTCTGACTTTTTTGGGTTATCCTAAGTTCTCTACACATATGCTGCTATGTATAATAATCTATGTAACTGTATTTGTGTATACCTGAATAAACTTGCTGTCTGTGCATGGATTCAAATGAGTTATTGACGTTGTTTTTCTCCAGTTTTAAGGTTTTTACTTAACTCGTTTTCCCTTAATTTATCACTCGACTGTATTTTAAGTAATTATCATTGTTTCATATTGTTATGTGTGCTAGGGTGTCTTATTTTGTGGGAATACTTAACAACGTAACTAATCCTGAAGAAGACCAACGTAACCCAACCTAAAATAATCTAAGGTATTTTACCTTACTCCGCCAGCGGTAGATATGGGACTGATGTGCCTTTGCGTTCTGATGCGTCTTTATTAACGCTGCTGTGATTGGTCAGGAACGTTACATGACTAATAACTGTTCATTGGCTTTGACGTGTCGCTCGTGCCAAAATAAATGCATTTTTAACTTCTCGGAATAAAATTTTTAACCAGAAATAATTGCTGCTGGGGTATAGACAGCATGCTGTATGGCACTGTAAGAGCCATACAGTGCCTGATGGGCAGAAGGTAATTAGGTTTGATCCAAAGAAAAAAAGGGTAAGTTCATGTCCATGAATCAAAAGCCTCACACCATTATTAAGTCATCCTCTTGAAGGGCCTGATCACTTAAGTCATGTTATAGTTAGTTAAGCCACTTAATATAACAGTTAGGTCACCTAGATCATATAACAGTTAAGTCACTTAAATCATATAACATTTAGTTAGGTCACCTAGATCATATAATGGGTCACCTAAATCATATAATAATTAGGTTTGAGGGTACAAGGTGGCTGCCTCCTCCACTGTGACTGGTCTAACATAATGTTTACATCTTCACAGCAGTGACAGCAGTAGTCACAGCAGCAGCTGCTGCGGCGGTGGCGGTGACGAGAGGGACAGCAGCACCAGGAGGGACAGAAGCAGCAGAAACAACAGAAGCAGGAGCACCTGCAACACAGCAGACGCAGACGCAGCAGAGGACCATAACAGAAGACAGCCTGGTGGAGGGGAGGAAGGAGAACGTTAACCTGCTTTACTGTCTTTTCTTATGTCTGTATTATTGTATTGAGTTGTTTATTGTCTACTTTATTCCCTCCGTCTGACCCCTCCGTCTGACCCCTCCGTCTGACCCCATCCGTCTGACCCCTCCGTCTGACCCCTCCGTCTGACCCCCTCCCTCTGACCTCCTCCCTCTGACCCCCTCCCTCTGACCCCTCCCTCTGACCCCTCCCTCTGACCCCTCCATCTGACCCCTCCATCTGACCCCTCTGTGTACTCACCTAGTTTTGTTTGTGAGGGTCGACACTCAGCTCCTGGCCCCGCTTGCTAGACTAATTTGATCAGCATCATTGACTTCTGGCCTTTTAAATCTTATGGTAACTATTCTTCAAGCTGTGTGCAATACAATCGCAAACAGGTGACCTTAACGATGCAGAACAAGCCACATGGGGATGAAAATCATTTGCTCTAGATCTTTCTCACTCTCGTGCGTCGTCAGGAGCTATGCAGTGTTGCAAGACAACAACAGATAGGAGGGGAATTTTCCGAGGCATGGCAGAAAGTATCAATGGCGGCCCACGACACAGAGTCCACTTTTCAATCACTCCGAGGGCTGAAGAAATACTTCCTAACATCCCTTTGGTTCACCAGTGTCTTCAGTTTCCACCTGTGTCCCCTTTATCCTGGTTCTCTTAATTCAAACAATCTGTTCCTATCATCCTTATCAATTCTTCTTAGTGTTTTGCATTTGGTAATTAATTCCTGCCCGTGTTCTTCTCTCCGCCAGGGTGGTCAGGTTTAGTTCCCTTAACTTCTCCTCACTGCGCATTCCTCTCAATTCTGGTACTAGTTAGGCTGCAAACCTTGGGACCTTTTCAAGCTTATGTACGACTTGAGCAGGCTGTGTGTGTGTGTATGTGTGTGTGTGTGTGTATGTGTGTGTATGTGTGTGTGCACGCGCTCACCTACTTGTACTCACCTATTTGTGGTTGCAGGAGTCGAGTTACAGCTCATGGCCCCGCTTCTTCGTTGGTAGCTATTAGGTCCACTCTCTCCCTGCTCCATAAGCTTTATCATACCTCTTCTTAAAGCTATGTATGGATCCTGCCTTCACTTCATAACTTTCCAGATTATACCACTTCCTGACAACTCTATGACTGAAGAAATACTTCCTAACATCCCTGTGACTAATCCTAGTGTTCATCTTCCAGTGGTGTCCCCTTGTTGTTGTTCCCCATATCTGAAATAGTCTGTACTTATCCACCTTACCAATACCTCTCAGTATTTTATATGTCGTTATCATGTCCCTCCTATCCCTCCTATCATCCAGTGTCGTCAGTTTGATTTACCTTACCTCGTAGGACATGTCCCTTAGCTCCAGGACTAATCTTGCTGCAAACCTCTGCACTTTCTCTATTTAATAACGTGCTTGACCAGGTGTGGGTTCCAAACTGGTGCTGCATACTTTAATATGAGTCTGACGTACACGGTGTACAGTGCCTTGCATGATTACTTACTCAGGTGTCGAAACGCTGTTCTTAGGTTTGCCAGGCGCCCATATGCTGCAGCAGTTATTTGGTTGATGTGCACTTCAGGAAATATGCTCGGTATTATACTTACCCCAAGATCCTTTTCCTTGAGTGAAGTTTACGGTCTTTGGTCTCCTAACCTGTACTTTGTCGGCGGTCTTCTTTGATCTTCCCCAATCTTCATGACTGCACTTGCTGGGGTTAAACTTAAGGAGCCATCTGTTGGACCAGTCTTGCAGCCTGTGTGTGTTAGTTACCATTTTGCCCTAGGCACATGTCGATTAGACACTAGGCCTGTTGTATGTATGTATGTGTGTGTGTAACGAAACACTTCGAAATGTTTCGGCCCCGCCGGGAATTGAACCCGGGCCCTCTGTGCGTGAAGCAAGAGCGCTAGCCACCATGCCATCGGGGCGTGTGTGTGTGTGTGTGTGTGTGTGTGTACAAAGACATGCATACAAAGCCAGACAGACACAGAGACAGACGGAGCCAGACACACAGCCAGATACAGACAGAACCAGACACAGAGCACCGTACTCACAATAAAGGATATAAGGGCGTCGAGGACGCCCATGAAGACACTGATGTTAGCCAGGAGGAAGGTGAGTGTGTGGTAGATCAGGTGAAGCAGGTACCTGGGGGATCATCAGTCAGGTTAGTGCACTCGGGGGGACAGAAGCGCTAAAACACAAGAGCAACTCTGGGATATCTTTATTGCGGAAATATTTCGCCTGCACAGCAGACTTCTTCAGTCGAATACAGAGATTACTCATATCCTGGAGACTGTGGCAAAAGTGGAGAGGGAATTTTATAAGGTGGTCAGTCCCTGATAGAAAGTGGTCAGTTAATTAGCCATTATCGACAGTGTTCAGAGAAACTTGTATACTGGAGCCAGAGGAGAAGTGCAGCAGTTGGAGGCTGCGTCACACGTGGGCGGGGGCCCCATTACTGGAACCAAGTCACGCCAAAACATCGAATAAATGATAGAAATACAGACGATATTTTCATTCTGTACCACGATTCTTCATTCTCTACCACGATTATTCAATCTGTACCACGATTATTCAGTCTGTACCACGATTCATCAGTCTGTACCACGATTCATCAGTCTGTACCACGATTCATCAGTCTGTACCATGATTCATCAGTCTGTACCTCTGTACCATGATTCCCCAGTCTGTACCATGATTCCATGATAGAGCTGTGTCAGACAAGTGACATTATTGTAATGATGTACACACCCGTCAGTAAAGACACCCAGGTGTTGTACATGTGTTTTATTCATCAATAAAGATACCCAGGTGTTGTACATGTGTTTTATTAATCAATAAAGATACCCAGGTGTTGCATATGTCTTATTCATCAATATGTTTTTCATTCCTTTACAATTCCCGTCTCTCTCATTGAGTTTCTTCCTACTCACTGCCTCTCTGTCTTCATTCCCTGCCTTCCTGCCTGACCACTTCCATGCTTACCTGTCTGCCTGTCTACGTGGGATGACTGCTGTTACTCACATGTACAGCAGCAGCACAGCATTGTGCAGGTATCTTGGAACAAGTCGTACCCCTGGCTGGTTCATGTGAAGCAAGTAGTCCAGCTGTGGAACAATTAATTTCATAATTGTACAGTACAATGACCATTATTACGTGATCTATGTATTACACATACACATTATATATAATTTCAACACGACAGCCGTCACCCACCGAGGCAGGGTGACCCAAAAAAGAGAGAAACACTTTCACCATCACTCATACATAATCACTGTCTTTGTAGAGGCGCTCAGATACGACAGATTAGATGTCCCTCCAAACTGCCAATATCCCAAAACCCTCCTTTAAAGTGCAGTCATTGTACTTCCCATTTCCGGTACTCAAGTCCGGCTAACCGGTTTCCCTAAATTCCTTCACAAAATATTACCCTGCTCACACTCCAACAGCTCGTCAGGTCCCAAAAACCATTCGTCTCCATTCACTTCTATCTAACACGCTCACACATGCCTGCTGCATGTCCAGGCACCTTGCACACAAAACTTCTTTTACCCTCTCCCTCCATCCTTTCTCAGGGCGACCCCTACCCCTCCTCCCCTCCACTACAGATTTATACACCCTCCAAGTCATCCTATTTTGCTCCATCCTCTCTAAACGACCAAACCACCTCAACAACCCCTCTTCAGCCCTCTGACTAATACTTTTAGTAACTCCACACCTCCTAATTTCCACACTACGAATTCTCTACATAATATTTACACCACACATTGCCTTTAGACAGGACATCTCCACTGCCTCCAGCTGCCTCCTCGCTGAAGCATTTACAACTCAAGTTTCACACCCATATAAGAGTGTTGGTACCACTATACTTTCATACATTCTCTTCTTTGCCTCCATGGATAACGTTTTTTGTCTCCACAGATACCTCAACGCACCACTCACCTTTTTTCCTTCGTCAGTTCTATGGTTAACCTCATCATTCATAAAACCATCCGCTGACACGTCAACTCCCAAATATCTGAAAACATTTACTTCTTCCATAATCCCTCTCTCCAATGTGATATCCAATTTTTCTTTATCTAAATCCTTTGATACCCTCATCACCTTACTCTTATCTATGTTCACTTTCAACTTTCTACCTTTACACACCCTCCCAAACTCATCCACTAACCTTTGCAACTTTTCTTTAGAATCTCCCATAAGCACAGTATCATCAGCAAAAAGTAACTGTATCAACTCCCATTTTGTATGTGATTCCCCATAATTCAATCCCACCCCTCTCCCCAACACCCTAGAATTTACTTTTTACAACCCCATCTATAAATATGTTAATCCATAGTGACATTACACATCTATGTATAAGTAACTTACTAACTATTCCATACACTTGCAACATCTGCCACATTGCCACAGTAATTCTATATTAATTATTTATGTAAAATCTGCTCAAATACCTGAAGAAAGGTGAACTTCCTGGGGACAGGACGACCGGTACAACACAGCCACAATGGTCTCCTCTTCTCCTCCTTGGCCATCTCCCCGTCCCTGGTCATCGTCACTACCACTGTCCTGCCGTAGGTCTCCTGAGTCTCCGTGACACTGGTCTCACTATGTACTGGGATGGTAGTGGCAGCGAGAGTGTCACCCTTGTAGTGTAAGCTTCCCACCTGTCCACCTCTTCCCTGCACCTCTGACCTCAGCCATCTTCCTTCTAGTCTTCGTGTAAGCCTTCTTGAGCGTCTGTGTGTCCTCTGTCTCTTCTCAGGACGTTTATTTCTCTTCTCTCTCATATTCCTGGGGTTTTAAGAAGCCGGTAAGACCGATGTAAAGAAAGTGCTAGTTCCAATGTTGTGAAGAAAGTGCTAGTTCCAATGTTGTGAAGAAAGTGCTAGTTCCAATGAGAGAGAGAGGAACAAGATACAGTCACTTCCACCAGGACAGTGGAACAAGGAACACACTGTTCCACCAGGACAGTGGAACAAGGAACACAGTCACTGTTCCACCAGAAAAGTGGAACAAGGAACACACTGTTCCATCAGGACAGTGGAACAAGGAATATAGTCACCCACCATGACAGTGGAACAAGGAACACACTTACCTATCAGGACAGTGGAACAAGGAACACACTTATCTACCAGGACAGTGGAACAAGGAACACACTGTTCCACCAGGACAGTGGAACAAGGAACACACTGTTCCACCAGAACAGTGGAACAAGGAACACACTGTTCCACCAGGACAGTGGAACAAGGAACACACTGTTCCACCAGGACAGTGGAACAAGGAACACACTGTTCCACCAGGACAGTGGAACAAGGAATACACTGTTCCACCAGGACAGTGGAACAAGGAACACACTGTTCCACCAGAACAGTGGAACAAGGAACACACTGTTCCACCAGGACAGTGGAACAAGAAATACACTGTTCCACCAGGACAGTGGAACAAGGAACACACTGTTCCACCAGGACAGTGGAACAAGGAACACACTAGTTCAACACAACAACTACGTTAAACACTATGTGGTTGTGGTTAACGAGGTGTAAAGTCTACTACACGAGGGTCATTAAACATGTCACTTGTTCACCACCAGCCAATAATAATTTAATACTTAAAACGGTGATTAAAATACACTGTCAGTGTATACATATACGTATACTGAGAGATATACACGTCACGGTGTACATCCACTAAGGGACATACAACTCACGCTGTGAACACAATCACATGTATAGTTTTTCTAGACTAGTTGTAAACTAGAAGGTTAACTAGTGTAGTTCAGCTGACAAAAACTAGATGGCACTGTCACATTACGTCTAGTACAGATGACACTACCTAGATGACACTAGCATAATAGATCTAGTACAGATGACACTGCCTAGATGACACTACCTAGATGACACTACCTAGATGATACTAGCATAATAGATCTAGTACAGATGACACTAGCATCATCGTTCTGGTCTCCGTGTCGACCAGAGGCGCATTTACGGAAAAGAGCGCCTATGGCAAGCACTGAAATTGCGCCCCTGTCCAAACATCTGACACTCATCTTTCAGATAACTTTACCATACAATCAGCTCAAAAATACAAGTCAAGTTCGTTAATCTTTTAATTAACAAATTATGACACTACATGAAAATTAGAACTGCATCTTCCTTGCTTTCACTGATGCAAATTGGTCTATGATGTGTTCAAATTCATTTTTTTTTTAAGTTTCTCCTCAGCAGAGGAAGATGACAGAGTCTGCCATGACCCACGGAGACTCAAATACGAAAGTATTATCTGACTGATCTCTCACAGCTGGCGGTGGTAACTGCGATGGTTAGCATTATCTGAATAGCAATGCGAAGATTGGGTAAGACGCTCTCATATTCATGCTGAACTATAAATTCGAGAAGCTTTTCAGGTCTTGATGTTTTCGTGTTGGATCGACTTGATAGCGACATTCTGCAATCCAAAATTTCTTCATATAGCCGCTGTCCACCATCACAGCTGTAGAGTTCGCCTAAATTTTCCCTAGTTTGCACTAGAGAATGGTCTTACTGCCAGTTGTCACTGTGCCATCCTAGTGCTTCTCATCCATGATAATCAAAGACAGATCATACATCGGAAGCAAATCCTTTTTTTTCACTGTCCGAGGATGGCTTGTGTGACTTTAATAAAAACTGCTCAGTGGCGCCCCCTTTCAAATGGCGCCCAGGACACGTGCCATACCTGGCATACTTTAGGTACGCCACTGGTGCCGACACTGTGACGGCTGCCTCGCCCTCTTTATCTAATAATTTCTAACACTGACGATGGCATCGAAGTCTGGGCTGCTTCTCCCAAACACTCCTCCCAACCTACCATAACTACCACCATTCTCCATCTAGATTTATTTTCCTCGGGATAATTTTTTAAGACAAACGCCGCCGTAAAACTGAGAAAGTTCAGGAAGAAAATAAAAGCATTTCTAATAGAAAGCAAATATATTTTTTAGAAAAAAAAGAAAGAAAAAAAAGAATACACATTTCTACAAAACATTTGCCCCAATATACAATACTATTTACATTTATTAATAAAAATATTCACAACACGATATATATATATATATATATATATATATATATATATATATATATATATATATATATATATATATATATATATATATATATATATATATATATATATATATATATATATATTTATTAACTAATATCACAAACTTAAAAGTTATATAAATAATAATTTGTTCTTGAGGACAAACCACCTCAACGATTTAATAAATATGATCATTATGGAGACACAATTATTACCTACGTCATGAATCAATCCCCCCCTTCTCCCCTCGTTCAAAATCTAGGAAGGAAGGGGAAGGGAGGGGGGGGGAGTTCCAGGGAGCCTGGGTGAGTGCAGGCGCTCCGTGACTCCTGTGGGTTTAGCACTTCTCCTACGTGGGTGATACCAGTCATCCAGGTGGAGGTGAAGGGGGATTATGGACGGATGGGGAAGATATTTTAACTCGTGATCAGTGAAAAGGCGGGGCCAGGAGCTATGACTCTACCCCTGCAACCACAAATAAGTGAGTACAAATAGGTGAGTACACACAGCTATGGCTCGAGCCCTGTAACCACAATTAGATGAGTACAATTATGTGAGTACATGACCTGACACTCGACCCCTCCAAGCACATACGAGTACAAGTACTCAAGTCCTGAGAGTACTAACACACACTGGTCTGGTTCCCTCTTCTACATGTGGAACTGCCTTCATAAATTACACACATATGCAACACTTGGGTATCTTTATTGAGGAAACGTTTCGCCCCACAGTGGCTTCATCAGTCTATGAGGAGTTTGAGGTAATCAGTCCCTCAATCTTTTCATGATTGATGGACTGATTACGTCGACTCAAGGTTGAGGGACTGATTACCTCAAACTCCTCCTGTTCTTCACGATTCTCCTTTCTAAGGACTGATGAAGCCAGTGTGGCGAAACGTTTCCTCAATAACGATACCCAAGTGTTTCATATGTGTGTAATTTATCAACATGTCGGTTCTCTGAGGCATTCATCTACATGGAATTGGCTTGTCGTAGTGGGCTTCAGTTCCACGCTACAAGACCCTTCAGCGCATCTACCGCATGAAGCGCAAGTAGTAATGTGGCGGAAGACGTTGACCGGAAGTAGCAGAGATGGGAGGCTGACATCTGGCCCCGGAAGTGGTTGTTGTGTGTGTTGGTGGTAGCGTGGCGCTGCTGGTGGTGGTGGTGGTGGTGGTGGTGGTGGTGGTGGTGGTGGATGGTGAGGATGAGGGAGAATAGAGCCTAGGGATAGAGAGGATGACCTGGTCACTCTCCTGGTTGTAGCAAGATGCTTGATGCTGACCCAACACTCTGTGGGAAAATGAGAGGTCAGTAAGACTGATTTATTGTGCAACATTTGATTAACAATTTGCAACCAGGCGAACTTTTAAGAAACATTATCTCAGTCTACTGCAGGATTTCATACAGAGTGTGCAGGTTCGAATCCTGCTGTGGACTGAGATTTATATATTTGTTTATATATATATATATATATATATATATATATATATATATATATATATATATATATATATATATATATATATTTGATTACTACATTACATGGAATTTAATCTGTAAATTCCAACGATCTCTCTCTCTCTCTCACACACACACACAGGAACCATACATAGTTTTAAGACGAGGTATAATAAAGCTCATGGAGCAGGGAGAGCAGAGACCCAGTAGCGGACAGCGAAGAGGCGGGGCCAGGAGCTGAGTCTCGACCCTTGCAACCACAATTAGGTGAGTACAATTAGGTGAGTACACACACACACACACACACATACACGGTGCTGTTTCTGGTATATGTCAATGACATGACGGAAGGAATAGACTCAGAAGTGTCTCTGTTTGCAGGTGATGTGAAGTTGATAAGAATTCAAACGGACGAGGACCAGGCAGAACTGCAAAGGAATCTGGACAGGCTGCAGGTCTGGCTCCTGGATTTCACCCCCACCAAGTTCAAAGTCATAAAGATTGGGGAAGGGCAAAGAAGACCACAGACAGATACGTCAGGCCCATACTAGAGTATGCAGCACCAGTCTGGAACCCACACCTGGTCAAGCACGTCAAGAAACTAGAGAAAGTGCAAAGGTTTGCGACAAGGTTAGTTCCACAACTCAGGGGTCTGTCTTATGAAGAAAGGTTGAGGGAAATAGGACTAACAACACTGGAGGAAAGAAGGGTCAGAGGAGACATGATAACGACATACAAAATACTGCGGGGAATTGACAAGGTAGATAGTGACAGGTTGTTTCAGAGAGGGAACACAGAAACAAGGGGACACAACTGGAAGCTGAAGACTCAGATGAGTCAAAGGGATGTCAGGAAACATTTCTTCAGCCACAGAGTAGTCAGGAAGTGGAATGGACTAGAGAAAGATATAGTGGAGGCAGGAACCATACATAGTTTTAAGACAAGGTATGATAAAGCTCATGGAGCAGGGAGAGCAGAGACCCAGTAGCAGACAGCGAAGAGGCGGGGCCAGGAGCTGAGTCTCGACCCCTGCAACCACAATTAGGTGAGTACAATTAGGTGAGTACAGAGTACAGTCCAGGGGGCCAAAGACTACAAACCTCACTCATGGAAAAGGAGTACACACACACTCCCGGCCCTTGAATACCGGAGAGAATGAACCTAGAAGCGACCAGCCAAGTGGCGGAGCCAGGAGCTCTGAATCGACCCCTGCAAGCACATATAGGTGAGTACACACACACACACATACGCACCTGGAGGCATGGTAGGCGTTGGCCCAGGAATCTCTGTAGACTGGTGGGAGATCAAGAGGCCTCCTCTTCCTTCCTCCCAGCTGCTTCACCACCGACACAACCACACACATAAACAACATACTGCCTGGGGGAGATATGATAAAGTCAGGGACAGGGTTTGACAAGGTTAGGATCCCTAACTTTATTAACAAGTTATTTACAAGTTAAGGATTCCTAACTTTATTGACAAGCTAAGAGCTGTTACCTACATCAGCTCATTTGAAAGCATTTTAATTGTTATGAAACATACAAGTAGGGAACAGGATGAAGTTGGAGCCATCTGTGGGCCAGCTGTGAGCCAGCTGTGGGCCAGCTGTGAGCCATCTGTGGGCCAGCATTTTCATTTGATCAACTGACTTTATCTCGTTGACATCATAATGGTGTACGAATGTGTTCCAGACTCGAGTCATCCTGGGATATATGATCTCAGATGAAGTGATGTTCTGGAGAAGGTTACAGCCAGAGTGAAGTTGTTGCTGGCTGCCCGTCTTGTGGTATAGAAGTTCACTTCTCGCTGTCCTCGAAGTGGAGACAAGTGTGGTACTTTGACTATGTTGGTCTTGTACATGACAGTAAGGCCACCCACATCCCTCCTGTGTTGAAGGATCTGCTGAAGTGACAGATCTATCCAGCAACTTCACTCTGGCTGTAACCTTCTCCAGAACATCACTTCATCTGAGATCATTTATCCCAGGATGACTCGAGTCTGGAACACATTCATACACCATTATGATGTCAACGAGATAAAGTCAGTTGATCAAATGAAAATGCTGGCCCACAGCTGGCTCACAGCTGGCCCACAGATGGCTCTAACTTCATCCTGTTCCCTACTTGTATGTTGCATAACAATAAAAATACTTTCAAATGAACTGATGTAGGTAACAGCTCTTAGCTTGTCAATAAAGTTAGGAATCCTTAACTTGTAAATAAAGTTAGGGATCCTTAACCTAACCTTGTCAAACCCTGTGTAAAGAGTGAGAGAGAGAGAGAGAGAGAGAGAGAGAGAGAGAGAGAGAGAGAGAGAGAGAGAGAGAGAGAGAGAGAGAGAGAGAGAGCAGTACTTACCTCCTAAGATGATACAGGTGTAAGAGATGCCAGGATTAACATTATCTATGACCAGGATAAACCCCAGCATCACCAGGAACAACGATAACGATAACACAGCATACACCGCCGTCATCTGTATGGCATACATACATTAATACATAAGAACATAAGAAAGAAGTAACACTGCAGCAGGCCTACTGGCCCATGCGAGGCAGGTCCAATTCTCCCACCGGCTTAAGCCAGTGCCTTAACCTAGTCAGGTCAGTCACATTCACTTAAGGGATGAGCACGGCATCTGACCTAGTAGGCCTAGTGCAGTGTTCCTTTTTATGTTCTTAAAACAACTAGTAATATAAATTTTTTTTGGGGGGTAGGGGGTAGCTGTTTAGATTTATTGCTTATAAATCAGCAGTATTTTTAAGTAATGAAAATCGGAACAAGGACTATTGGTGTAATTTTTTTAAACAGATCCCCCCCCCCAAAAAAAAAAAAGGTAAGACTGCTCACCCATGACTGTTGTTGTTGCTGTTGTTCCTTCTCATTACTTGTCCTGGACATGTTGATAGTAACTATCGCAATAGTTACGTTGGTTGTAGTTCCACTGGGCTGGTTAGCACTCGTGATTGTCCCTCCTGTCACTCAGGTCACCCTTGTTGAAGTAGTGGTCCCCCAAGGGTCACCAGGTCACCCTTGTCACTGGTACTCCACCTGTACTGGAGGAGACGTGATGCTTGATCGTCAGTTTTGGAAATGTATAAAATATCGATAAGTTGAAGATTAAGACACGTATGCAACAGATGGGTGTCTTTATTGTTGAAACGTTTCGCCCACACAGTGGCTTCTTCAGCCATGACTCACGAAATCGTAATAACACGATTGCAAACAAACCATACCACGGGTGGGGTTAGAACCCGCGGTCAGTCTCAAAACTAGCGCGTCGGTCTGGAGTTTTGAGACTCTCTCTGATCGCGGGTTCTAACCCCACCCGTGGTATGGTTTCTTCAGTCATATATGAGGCAGCAGGTATGGTAGTGAAATGAAGACGATGTAATCAATTCATCAACCTTGGAGATACTTTAACACTTATAATAGCGATTAATGTAAACTTTAAGTGTGTATACACCGTGAGACATACATCTCAGTGTGTATATCCTGTGTATTATGCACAATAATTATTATATGTGTTTTGGTTACTGAAGTAATCTCTAGATATGAAAATGGCAGCAGTTATAAGATTACCTGTGTTTCTTGTTTTGGAAAATTGGGTACAGTAGCTGGCTAAGCAGGAGGACCAGGAGGGACACCAGCTGTCTCCTTCACAACACCAGCTGTCTCCTTCACAACACCAGCTGTCTCCTTCACAACACCAGCTGTCTCCTTCACAACACCAGCTGTCTCCTTCACAACACCAGCTGTCTCCTTCACAACACCAGCTGTCTCCTTCACAACACCAGCTGTCTCCTTTACAACACCAGCTGTCTCCTTCACAACAAACACCAAGCACACTGACACTTTTTTTTTTATTGTTAATGATTGTAACTGATTTTCATTGTATTTAGTACAAGGACCAGGAGCTGTGGTACAGCATTGAAGTACCAGGAGCTGTGGTACAGCACTGAAGGACCAGGAGCTGTGGTACAGCATTGAACCCTCCACACTCCAAAAACATCTTAATTATATGTATAATTGTTCACATGCAGAGCTTTATAAAGCTTTGTCAAGCTTTATAAAGCTTTGGCAAGCTTTATAAAGCGTTGGCAAGCTTTATAAAGCTGTACAAGATTAAAAAAACATGAAATGGTCGGTGATAGAACCTTCATCTCACAAGCGAGTAGACCTGGGCTCGAATCCTGGTCGGAACAAGACGCTGCCCCTGTTTCACCTGACAGTAAATATGTATCCGAGTGTGAGGAGCCAGGACACATGTATTAACCTTTACCACACGTGAATATACAAGACTTACCTGTATTTATATATACAAATAAATGTAGACTTGCCAACGATGTTAGTGAGGTGTACTGGAGGTGTTACTGGGACGGTGGTGAGGGATAGACTGCAGCTCCAGGTCCCACCTAGCCCTGCAAGTGACGTCCCATCACTATGGATGTAGGGCAACCAATCAACTGATTAGATAATGATTTGTTGTATTCCATGACAAGTGTTGACACCGGTGGCAACAAGTGGGTCACTGGGTTATTGCCACTGATACAGAATAGTGAGTCTTCAACGGGTTTCTTTACTGACCTCAAAAATGGTTTTGATACCGTGGAATATAACGTACGAAACATAGTCTGCTGATACCGACATTTATTAGAGAAAACGTTTCACCTATAATAATAATAATAATAATAATAATAATAATAATAATAATAATAATAATAATAATAATAATAATAATAATATAATCTTTAATTCTACAAGTACATGATACAACTTATACAGACCATAGCTGACATCAGTGACATACTATTATAGAAAGCCGTTTGTTATGCAGAGCATTTCTGGCAAATTAGGTTAATTTTGTCCCCAGGACAACAACAAACCCCTGGCTGTCTTCAAGCAGGCACTGGACAGGCACCTAAAGTCGGTACCTGACCAGCCAAGCTGTGGTTCGTACGTTGGACTGCGTGCGGCCAGCAGTAACAGCCTGGTTGATCAGGCTCTGGTCCAACAGGAGGCCTGGTCACAGACCGGGCCGCAGGGGCGTTGACCCCTGGAATTCTCTCCAGGTAAACTCCAGGATGCGACCCTCACCAGTCGACTAACACCCAGGTACCTACTTACTGCTAGGTGAACAGGGACTGAAGAAGGCACTCGTGGCGATGTTGCTCAGAGAATAACATTACGGAGTGAGGGGACGGGAGCTACATATCACCATGGCCAGGTCTCCAACTGGACAAGACCCGGGCTGGTACCGGAGAACCTCATGCACTCCCGTGTCAACTATCCTACCAGTCAACTGGCTCCACTGGGCCGTGTTTCTTACCCTCCACTTCCCTTCATCTACATCTATGACCTTCACAATGCATCACAGTGTCCCTCAACTTTCTACTTTTCTCCTCATCTACGTCTGTAAGTTCCCCAGTGTCTCGTAGGAACTTTAAATTCAGACTACGCAGTTTCTGTCATCTCAAAAAAAGCAGAGGCTTTTTGTCAAAACAGCTCTACTGTTTCTGCTGCTTCTTCCTCACTCGAATAAAGAAGCCTACTGTGTGGGCGAAACGTTTCTGAATAAAGATACCTAACTGTTGCACATGTGTCTTATCAAAATTATTAATCTATTACTCGTTGCTTTCTCCTGACCTCGCTTATGGCAGGTGGTCAAGGTCACCCACACCAGCAAATCATCTTTACCAGAAGTTTTATAATAATAATAATAATAATAATAATAATAATAATAATAATAATAATAATAATAATAATAATAACAATCTTCAATAATTATTTCCTCTCAGTTTTTACGAAGGAAGATATGTACTTCAGAAATTCCAGCAATAAAAAATATATGTAGATTAGGACGAAAATAAACTGTGCATGATGCAAGTCACTAGTGACGTGGTTCTTAGATAAATTAAAACCTAACAAATCCCCAGACTCTGATGAATTGGTCACAAGGGTTACAAAGGAATGTGAGGAGGAACTTAGCAAATCTTTGGCTAGTCTTTTCAACATATCAATACAAACTGGCATAGTACTTGATAAACGGAAAATATTAAATGTGATACCTATCTACAAATCAGGTGACAGGTCCTTAGCTTCGAACTATAGACCAATAAGCCTAACCTCCATAGTGGGAAATTTGATGGAATCAATGATTGGCGAGGCTATTCGAAGCCACCATGAAAGACATACAATGATCAATCAATCTCAACATGGTTTTACAAAGGGGCGTTCCTGTCTTACGAGTTTACTAACTTTTTTCACTAAGGTATTTGAAGAGGTAGATCATGGTAATGAATATGATATTATGTATATGGACTTCAGTAAGGTTTTTGACGGAGTTCCAAATCAGAGACTATTGAGGAAAGTCGAGGCACACGGAATAGGAGGAGAATTTTTTTTCCTGGATAGAGGCGTGGCTGACAGAGGATGCGTCACAAGCGGTGTTCCACAGGGGTCAGTGTTGGGCCCCTTGTTGTTCACAATTTACATTAACGACATAGATGAGGGAATAAATAGCGACACAATCAAGTTTGTCGACGACACCAAAATAGGCCGAGAAGCGTCAGATTCCGTTTAATATAGACAAATGCAAGGAAAACGAAATAACAGTGGCGCTTATAAACTAAGTAATGTAGATCTTAATCTGAATACGAGAAAGAGAATCGTGTATATCGTGATTATGTCTCCTCTAAGTATTCTTTCATCTGAAGTCTCTCTTCACAACTCGTCCCCTTCAGCTCTGGGACTAGTTTTTTTTGGGAATTTTTTAACTTTTTTTCTGTTATACTTGCTTGACCACTTGGTATGTCGTGTGTACTCACCTATATGTACTCGCCTATATGTGGTTGAAGGGGTTGATTCACAGCTCCTGGCCCCGCCTCTTGAGCGTGTGTGTGCAGGAGTGCAGAGGAGAGCAAGATAACACAAGACCTTGCTATCTTTATCGGTTATCTGTTGAGTAATCCGTGTCAAGGCAGATGGTATTTCGCTATATTGTTTGTTGTTGTTTGTTTGTTATTTGTTGTTGTTTATTGTTGTTGTTGTCGTCGTTGTTGTTGTTGTTATTTGCTGTTGTTGGTGATGCAAAGCTATTTTAAGAATCTAACCTAAAGACTAGAAATGGGAAGTCACACTGACACAGGAAGGTGAGGGA
Organism: Cherax destructor; assembly: GCA_009830355.1. Lineage (NCBI taxonomy): Eukaryota > Metazoa > Arthropoda > Malacostraca > Decapoda > Parastacidae > Cherax > Cherax destructor. Next base: position 213,782 of record WNWK01001854.1, on the reverse strand, counting down.
AGCAGTGTGCTTAGGAGCGGGGGACAGTGTATATAGGAGAGGGGGACAGTGTGTATAGGAAAGGGGGACAGTGTGTATAGGAGAGGGGGACAGTGTGTATAGGAGAGGGGACAGTGTGTATAGGAGAGGGGGACAGTGTGTATAGGAGAGGGGGACAGTGTATATAGGAGAGGGGGACAGTGTATATAGGAGAGGGGGACAGTTAGCTTTCAATTAACCAATCAATCAACTAATCCATCAACCCCAGCGTTCTGTCACACTCGACTACCAATCCTCCATAATCTTTACAATATAAAAATGAAGATTAGACCTAATCCAGGGTTTAAAAAATAAAAATATAGAAAAGTAATCTTTTCTCTAAGAAGCAGGATTTACTGGGGATTTAATAAAGGATAACATGAGTAGAGTATACACCGAGAGGTGTATATTATACACCTCTCGGTGTATATACAAGGATAGTTTGCACCTTCTCTATCTCTCTGTCTCTCAGTCTTTTCTGTTTTTACACAAGGTTTTTAAAGGTAAGTTAAGGTCCCTAACTTTATTTACAAGCTAAGAGTTGTTATCTTTTTCTTGTTATGAGACATACAAGTATGGAACAGGATGAAGTTGGAGCCATCTGTGGGCCAGCAATTTCATTTGACCAACTGACTTTATTTCGTTGATAGCATTATGGTGTACGAATGTGTTCCAGACTCGAGTCATACTGGAATAAATGATCTCAGATGAAGTGATGTTCTGGAGAAGGTTACAGTCAGAGTGAAGTTGCTGCTGGCTGCCCGTCTTGTGGTGTAGAAGCTCACTTCTCGCTGTCCTCGAAGTGGAGACAAGTGTGGTACTTTGACAATGTTGGTCTTGTACATAACAGTAAGACCACCCACATCCCTCCTGTGTTGAAGGATCTGCTGGAATGACAGATCTATCCAGGATGGGTCCAGGCGAGAGATGAGTCGTCTTGCTCTGTTCTCTACTCTGTCAAGCAGTCGCAGATGAGAGGGGGGGGGGTAGGCAATCCAAGAAAGTGGAGCATACTCAAGGTGTGAGCGCACTTGTGCCTCATACAGATTCTTGCAACCTCTACTGTCAAGCAGATGCGAGATACGTCGAAGTGTTGTAAGCTTCCTGGCTGCCTTGTTTGCAAGATTTACAACGTGGTTCTTCATGGTCAGTTTGGAGTCAAATTTCAATCCAGTGACATCAGCATCATCCTCGGGTACCAACTCTTTCCCATTCATTCTTACCACTGTTCCAGCATTACCATCATGGTGCCTAGATACCATCATCATTTGTGTTTTCTCAGGAACAAATGTTACCTGCCATCGTTTACCCCAGGCTGGTGATTGATGCAGCGTAGATCAGCTGGCATTTCCTCTCTTGGATAAGTAAATGTCAGAGTGCAGTCGTCTGCATATACCTCGGATTCTGGGATGAGATGATGAAGGTCATTGAAGTAGACATTCCTTAACAATGGTCCCAGCACACTTCTCTGTGGAACACTCGCACCAGTAGGATATCTTGCTGACTCTGTCCCGTTGAGAACTTCGCTTAGAGATCTACCTTGAAGGTAATCACTGAGGAGACAAAGTGTAGAGCCTGCAATTATCAGTGTTTGCAGTTTTGCCAAGAGGCCCTGGTGACATACTCGGTCGAAAGCTCCAGTAATGTCCAGTGCTACTACACAGCTGACTTTGGATTCATCCAGTGACTGGTGCCACGTAGTGGAGAGGTTTAACATCAGGTCAGCAGCAGAGTAACCTTTTATGAAGCCATATTGACGGTCACAAATAAGTGAGTGGTAGTCGAAAAACTGTCATCTGCCGTGAGATTATTGTCTCAAGAATCTTGCCAGTGATTGACAGGAGTGACACTGGTCTGTAGTTGCTGATTTCTGCTCTGCTCTTCTTTTTGTAAACAGTGACAACATTTGTCTCTTTCCACAGAGAAGACCATTTACACTGTACTAGGCAGTGATGAAAGATGCGAGTTAGAGGCCCTGCTAGCTGATCTGCATATTTACTCTGTAAATTTGGGACCAGTTTATCTGGGCACACAGCCTTTTCTTGTTCCACCGACTGAAATAGAAGATACACCTCACCCTGCCTTGTTGTCACCACTGGCAACTTTGACACAGTTCTTGATGCTAGCCAGGAGGATCCATTGTTGGATCAGGAACTTGCATCTTGGCAACAAAGTGTTCAGCAAAGAGGTCAGCTTTCTCCTGACTGCTAGTAGAGGTCCTATCCTGTCGATTTAGATTTGGAATAATCTCATCAGGTGAATAACCTTGTCGGTACTTGACCAGGACCACCAAGTTTTGGAGCCCACTACCTGGTGCCAGCTTTCTTTTTGGATCAGCCTTCCTTTAAAGACGTCCCACTTTTTGACTTCTCCCATTTGCCTACAGGCTTGCCTGTGCAGGTTCCTGTTATAGATAATGGGAGGCCTCTTATACCTTCTACAAGCCTTGTACTTAGCAGTAGCAGCCTCTCTACAACGAAAGCCAAACCAAGGCTGATCTGTAGGCTTCGCCACATACTGCCGGTGAGGGATGTGTTTATGTTGGATATTAAGGATGTGTCCAGTGAAGACATTCACTTGGTTAACATCACATTGGAGAAGAGCATTCCAATCGGTGGTGGCGAACTCAGAGCAAAGTGCTGGCCAGTTACCTCTTTTCCACAGCCAGATTGTACGTGTGGATTCCTCACCTGGTTATGTTGGGATCTTCAGTGTCGTAAAGACAGTCTTGTGGTCAGATGATCCAACATAGCCAAGGGGTTGACAAGTGACTATACCTTCTGCCAGGTCACTCACTACTGGGTCAAGGGAGGAGCCAGAGATGTGAGTAGTAGGGAAATCAACAAAGTTTCTCATGTCAAACACCGCAAGAAGGTCATCAAAGTCCCTCTGTATAAGATGTTGGTTGAGGTCACCAACAATTATAATGTGTTGAAGCAGAAGGGAGTCCACATTTGTGTGTCTCTCTCTCTCGTTAAAATTCCTTAGTGTCCCTTACTTAGTGTCCTTTATAGAAAATGATGCAATAACAATGGGAAGCTATGTTAGATTTCCAGACTTATTTTTTTAATAGTAAGATAAGATAAGATTTCTTCGGATTTTTAACCACGGAGGGTTAGCCACCCAGGATAACCCAAGAAAGTCAGTGCGTCATCGAGGTCTGTCTTATTTTCATTGGGGTCCTTAATCTTGTTCCCCAGGATGCGACCCACACCAGTCGACTAACACCCAGGTACCTATTTGCTGCTAGGTTAACATGACAACAGGTGTAAAGAAACACGTCGAAATGTTTCCATCCGCCGGGAATCGAACCCGGGCCCTCCGTGTGTGAAGCGAGAGCTCTAGCCACCAGGCCACCTATTATATACATGTATGTTTAAATTTTTGGTTAATGTGTAATCTAATTGAAAACATAAGAACACTACAGTAGGTCCTGGTGGGAGAACGTTCAGCTGATAAGTAAAATATCACTAGTTCGATACCCGGGTGAGCCCAGGTGCATGAGAAATAATAATAATAATAATAATAATAATAATATATTTATTTACTACAAGTACATGTACAAGGTATACAGACCATAGCTGACATCAATGACATACTACTATATATGTGTGTGTATGTGTGTGTGTGTGTGTATATATGTATGTGTATATGTATATGTGTGTGTGTGTGACCCAACAATTAAAATTTGCACCAATAACTCATTACAGTTGTGGCTGGGTGTAGACTAATAGATTGCTCATTGTTTTATAATTTGTTCATGAGTGCAACCATGTACAGACGTAAGTAAATTTACTTACATGATTCATTACCTTGTAACTAGTGAATTAATTACCATTGTACCTTGTTCAGCTATCAAAACTTTGGGGCCCAGTTTCTGGACCCTATATATACCTCTGTAATCTGCAAATACCTTTGTAACTTGTCATGATTGTGACCATCTGAGTTCATTACCTTTGTAACTTACTCAGCTATCAAACTTTGAGGTCCAGTCCCTGGACCCGTTATGTACCTCTGTAATCTTTTGACTACCGCCCACAGGATGGGTATGGGGTGCATAATAAAGATATCAAACTAAGAAAGCCGCTTGTTATGCTGAGCATTTTAGGCAAATTAGGTCAGTTTTGTCCCAGGATATGACCCACACCAGTCCACTAACACCCAGGTACCCATTTTAATGATGGGTGAACATAGACAACCGGTGTAAAGAAACATGGCCAATGTTTCTACCCTCGCTGGGAATCGAACATAGACTCTCGCCGTGTGAAGAGAGAGCTTTAGCCACTGGCATAATGTTGAAAAAACTAACATTTTAATAGTGAAAATGTATTACAAACAGGAAGTGTTACTGAATTAATTGAATAGATGTGTGTATACGAGGTTTTGGGAGAGGAAGCCGGGTAATGGCGTAATGGAAGAACAGTCCGGAATTTGTGGGCATTTAATCCAGTGTAATCGTAGCCGAGAGAGAATATATCGGCAAAGTGATTTAACGTCGGGATAAACGAATAAACAGTTTATCTGGTAAGGCCCAGATCTGTGAAATAACTGTCATTAATGACGATAATGAAGATAATACTGGATGCCGTGACTGTACGATATGTTCAACAGGTAAGGTATCTATTATTGTCCAATATTAGGTTACCGTCCTGTTAGAGGAAGAGGGTTTCGGGGGTCAACGCCGAAACCCTCTCCAGGGGTCAACGCCGAAACCCTCTCCAGGGGTCAACGCCGAAACCCTCTCCAGGTATCAACTAAAGAATAATTTAAGTGTCTTTTAATTTCACGTACACTTATGATTATTGTATTGATTTTATATTATATGAAAATTGTGTGTATAAATAATTGGAAACAGGGGACCAACCAATTACTGAAGATTGTCTAAAGTAATTTTTCAATAATATATACAGTCCACAACCAAATTTAATACAGCCAGTGTTACTGGCTTGAAATATTTGGTTTAATAAATTCGAGAACTACTTGTTTACATAATTTGAGGTCCAGAAGTGTGAGATGGGGAGCTGAGGTGGGCATCGAAGGAGGAGTAATGTGGTGACCCGTTATTCCTTAAGTCCCACCTACCTACGAGGTATAACTATATCAGTAAGTGTTAACTGTTTTAGATGCGCCAGAGTCCTCCCCAGTTATGTGTGTGTAGTGTTATTTCAGGATTGTACTTGTGAAATTCATGCAGCACAATTTCTCACACTTGGGAGAGAATTCCGAGAAAGTTGGTTGGCTGGTTGACGAGGGTTTAAAGCCTATCGACTACACTATGATCATTAAAGCTACACGAAACCATATTCACCAGCAGTCAAGAATACTTTAATACTTAAAATATTGATTAAATCGAACTCTCAGCTTATATAAAAAAAGGCAGGTCCCTCCAGAATCCAGCCCTAACTGTTCCACATGTGTCTTATTCCTCATCTTGGAGATGTTTTATACCATTTCCAACATAACCTCTTCTTTCATAGACCCATCTGCTGACACGTCCACTCAAAAATATCTGAACACATTCACCTCCTCCATACTCTCTCCCTCCAATCTCATGTCCAATCTTCCGTTACCTATTTTTTTTGTTATCCACATCACCTTAGAGGGGAATGTATGAGAGTATAGTTATACCAACGCTCTTGTATGGGTGTGAGACATGGGTGGTGAATGTTGCAACAAGGAGAAGGCTGGAGGCAGTGGAGATGTCATGTCTGAGGGCAATGTGTGGTGTGAATATAATGCAGAGACTCCGTAGTTTGGAAATTAGGAGGAGGTGCGGGATTACCAAAACTATTATCCAGAGAGCTGAGGAGGGGTTGTTGAGCTGGTTTGGACATGTAGAGAGGATGGAACAAAATAGAATGACTTCGAGAGTGTATAGATCTGTAGTGGAGGAAAGGCAGGGTAGGGGTCGTCCTATTAAAGGTTGAAGGGAGGGGGTAAAGGAAGTTTTGTGTGCGAGGGGCTTGGACTTTCAGCAAGCGTGAGTGAGCGTGTTAGATAGGAGCGAATGGAGACAAATGGTTTTTAGGACTTGACGTGCTGTTGGAGTGTAAGCAAGGTAACATTTATGAAGGGTTTCAGGGAAACCGGCAGGCCGGACTTGAGTCGTGGAGATGGGAAGTACAGTGTCGGCACTCTGAAGGAGGGGTGTTAATATTGCAGTTTTATAACTGTAATGTAAGCACGCCTATCACAAGACAGTGATGGAGTGAATGATGTTGAAAGTTTTTCTTTTTCGGGCCACCCTGCCTTGGTGGGAAACGGCCGATGTCTTAATAAAAAATTCCACCATAACTGTCAGACACTGCAGCACAACGATATCTTGGTACAGAGGACATCATCCACTATTCATCGCGTATTTACTAGTTACAAGTAAGAAGGACTGGACTCTGGAGAGACCTGCCTCCTTATTTCTGCTAGTGAATCCCGTCCCCAGCAACGCCTTCAAGATCTTTCACCTCACCTTCGACAGTATTTAAGGCTCTGTCCCCATGCTTCAGCTTCATATTGTTCCAGACTATGGAGCTGAACTCTTGTCCAGGCTGAGGGACTAACCACCTCAAATACTTTTTCTCCGAGGTTGATGGACTGATTACATATATTTATTTCATATCTACTGCTGCCTTTATATTCGACTGAAGAAGCCTACTGTATTGGTGGAACGTTTCATCAATAAAGATATCTAACTGTTGTATATATGTCCTTAAATCCTCAGTTTGTCGGTATTTTATACAATTTCCAGTATAACTGAAAAATATCTTTTGGACTTCTGTTACTAAATCTTGAAATAAATCCTAGTAATGTGTTAGACTTATTGCGCACACTTAGGCACTGCTGTCTTGGCTTCAGAATTCTGCTTACCATGACTCCCAAGTCTTTTTCACATTGTGTATGATCAAGTTCTATATCACTGTAACGCAGTTATTACGTTACTCAAATAAATACTGGAGCCTAGGGGTAACAGCCTTGTCTAGGGGGATTTAAAATATTAAACAGAATACGCCAACCTGGGGCCAAGTTTTTCTTCACAAAAACTAAATAGTCTATATTTACATTATTTATCAGGAAGGGCAATTAAATTCACTTTTATAAAAATATACCTATATTAATAGTAAACTTACATATACAACCTACCCTATGTATATTACATAAAACACACCAGTATACCTGTACCAGGTACGCACTTAGGCCACCTGCAAAATATTACCTAAACCCACAGTGGTAATAGTTACTTAAAATATATATAAACAGTGGGGCTCCATGACACTATCTTTCTGCCGGACTCTTAGCTTACAGGCAAAAACACTTCACCTGTACTCTCCAGAACAGAGGTCCCTCCACACTAGGGCCTTAAATGTAACATCATAAGAATGCAACAAGTGACCGTTCCCCATTCAGATTTGATCCCATTAATGGAAACTCTGCTTTCTATTGGTAAGCCATGTCTCGATTCATGTTAGAACTTTACCTCCTATACCATGAGCTGCCTAGTAGTCGATTCACATTTGTCGGGAAGCACGGAGAATGGGTTCGAGGTTTCCACGTCAGTTTCCTGGATCTTCGTTGTTTCCACGTCAGTCTCCTGGATCTTCGTTGTTTCCACGTCAGTCTCCTGGATCTTCGTTGTTTCCACTTCAGTCTCCTGGATCTTCGTTGTTTCCACGTCAGTCTCCTGTATCTTCGTTGTTTCCACGTCAGTCTCCTGGATCTTCGATGTTTCCACGTCAGTCTCCTGGATCTTCGTTGTTTCCACCTCTCTATCTGTCCTCTTGATCCTCAGCTTCGTTCCATGCTGCCCGGCCACTGTCCAGGTTCCTTTCTTGACCTGAGGATTCACAGCAGGAGGATTACTACGAATCCTCTTGTTTTCTTCACGCAATCGCCGATTCTCGAGCCTGGCCACCCTTAGCTCCTCCTTAAGCTGGTAGAGTTGCTCAATAGGTCATCTTGGTTCAGATTTACAGAGAACACACTAGACACGTCTTTACAGGAGCAACGTACACATCACCACTGAACAGCGACGATGTTCTTAATAAAATAATAATGTATTTGATGTTGTTATTTTTCCTAAACCGGCGTTGAATTTACCTGTGTCATCTGTGATGCAACTGTTGAACACAAACGAAGTGTGAGATATCCCGTTCTCAGAGGGGCCACAATTTTTTGCATTTTTTATTCCACCTGAAAGTTACAGAAAGTTATGATGGTTCAAGCTGACGCTGCTCCCCCTTCCCCCTCTTCCCCCCCCCATCACTCAGCCAGAGTTTGTTGATAAACGATGCCGGGGTGAGAGAGTTGTAACCCCTGAGCAAAGCTTCGGTCGATCGCCACACACACACACGGGGTTGAAAGATCGACCTTGTTGACGCCTTAGTCCCAGTGACCCCCCCCTCCCCCTTCCTCGTGTATTATGAGACGTCGTTTAATTTTCAGAAATTCAATGCGGCTATTAAACCCCCCTCCCCCCCGGGCCTTAGTGCTGTAGGATGCTGAAATATTCCATCTGCCCGGGTTCAGAACGTTCCATCTGCCCGGGTTCAGAACGTTCCAGCTGCCCGGGTTCAGAACGTTCCAGCTGCCCGGGTTCAGAACGTTCCAGCTGCCCGGGTTCAGAACGTTCCAGCTGCCCGGGTTCAGAACGTTCCAGCTGCCCGGGTTCAGAACGTTCCAGCTGCCCGGGTTCAGAACGTTCCAGCTGTCCGGGTTCAGAACGTTCCAGCTGCCCTGGTTCAGAACGTTCCATCTGCCCGGGTTCAGAACGTTCCATCTGCCCGGGTTCAGAACGTTCCATCTGCCCGGGTTCAGAACGTTAAGAATGAGTCACTTATGCAACATTTGGGAATCTTTATTAGGAAAAACGTTTGGCCGGCCAGTGGCTTCTTCAGTCCAACACAGAGAAGAATGGATGAAGATCAGAAAGAGTTTGAGGGAATCAGTCGCTCACCCTCGTAAGACTGGTCAAGAAACAGGACAAGTGTTTCCTGACGCTGGTCTTAGTTATATGATGACTCGCCACTGAAGCTTTTGGTCATCTGACCGAGGCCTTCCGCCGGCTTACCTCTCCATCCACCACTTTAAAAATTATGGTTATAATTATAAAACTATTTTACAAGAGTTTAATGTTTTTTTAATGCGCTGAAGACGTGAAGTTTACCTCAAGAAAAACGTAAAATTTGCCAGCGAAAACACCCGGAGTTTACACGCGAAAACACCTGAATTTTTCACGCAAAACACCTGAAGTTTACACGCAAAATACCTGAAGTTTACACGGGAAAACACCTGAAATCTACACGCGAAAACACCTGAAGTTTACAGGCAAAACATCTGAAGTTTACACGGGAAAACACTTGAGGTTTACCCTAAAAACACCCTAAGTTTAAGCCCGAAAAACCTGAAGTTTACACGCAAAACACCTGTATGCACGGGAAACACCTGTTTACACGGGAAACACCTGTTTACACGGGAAATACCTGTTTACACGGGAAACGCCTGTTTACACGGGAAACACCTGTTTACACGGGAAACACCTGTTTACACGGGAAACACCTGTTTACACGGGAAACACCTGTTTACACGGGAAACACCTGTTTACACGGGAATCACCTGTTTACACGGGAAACACCTGTTTACACGGGAAACACCTGTTTACACGGGAAACACCTTTTTACACGGAAACACCTGTTTACACGGGAAACACCTGTTTACACGGGAAACACCTGTTTACACGGGAAACACCTTTTTACACGGGAAACACCTGTTTACACGGGAAACACCTGTTTACACGGGAAACACCTTTTTACACGGGAAACACCTGTTTACACTGGAAACACCTGTTTACACGGGAAACACCTGTTTACACGGGAAACACCTGTTTACACGGGAAACACCTTTTTACACGGGAAACACCTGTTTACACGGGAAACACCTGTTTACACGGGAAACACCTTTTTACACGGGAAACACCTGTTTACACGGGAAACACCTGTTTACACGGGAAACAATCAGGTGTTGGACAACGCCGACGAAGTTTCCATTTAATGTATTTTCTGGTTTACATAATATACAATATTGTCGAGTGTATGAGTGTATGTTAATGTGTATGACTGTATGTTAATGTGTATGAATGTATGTTAATGTGTATGAATGTATGTTAATGTGTATGAATGTACGTTAATGTGTATGAATGTACGTTAATGTGTATGAATGTATGTTAATGTGTATGAATGTATGTTAATGTGTATGAATGTATGTTAATGTGTATGAATGTATGTTAATGTGTATGAATGTATGTTAATGTGTATTAACTGTTTTACTGACTCTTGAGTTCAGTTTAGGAAGTAGGAGAGTGAGGTGAGTTGAGGTGAAGGTGACATGAGGTGATGGTGATGTGAGGTGAAGGTGAGTTGAGGTGAAGGTGATGTGAAGTGAGGTGAAGAGGACCTGTCATTGTCTGGTCTTCTCTCTTCTCTCTCTCTTTCTCTCTCTCTCAGATCAAAATTAAGACGCGTGCGTACTTGCACACACGCCTGTATGTTCACTTGACCACAAAATACAAGGAAGCAAAGGAGGGGTTCGTACCCATGGACAACAGAAATAACGGGAAGATCAGAACGAGCCCTTAGTTACCCAAAGGTGTAGAGAGGCCAGAACTAAGTGTGCTAGAGAATGGAAAAAGTATAGAAGACAAAGGACCCAGGAAAATAAGAAGATTATCGAAGAGCCATGAATAAATATGCATGTATAAGGAGGGAGGCCCAGTGGCATTACGAGAATTATACAGCATTGAAAGCCAAAGCTGTTGTACAGCCACATCAGGAGGAAAACAACAGTCAAGTACCAGGTAATAAGGCTAAGGAAGGAAGGCAGGAAGGGAGATCACAAGAAACGACCGAGAATTGTGTGAAGAGCTCAGTATAAGATTTAGAGAGGTATTTTCAATGGAGATAGAAAGGACTCCAGCAAATCGGAATGGTATGGTACACCAATAAGTGCTGGACACACTACATACAACTGAGGAAGAGGTGAAGAGGCTGCTAAGTGAACTAGATGCCTCAAAGGCGGTGAGACTGGATAACATCTCTCCATGGGTCCTGTGAGAGGGAGAAGAGGCACTGTGTGTACCACTAACAACAATCTTCAACACATCTATCGAAACAAGGCAACTACCTGAGGTGTGGAAGCCAGCAAATGTGGTCCCAGTTTTCCAGACAGGAAACAGACAGACAGCATTAAACTACAGACCAGTGTCACTGACATGCATAATATGCATGGCCTGGTCACAGACCGGGCCGCAGGGGCGTTGACCCCTGGAACTCTCTCCAGGTATATTCTCTCCAGGTATGCAAAGCTGTGGAAAAGATTATCAGATGAGTAGTGGAGCATCTAGAAAGGAATGAGCTTATACACGATAACCAGAACGGTTTCAGGGAGGAAAAATCCTGTGTCACAAACCTACTTGAGTTTTATGACAAGGTAACAAAAGTAAGGCAGGAGAGAGAGGGGTGGGTAGACTGAATTTTCATGGACTGTAAGAGGGCTTTGGTTAGATACAATTCCACACAAGAGATTAATGCAAAAGTTAGAGGAGCAGGCAGGAATAAGCAGAAAGACAGTGCAATTGATCAGGGAGTACCTGAGAGGAAGGAAACAACGAGTGATGGTAAGTGACTAGGTGTCAGTGTGGCCACATGTGACGAGCGGGGTTCCACAAGGGTCAGTCCTAGGGCCAGTGCTGTTTCAAGTGTATATGTGAATGACATGATGGAAGGGATAGATTCAGAGGTGTCCCTGTTTGCAGACGATGTGAAGATAATGCGGAGAATTCAAGCGGTCGAGGATTAGGCAGGACTACAAACGGATCTGGACAGGCTGCGAGCCTGGTCCAAAAACTGGAAAGCCATGAGGATTGGGGAAGGTTAAAAAAAACTGCAGACGGAGTACACACTAACGGGGCCAAAGGATGCAAACCTCACTCAAGGAAAAGGATCTTGGGGTGAATATCATACCGAACACATCTCCTGAAGCGCACATCAACCAGATAACTGCTGCAGCATACAGGTGCTTCGCAAACCTAAGAATAACGTTTCAATACCTGAGTAAGGAATCATTCAAGACTCTGTACACCGCGTAAGTCAGGCCCATACTGGAGTATGCAGCACCAGTTTGGAACCCACACCTGGTAAAGCACGTCAAGAAATTGGAGGAAGTGCAAAAGTTTGCAATAAGACTAGTCCTGGAGATAAGGGTTATGTTCTGCGAGAAGAGGTTAAGGTAAATGAACCTGACGACACTAGAGGGCAGGAGGGATAGGGTGGGCATGACAACGACATATAAAATACTGAGAGGAATTGACAAGGTGGATAGGGACAATATATTTCAGAGATGGGACACAGCAACAAGGGGTCACAGTTGGAAGTTGAAGACTCGGATGAATCACAGGGATGTTAGGAAGTATTTCTTCAGCCATAAAGTTGTCATGAAGTGGAACAATCTGGAGAGTGATGTAGTGGAGGCAGGATCCATACATAGCTTTAAAAAGAGGTACGATAAAGCTCATGGAGCAGGGAGAGAGAGAGGACCTAGTAGCGACCAGCGAAGAGGCGGGGAAAGGAGCTATGACTCGACCCCCTACAACTACAAATGAGCACACACACACACACACACACACACACTAACAAGCGACATGTTTGGAAGTATAAATACTGCTGATACACAAAACAGTTTTTTTTCTTGTGGAATAAATTTATAATTTTTCGCAACCAGCCAGCCAGTCTGTCAGTCAGTCAGTCAGTCAGTCAGTCAGTCAGTCAGTCAGTTAGCCAGCCAGTCAGTCAGCCAGCCAGTCAGTCAGTCAGCCAGCCAGTCAGTCAGTCAGTCAGTCAGTCAGTCAGTCAGTCAGTCAGCCAGCCAGTCAGCCAGCCAGCCAGCCAGTCAGTCAGCCAGCCAGTCAGTCAGTCAGTCAGTCAGTCAGTCAGCCAGCCAGTCAGTCAGTCAGCCAGCCAGCCAGTCAGTCAGTCAGTCAGTCAGTTAGTCAGTCAGTCAGCCAGTCAGTCAGTCAGTCAGCCAGTCAGTCAGTGTCCACTCGCAGGAAAACAACGGATATAATCATATCACTCAGATATTAAAAAAAAAATATTGAAAATATATGATATTTGTATGTTTATATATGGAATACCCTCCAGGTAGACTCCAGGTAGACTACAGGTAGGTAGACAGGGATACATGATACAGGGATACATGGTACAGGGATACATGATACAGGGATACATGATACAAAGATACATGATACAGATATACATGATACAGATATACATGATACAGAGATACATGATACAGATATACATGATACAGGGGTACATGATACAAAGATACATGATGCAGATATACATGATACAGGGATACATGATACAAAGATACATGATACAGATATACATGATACAGATATACATGATACAGGGGTACATGATACAAAGATACATGATGCAGATATACATGATACAGGGATACATGATACAATGATACATGATACAGATATACATGATACAGGGATACATGATACAGATATACATGATACATGTATACATGATACAGATATACATGATACAGGGATACATGATACAAAGATACATGATACAGATATACATGATACAGGGATACATGATACAAAGATACATGATACAGATATACATGATACAGATATACATGATACAAGGATGCATGATACAAAGATACATTATACAGATATACATGATACAGGGATACATGATACAAAGATACAGAGACACATGATACAAGTATGCAGGGACACATGATACAAGGATACAGGGACCATTGATACAAGGATGCAGGGACACATGATACAAGTATGCAGGGACATATGATACATGGACACGTGATACAAGGATACAGGGACATATGATACAAAAATACAGGGACACATGATACAAGGATACAGGGACACATGATACAGGGACACATGATACAAGGATACAGGGACACATGATACAAGGATACAGGGACACATGATACAAGGATACAGGGACACATGATACAAGGATACAGGGACACATGATACAAGGATGCAGGACACATGATACAAGTATGCAGGGACATATGATACAAGGATACAGGGACACATGATACAAGGATACAGGGACATATGTTACAAAATGACACGATATCTATTAACAATAGATATCTCCAGTGAACACTAGAAAGGAAAGCCCTTCTAGCATCCAGCCTGTTACTGGGCTTTTGCAACAAAGTCAGTATCCTGGTTCAGTTATCCGACATATTATATAGATTAAGGGGATTGCAACTGATAGGGTACTAACCAAACATATATATTTAAAAGGTTTATTAACAAAGTGAGAAAATCTAGGGTAGCAAAGTAAATCAAATATAAAGATATTAATTAAGATATCAATTAGGATAATTAGGAGGGTAGCTCCTACACTGCTCTCATATACAATAAGTCTGTGCTGAGGGCACATATATATAAATGACTCAGAAGTACCATCAGGTACAATGTCAGTAATAACAATAATATATACAAATAATAATAAATGTGTGTACGAGTGTGCTCCCGGTAACTCTAAGACTCGACTCAACCAGTGTACGACAGAACAACTTCTCATAAGCTAGCTGTACTAACAAACTGACAATCAGAACAGCTTGATTGTCCAGTAAAATGACCACTTCGCCGAACAGCAATATAACAGGCAACAGCAACACAGCGTCAGGAACAAGGAGATAGAAAATCGACCCTAACTGGGGACCATCAGTAGATCCTCCAAAACAGTCATAAAACTCCCTTTCTACTGAAACTAGGTTCAGCATAAACAATCCCAAACTGTGGCGGTGCACAGATGCCTTGTCGAAGTAGGTCCAGAGCTATAGCTTGAGACCTGAGTTTTATCAGAGTGTCAAGGTGACACACAACCCAGAACAACGTCGAAAAATCACTGTCTAGTCTATTCTCTGTGAACAGAGTTCTGAGAAGTATGATTCGCCTCACCCACGAATGCATACTCTACCCAACAGAGTCTAATGTCGAGAAAACAAGAAGAAATGGAGTGAGGTGTTGACTCGACGAGGGTCAGCTGGCCAGAGAGAGAGAGGGAAGAGGAACAACCACCCAACTCAGGTGTGTTCAGAGACTGACTCCTCCCCCCAACAAGACGCCGGCAGCATAACTAGTTTGCTAACACCAAGGCAGTTACTACACTCTCTCAAACACAACAATATTACATCCTACCTAATATATATAGCTAAGTTAAATAATAGTCTAATAATAATATAAAGCAAAATATTAACGATTTAGCTATAATCGAGAATATTCGCAATATAAAATTATAGAAAATGGAAATATACATTATATACATTGAGGCCCAGTTCAAGGGTCGCAATAATATATGATACAAAAATAAAGGGACACATGATACAAGGGTACAGGGACACATGATACAAGGATACAGGGACACATGATACAAGGATACAGGGACACATGATACAAGGATGCAGGACACATGGTACAAGGATGCAGGACACATGATACAAGGATACAGGGACACATGATACAAGGATACAGGGACACTATGGTCTGCACCTCATCTCTCAGTCACTAACACCTGGCTATCTGTAGTGTGTGTGTGTGCGCACCTATTTGTGGTTGCAGGGGATGTTGAGTCACAGTTCCTGGCACTTTAGACTTGGCGGGGTTGACACTGAACAGCCACTTCCAGCACTGACTGTTTCCCCACACCAAGCAGAGCGAGCAGCAGTAGCAAGCAGTCAGTGGTTCCTGCTAGCAGAGAACACAAGAGAGGCATAAAACAATAACAAGGGGATAAGAACAGTAGCGCTAAAAATGAGAGAAACGAGGCGAACATGAGTGATACATGTTGGGGAGAGTTTTGCTCAGGGGAGAGTTATGTTTGTACTGTATTTTGTGGAAGAGAACGAATAGGGGGAAGTTGTAAATGATGAGAGGGAGAGAGAGAGAGGATAAGGTGGTAGTGAGGGAAGGTAATGTGATTGGGTAATCCACCTGATATAGTTCTGATATAGATTGTTAATCAATTTTTTCTCTCTCTTTCTCCCTCTCTCTCTCCTTCTGTTTCTCTCCCCTTCTCTCTGTCTCTGTATGTCTGTCTTTCTGTCTCCCTCTCCTTCTCTGTCTGTCTCTCTCTCCTTCTGTCTGTCTCTCCTTCTATGTCTGTCTCTCTCTCCTTCTGTCTGTCTCTCCTTCTCTGTCTGTCTCTCTCTCCTTCTCTGTCTGCCTCTCTCTCTCTTTCTCTCTCTCTATCGACGTCCACTTAGTCTCTCTCTCTTATCCGACTATTACACAAGACGGGAGGTAATTTCAATAATGTAACCTACTTAATTGGTCCAGGCATTACCTTGCTGATTACCCTATTTAAACACTGGCTGAAAAATATACCACAGCGAGTATACTCCAGCTAGTATACCACAGCGAGTATACCTCAGATAGTATACCACAGCGAGTATACTCCAGCTAGTATACCACGGCGAGTATACTCCAGCTAGTATACCACGGCGAGTATACTCCAGCTAGTATACCACAGTGAGTATACTCCAGCTAGTATACCACAGTGAGTATACCTCAGATAGTATACCACAGTGAGTATACTCCGGCTAGTATACCTACTCCCTTCCTCCTCCTCCTCTCATCCCTCACACAAGTTCAATATTTGCAGGCATAAGGTCAATAAATATGTCAATAACTCTCTTGTGTCCCTCGTTGCTTGGCACCACAATACATCACTCTGCGGAGTTGTGTTTTCAGCAGTCTTGGTCCTCTTCAACTGCCCTCAAGTCTTGTGAACAATGACGAACATTTGTGAGAAAGATGCTGCTCTCTTTTTTTCTCGTTCGTCCTGTGAGAGATTCATGTTTTGGGATGCAGCCTCTTGCTCTACTAGCAAGGTGGATTTACATAGTATCAGGCGAGGGAGGTAGTCTCTCTCTCTCTCTCTCTCTCTCTCTCTCTCTCTCTCTCTCTCTCTCTCTCACCTGATTTGAACTGGCCTCATCTGATCTCACCTGCTACCTGACGAGAGGGTGTGAGTTAAGAGGTTCAGGGTTGACAAGGGTGTGAGTCTATCACCACCACCACTACTGTCTATCACCACCACCACTACTATCACCCCCACTACTACTGTCTCTCACCACCCACCACCACTACTGTCTACACCATTACCACCACTGTTATCACCACCACTATCACCACCATCACCACTGTCATCACCACCACCTTCACCACCACCTACTGTCACCACCAACATATCACCACCACTCTTCATCCACCACCACTATCACCACCATCACCACTCATCACCACCACCACCATCACCACCACCCAACTACTACGCACCACCAACACTATCACCACCACTCTTCACCACCACCACTATCACCACCATTACCATCACTATCACCACCACCACCATCCTCACCACCAAAACTACTCTCACGACGACCACCACCACTATCACCACCACCAACACTACACATCACCACCACCACCTACCACCTTACCACCACCACATCAAAACCCACTCCACACGATCCACCATGCAACACCCCCATCCACTCCCCTCCCCTCCACCACCCCACTCCCACCCACCATCCACCTCCACCTCCCACTCCACCTCCAGGTGAGGGCTGGAGGAAGGGTTATTAACAAGACTGAGTGAGGTTGGCAGTAATTACTTTAGTGAGGGTCGAGAGGTTAGTTAACACACTTGACCATATGAGGCGATTGATTGGTCAACTGCCATGACGATTGTTCCTCAACTGCCTCCCTCAACTGTCACTCCCTCACTCCTCCCTCAACTGTCACTCCCTCACTCCTACCTTAACTGTCACTCCCTCACTCTTCCCTCAACTGTCACTCCCTCACTCCAACCTTAACTGTCACTCCCTCACTCTTCCCTCAACTGTCACTCACTCACTCCTCCCTCAACTGTCACTCCCTCACTCCTCCCTCAACTGTCACACCCTCACTCCTCCCTCAGGATAGACACCCTCCATCTCCATTTGTAAACAATGACCCCAACAATTGAATAACAGAAATTGAGATTGACAACTGCATACACCTGGAACCTTGAAGGAAGAAGAGAGAGAGAGAGAGAGGAGAGAGAGAGAGAGAGAGAGAGAGAGAGATATGAAATTAACAGTGAAGATACAATCATTGATGTGTATGTGCGTGTATACTGATATATATATATATATATATATATATATATATATATATATATATATATATATATATATATATATATATATATATATATTTGTGTGTGTGTGTGTGTGTGTGTGTGTGTGTGTGTGTGTACATTAGGTTATAACTTTATTATTTTTTCCAAATAAAACATCCTGTGTCATAAATCGATGAAATTTTGTTTAAAAACAATGAAAAAGTCCCTAATTCCTTTCAGTTTTCAAAAAAAGGTGCCCCATAAATAAAAACTATAAGCCACCATATACCTACGACACTACTCATAAGTAACAACTCAGAAAACTACTAATTGGCAACTCAAATTAATGAAAAATATTAATCACCATATATTTACGTCACTAATCATACGTAGCAACTCAGACAATTACTAATTAGCAAGTCTATATACTAGCGTCTGTTACTGTTGTTATATTCTCATTGTAAAACAAACCATACCACGGGTGGGGTTCGAACCCGCGGTCAGAGAGTCTCAAAACTCCAGACCATCTCATTACGATTTCGTGAGTCTTTTTCACTGTATTTGACAGAGGAGTGTGTCAGTGAGCACCTGACAATATATTGACAGGTATAGCCTGACAGTGTGGGATTTTATTGACAATATTTGACATTCATGTCTCTGCAAACTTTTCCAGTTTCTACAATTGTTGAGAAATTTCTGAGACGGTATAGATGTTTGTGGAACAATCCAAATCCTTTATAAGCTTTATGGGCCAACAAATCAACTTATTGTCGTTATATCTGTTTCAGAAATTAGGAATTAATTATAATGTCACGCAAGAAAAGTGATGCTACCATAAAGAATAAAGATGTGGACCAATAATTTGGTGGGATTCCGGAAGTCTCACAGAAGAACAATTGTGCCTTTGAGAAGAATTTTCACTACAAGAACAATGGAGAATAACTTTCCAAACCCAAATCATTGGACACTACCAGTTTCTCGGAGTAGAAATCAAAGAGAGAAACAAATAGCGAGAATTTCCAGAGTTACATAAATCAGTATGGAGAGATGATATGAAGTTTCTGTACCATCTAACACCAGTGTTTAGATTCTTTGAAGAAAAGGGGCACTTTGATTAACTTTCAGAAAATTCCGAACACCAGCAATGCGAGGTGGAACTCAAGAGCCATTCTGACCGTGAGTTCGAACCCCACCCATGGTATGGTTTATCCTTGCATTCATTCTTATACCTACAAGACGGAAGACTTTGGAGAAGATATGCAGATTCATTCACACACCTGGGCAGATTATTTGGTTTATTGACCAGTTGTACGATGCAAATAACTTCAAGAATTTGTCAGAAATATTGAAACGTTACAAAAAAAGGCACTGAACTCATTGAGAAATCACTGGCAGCAGGAGCCGTCCCACTCAATACACCAAAACTTAATCAATGTGCTGACCGTGCAATCAAAGTTATGCAGGAACTGCATAACTTTGCAATAAGTAGCAATATATGTACAAACATGATAATGATACTGTAAGCTGTTTTATTTGTTATTAATATTACATGAAGTATGCGTTCAAGTTACTTGTTTTCGTTACTGGTTTTTTTTTTCATTTAGGGGACATTTTCTAAAAAGACATTGAAATGAAAGGTAATTTCTTTGCTTTTAGGCAAAAGTTCATCTGAGTAAAGTACAGAAATATTACTTTGTTAAAAAAGTTATAACACTAGTGTACATGTATGTGTGTGTGTGTATACACTAACATACAACATGAATCATACACTAACACATAACATGATTCATACAGTAACACACAACAAGAATCATACATTAAAATACATGAATCATACACTAATAAACATGAATCATACACTAATAAACATGAATCATACAATAATAAACATGAATCATACAATAATACACAACACGAATCATACAATAACACAACATGAATCATACAGTAGCACACAACATGAATCATACACTAACACACAACATGAATCATACAGTAACATACAACATGAATCATACACTAACACACAGCATGAATCATACACCAACACATAACATGAATCATACACTAACATACAACATGAATCATACACTAACACACAACATGAATCATACAGTAACATACAACATGAATCATACACTAACACACAACATGAATCATACAGTAACATACAACATGAATCATACACTAACACACAGCATGAATCATACACCAACACATAACATGAATCATACACTCACATACAACATGAATCATACACTAACTTACAACATGAATCATACATCTCTGGTTTTTCTTAAAGCTTCGACTATCTATCTAAAAAGCTAAATAGATAGTTGTTCTCTCGCCATACTTGATAGATAGAGACGCTGAGGACTAGAATTTGCCTGGTTAAGATGTGACTGAAATGGAGGGGAAAGGGAGAGGGGAAGGGAGAGGGAAGGGAGAGGGAAGGGAGTGGGAAGGGAGGGGGAAGGGAGAGGAGAAGAGAGGGGGTTGTTTGGAGGAAGAACACTTGGTATCGTAAATTAGCCGAGCGAAAGCTGAAGTATCAGTGACCTGCCAAGCAACACTGGCGGCCATGAGGGTGTATGTTGTCTCATACTGCTATGTTGCCTCATACTGCTGTTGTGTTGCCTCATACTGCTGTTATATTCCACATACTGCTCTGTTCCCTCATACTGGTGTTATGCTGCCTCATACTCCTATGTTCCCTCATACTGCTGTTATGTTGCCTCATACTGGTGTTATATTGCCTCATACTGGTGTTATATTGCATCATACTGCTATGTTCCCTCATACTGGTGCTATGTTGCCTCATACTGGTGTTATGTTGTCTCATAATGGTGTTATGTTACCTCATATTGGCGTTATGTTACCTCATACTGCTATTATGTTGTTTCATACTGGTGTTATGTTGCATCATACTGCTGTTATGTTGCCTCATACTGGTGTTATGCTGCCTCATACTGCTGTTATGTTGCCTCATACTGGTGTTATGTTGCCTCATACTGGTGGTATGTTGTCTCATACTTTTGGTATGCTGTATCATACTGGTGTTATGAGGCCTCATACTGCTGTTATGTTGCCTCATACTGCTGTTATGTTGCCTCATACTGCTGTTATGTTGCCTCATACTGCTGTTATGTTGCCTTATATATTTTCTAAGATAGTAGGGGTCGTTGTTGGTAGCGGGGAGCAATGTTGAGGCTTCAGAGGCTTCTTCATTTGCGATATCGTGGCAGTGTGTTAGTACCCATGCCCCGAGGGGCCATCCTGCGAGGGAGAGAGGAGTGGCAGGTGTTGACTCTAGGTTATGTTGTCGTCGAGTGAGAGAGAGGCAGGCGTGGGCAGACTGAAGTGGCATGCCCACCGGCTTGCCCTCTGGGGAAAACTATGGGAACTAGGCATGTAGGCTTACAGTCTACATTTCGCTCGGCTGGCTGACAGCATAGGCTGTCTACATTCGCTCGGCCACCTACCACATGGACATCCCCGACCATGATTGGCTGTAAAATAATCTCGGTTTCTCTCTCGCAGGAACAAGACACAGAACACAAAATAAAAAAAATATATATACATGTGGACATGAAAAAACTTCCTTCAGTGAGGGAAGAAAAAAATGTGGTGTGCTTCGTGGTCCAGGGCAGTGATCCTCGGAGGCATCACTGCGCGCCTTCCTGCGTCTGGACACATACTGCAACACAGGAGACATAGCTGAGGCTGAGCTATGACGTAACAGTGTATGGTCTCCTCTGGAGCGGTGAAGCAGACATTGTAGTAGTCGCTGCAGGGTTCACTCATCTTGGGGCACAACCTGCTGGTGCCCTCGAGTGAGGCGTCGTCAGTTACTGGCAACTGGGCAGGACTTCTTCTGGCAAGCGACACAGGACATTTCTCGACTGGTACTGTCGCTGGGGCTGTCACTGCCGGCGAGCGTGGAGTCGTGGCAAGGACGACTCGGGCAAAACGTCTGAGGGTCGTAACAACATACACCGTACTGGAGTGAGCAGACTAGCAGTCAAAGTGACACATACTGGTGTTATGTTGCCTCACACTGGTGTGTGTCACCTCACACTGGTGGTGTGTCACCTCACATTGGTGTGTGTCACCTCACACTGGTGTGTGTCACCTCACACTGGTGTGTGTCACCTCACACTGGTGTGTGTCCCCTCACACTGGTGTGTGTCCCCTCACACTGGTGTGTGTCACCTCACACTGGTGTGTGTTACCTCACACTGGTGGTGTGTCACCTCACATTGGTGTGTGTCACCTCACACTGGTGTGTGTCACCTCACACTGGTGTGTGTCACCTCACACTGGTGTGTGTCCCCTCACACTGGTGTGTGTCACCTCACACTGGTGTGTGTCACCTCACACTGGTGTGTGTTACCTCACACTGGTGTGTGTTCCCTCACACTGGTGTGTGTTCCCTCACACTGGTGTGTGTTCCCTCACACTGGTGTGTGTTCCCTCACACTGTGTGTGTGTTCCCTCACACTGGTGTGTGTTCCCTCACACTGGTGTGTGTTACCTCACACTGGTGTGTGTCACCTCACACTGGTGTGTGTCACCTCACACTGGTGTGTGTCACCTCACACTGGTGTGTGTCACCTCACACTGGTGTGTGTCACCTCACACTGGTGTGTGTCACCTCACACTGGTGTGTGTCACCTCACACTGGTGTGTGTCCCCTCACACTGGTGTGTGTTACCTCACACTGGTGTGTGTTACCTCACACTGGTGTGTGTCACCTCACATTGGTGTGTGTCACCTCACACTGGTGTGTGTTACCTCACACTGGTGTGTGTTACCTCACACTGGTGTGTGTCACCTCACACTGGTGTGTGTTACCTCACACTGGTGTGTGTCACCTCACACTGGTGTGTGTCCCCTCACACTGGTGTGTGTCACCTCACACTGGTGTGTGTTACCTCACACTGGTGTGTGTCACCTCACACTGGTGTGTGTCACCTCACACTGGTGTGTGTCACCTCACACTGGTGTGTGTCACCTCACACTGGTGTAGTGAACATGATACTAGTCTGATACTAGAGTGACACTAGACTGACACTGGTACTGACACTAGACTGACACTGGTACTGACAATAGTACTGACACCAGACTGACACTAGTATGACCACCAGTCTGACACTAGTATGACCACCAGTCTGACACTAAACTGACGCTAGGATGACACTAAACTGAACCCAGACTGACACTAGACTGACCCACATTACGTCACCTTGAGAATCTCTTAGTAAAATCCTGCTGACAATGTAAGTTACAGCCGCTGAACGTAATTACTCCTGGCCAGTTTAGTCAAGGTCTTAATTACTTTATTAAACTTGTTATGTTTCCGGATTTCTCATAGATTTTCTTTCATAAATTTTAACCAAAGTTTAAACAGGCTGTCAGTTAAGCTGACAGATAGTCTGTTGTTGTCAGCGCTGACGTGGAATGGAAGATGCGTTCTTATTGGCTGCCAGTGCTGGTATGGAGAATTTTGATTGGCTGGTGAGCTCCCTTCCCATCTGCTTTCAGCTACGAGCTTGTTGATTGGCTGATGCACTGACAGTTGGTGTTGGTGAACTCTGAGGCTTGGTCACAGACCGGGCCGCGGGGGCGTTGACCCCCGGAACTCTCTCCAGGTAAACTGCTTAGTTTGTTAGTGGGGTTTAAAGTCTACCTTCTATACGAGGGTCATTAAGGCTGGTTCATTGGTTAATAGGGTTTAAAGTGTATCTACTACAGGAGAATTATTACGGCTGGATGTAACCTGTTCGCCACCAGTCGAGAATACTTTAATAATACCTAAAACAGTGATTAAGGTAAACTTTTGGTGTGTATACACTGAGAGATACACTTCTCAGTGTAAATCTCCAGTGTTATTGAAGCAGCACTCAGCGTTAAAGTGACCTTAAGATTGACCACGTACTTTAGTTTGATCATCATCTGTGTGTCTGTCAGACTGTCAGAAGTACTTGTAACCAAGCCTAAGTCTGGCCACTACAACATCAGTCAGTCTTATACCTCTTATACCTAGTGCGATGCCTCTTATACCCTCTCCACAAAGAAAATCAAACCAAGACTGATCTGAAGTCTTCGTTACATACCACTGGTGAGGGATGTACTTGTGTTGGGGATTAAGGATACGTTTACCAAGGGTGTCCATTTAGTTATCAACATCACCTTGGAGAAGAAGATTCCAGTCAGGGTTGGCAATCTCCGAGCAGAAGGCCTCCCATTTTAATCCCCCGACAGTCAGGTTGCGCGTCATGATTCTTCATCACGTTATGTTGGTATTTCCAGTGTTGTAAAAACAGCCTTGTGGTCAGATGATCCAGCCAGATCATTCACTGCCGCGTCGAGGGAGGAGCCAGAGATGTGAGTACGGATGTAAACAAAGATTTTCTTGTCAAATACTTCAAGAAGGTCATCGAAGACCCTCTGGACAAGATGCTGGTTGAGGTCACCTTGACAGAAATCATAATACGTTGATATTTATGTTGAAGTAGAGACTGGGACGTAGTTCTGTACTCACCTGTTTGTGGTTGCAGGGGTCGAGTCACAGCTCCTGGCCCCGATGAGCTCAGATAGGAGAAGCTGGGAGGGTATTGTGTGAGTATCCACCAGTTCTAAGATCGTCATGGTTTGTTACCAGAATCTCTCTCTCCCTCTCTCTCTCTCTCTCTGTCTCTCTTTCTCTCTCTTTCTCTAATGAAAAGGGGAAAGGAGGTGCCAGATGCCACCAGCGACAATTATTTTGTCAGCAGTTTAGCCGCCTTCATTAAAATTCATAAATTAGATCACAATGACACCCACTGTGCTACTAAGGTGCCTCCTGCCGTCAAGGTGAGTGCCACAGCTCAGTTTCACAGCAGGTAACACCATCATATATCCTCCCCACACACCATATATAATCATTAACAACACACAACACTTGTGCCAAGAGTTTTGGTCAACGGACGTAAATCAGGTTTAATTATCCGTTTAAGCGTCCTAGAACATTTACGAATGATATGAAGTCTTTCACCCTGAACAAGGACCAGTCTAACGTGGTACACACAAGAACAAGGACCAGTCTAACGTGGTAACACAATAACAAGGACCAATCTAACGTGGTACACTCACGGACAAGGAACAGTTCAGCTCAGGACACAGGAGACCAGCTCAGAACCATAACGTAAACAGGTATCAACGAGCAGCTAATTCTCAGACCATAATGAATGAGGGTCGTTAAAATTCTCAGTTAATCACTCTGGTAAGGTGAGAGTGAAGCCCCACTCATCACTGCCATGATGGGGGAGTCTAACACCTGTGGTTTATAATGGGTTTTATCCAAGTTTTAAGCGTCAAAGCACACTGCCAAGGGAAGGGGTGAAATTTAAGAGCTTTTCCCTGAAAGCTTTCCAAGCTGCAGGAAGCTTTCAGCTTGATTTCTGCAGAGATCTGCCCCTCAGTGGATTGATCTGCTTCGTAAATTATTGACCAGCAGTTCGGGTTGAATTAACAACTGAGGTTGACAGTAGTAGACTTGTCTAACATTAACCACTGGTCGACTTGTCTAACATTAACCACTGGTCGACTTGTCTAACATTAACCACTGGTCGACTTGTCTAACATTAACCACTGGTCGACTTATCTAACATTGACCACTGGTCGACTTGTCTAACATTAACCACTGGTCGACTTGTCTAACATTGACCACTGGTCGACTTGTCTAACATTAAAACTGGTCGTCTCCTGGCAAAATTTCGTGACTTTTCGTGGATAAAATGAACCATCATCGGTCCAAACCTCAGAAGCCTCACCAGCAATAAGAAGAAATTAAAAAAAAATCTTAAAAGATGATTCCGAGTGTAAGTTAGGTTAATAATAATAATAATAATAATAATAATAATAATAATAATACAATAACAATAACAATGATAATAATAATAATAATAATAATAATAATAATATAATAATAATAATAATAATAATAATATTATTATTATTATTATTATTATTAATAGATTTTCTCATTTCTCCTCCTCGTCAATTATTCTTATTTCCGCTTACACAAACGGAGGTCAGGTGGCAAATTAGAAAATATAGTCCCCCTCCTCATCACCCATCCACTCACCCCCCTGCCCATTACCCTCACCCCTCCCCATCAACCCCTTCCCCTTCCAATACAGTTCACACCTCCTCTCCTTCCCCCCTCGCGTCTTCCATCACCCGCAAGAGAGGAATATAAGCGGACCGTAAAAAGAAGCAAAAGAAGAAGGCAGGGAAGGAAAGAAGGAAGAATGAAGCAGGAGGTAAAAGATAGAAGGATTCCTTCCTTCTTCCCTCTAGCTATGACTCCCAAGGCAGGATGGAACAATAGGTCTAGCACCCCCTTCCCGCCCCTCTCTCTCTTATCAAAAATACTTGACAAAGAAAACGGAAGCCAGCACCAGTATATATATATATATATATATATATATATATATATATATATATATATATATATATATATATATATATATATATATATATATATATATATATATATATATATATATATATATATATATATATATATATATATATATATATATATATATATATATATATATATATATATATATTGCGAGGTCTACTAGCCAACTAAATGTAAATACATGAACACTTCCTCGCCACCAGTCTATCTACATATGTAGTACAATATATATAAAAAAAAATCTGTTTACTAATTCGTTTTGGACAAAATAATTGTGCATGTTGGAATTAGAGAAGGCGAATAATGTGTCAGCAGCTCCGAAAATTAATAGCAAAAAATATTCTGCCAATGGTTGGTATTGAATTAACATTATGAATAATGTCTGGCAGCTTTAGTTATGATATTATTCCACTGGGTAATATCATAGCATGATACTATCCCACTGGGTAATATCATAGCATGATACTATTCCACTGGGTAATATCATAGCATGATATTATCCCAGGGTTATATATATATTAGTTTTATTATATTTTATTAACCCACTAAGTACAATGTAATACTCTGGTGTTGTCATTGGGGTAATAATGTCGTAATTAATTCTGATATTATCCATGGGGTAATACTTAGTGTGAAGATATTGTTATTATTGTATGTTGTGTGTTGTACAATCCCTGAAGTGATCCACAAGTTTCCCTGTGCCAGATAAGTGTTTTATAAGTGAACTTATAAGTGATATTGGCGGCTCAAGTCACATATGGCAGTGTGGTATAGGCACTGGTGCCACATGTGCCACTTAGGAAAGATAAAGAAGTGCAATCAGAGTGTGACCAGTGAAAGAAGCAGAGTAAATAGGAATAAATTATATATAGTGGAGAAACAGAGGAGGAACTACGACGCCAAAACAACACAGGAGTTGGATACTCTACAGGCTACTTCACCTGTGTGTGGTTCTGAGGGGTTCGGGAATACGCTGATAAGTACTCAATAAAGAGAAGTAATTGGTAATCTAAGACAGATATCAGGGCGGAAGATGGGTGTCTATTAGGACACCTATCTGGAAGGATAAACATAGAAGGTACAAGCTATTAAAGGGGGTTGCTGGGGGTAGCGTAGGTCAGGTCAGAAGAGCACTGCTCCACGTTTAACACGAATACTGAGCACACATACACACTTCCATACATAGCTTTAAGGAGAGGTATGATAAAGCTCATGTAGCGGGTAGAGTGACCGAGTAGCGGCCAATGAAGAGGCGGGGCCAGGAGCTGAGACTCGACCCCTGCAACCACAACTAGGTGAGTACATACCTAGACCCTCACACACATTAGACCCTCACACACATAGACCCACACGCACACAGACCCATACATTCACACACACAAACCCATACACTCACACATACAGACCCGCACGCGTACACACACAGACCCGCACACGGGTTGCTGGGTCAGGTCAGGTCAGAGGAGCACAGAAGACCCCCCACATGGGGTCCCAAAACATGGAGAGGCAAAAATGTTGGATGTGTTACTGGAAAACCTCATGCATCAACATAGGGACATTACCAGAGAGAAAGGTGAGGATGAACCAGCAAGACTGGACCTCGTGTTCACCCTGAGTAGCTCAGACATTGAGGACATCACATACGAAAGGCCCCTTGGAACTAGTGATCACATGGTTCTGAGCTTTGAATACATAGAGTTACAAGTGGATAGGGTAACAGGAGTAGGATTCGAAAAGCTAAACTACACAGGCGTGAGGAACTTCCTGCAGGAGGTTCAGTGGGAAGGAGAATTGGTAGGAAAATCAGTAAACAAAATGATGGAATACGTGACAACAAAATGCAAGGGAGGCAGAGGAGAGGTTTGTTCCCAAGGGCAACAGAAATAATGGGAAGACCAAAACGACCCCTTGGTTCACCCAAAGGTGTATGGAGGCAAAAAATAAGTGCGTTAGAGAATGTAAAATGTACAGAAGACAAAGGACCCAGGAAAATAAAAAGATTAGTTGAAGAGCCAGAAACAAGTATGCACAGATAAGGAGGGAGGCACAGTGACAGTATGAAAACGACATAGCATCGAAAGTCAAGTCTTAGCCACATCAGGAGGATAACTACAGCGATAGACCAGGTAATCAGGCTGAGGAAGGAAGGTGGGGAGCTCACAAGAAACGACCAAGAAGTATGTGAGGAGCTCAACATGAGATTTAAAGACGTATTTACAGTGGAGACAGAAAGGACTCCGGGAAGTCAGAATATGGGGGTACATCAACAAGGGATATACCAACAAGTGCTGACAAATCACACAACCGGGGGAGGTGAAGAAGCTAGTGAACTTGATATCAAGGTGGTGGACCAGACATCTTCAGTGGTCCTTAGAGAGAGCAGAGAGCTGTGTGCCACTTACAACAATCTTCAACACATCCATTGAAAGTATGAGGTATGGAAGACGGCAAATGTAGTCCTAATTTTTAAGACAGGAGACAGACACGAGGCATTAAACTACAGACCAGTGTCACTGACGTGTATAGTATGCAAAGTCATGGAGAAGATTATCAGGAGGAGAGTGGTGGAACACCTAGAAAGACACAAGCTTATAAACGACAACCAGCATGGTTTCAGGGAAGGGAAATCCTGTGTCACAAACCTACTGGAGTTTTATGACAAGGTAATGGAAGTACGACACGAGAAAGAGGGGTGGATAGATTACATTTTCTAGGACTGCAAGAAGGCCTTCGACACAGTTCCTCACAAGAGATTAGTGAAAAAACTAGAGGATCATGTATGCATAACAGAAAAGGCACTGGAATTTATCAGAGAATACCTCACAGGGAGGCAACAACGAGTCATGGTACGTGACGAGGTGTCAGAGTGGGCGCCTGTGACGAGCGGGGTTCCACAGGGATCAATCCTAGGACCTGTGCTATTTTTGGTATATGTGAATGACATGATGGAAGGGATAAACTCATGAAGTGTCCCTGTTCGCAGATGATGTGAAGTTAATGAGGAGAATTAAATCGGATGAGGATCAGGCAGGACTTCAAAGGGATCTGGACAGCTGCAAGCCAGGTCCAGCAACTGGCTCCTCGAATTTAACCCCGCCAAATGTAAAGTCATGAAGATTGGGGAAGGGCAAAGAAGACTGCAGACAGAGTATAGGCTAGGTGGCCAAAGACTGCAAACCTCACTCAAGAAAAGGATCTTGGGGTGAATATAATACCGAGCGCATATCCTGAGGCACACATCAACCAGATAACTGCTGCAGCATATGGGCGCCTAGCAAACCTAATAGCATTCCGATACCTCAGTAAGGAATCGTTCAAGACTGCACACCGTTCCGTCAGGCCCATATTGGAGTATGCAGCACCAGTATGGAGCCCACACCTGGTCAAGCACGTCAAGAAATCAGAGAAAGTACAAAGGTTTGCAACAAGACTAGTCCCGGAGATAAGGGGTATATCCTACGAGGAGAGGTTAAGGGAAATCAGCCTGACGACATCAGATGACAGGAGAGACAGGGAAGACATGATAACGACATATAAAATACTGATAGGAATTGAAAGGGTGGATAGGGACAGGATGTTCCAGAGATGGGACACAGCAACAAGGGGTCACAACTGGAATTTCAAAACTCAGATGAGTCACAGTGAAATTAGGAAATATTTCTTCAGTCATAGAATTGTCAGGAAGTGGAACAATCTGGAGAGTGATGTAGTGGAGGTAGGATCCATACATAGCCTTAAGAAGAGGTATGACAAAGCTCATGGAGCAGGGAGAGAGTAGACCTAGTTGCGACCAGCTAACAGGCGGGGCCAGGAGCTGTGAATCAGTTATAGAATTGTCAGGAAGTGGAACAATCTGGAGAGTGATGTAGTGGAGGTAGGATCCATACATAGCTTAAGAAGAGGTACGACAAAGCTCATGGAGCAGGGAGAGAGTAGACCTAGTTGCGACCAGCTAAGAGGCGGGGCCAGGAGCTATGTATCGACCCCTGCAACAACAACTAGGTGAGTACACACACACACACACACACACACACACACACACACACCATTGTTCCGTTAAAAAATCCCAGGAAATTGAAAATAATTTCGTGTATAATCAATGTAGCAACTGCAAGCCCTGGCATTGCAACATCTCCCGCAGCTTCTCCTTTCAACAATGATCTTGCAACATCTTCATCTCCACAGAAATGTTATATCTTAACAAAATACTTCCCCCCACAACCACTGAAGTAACTATTGATTCTCTCTCTCTCTCATTTCTCTCTCTCTCTCTTCTCTCTCTCTCTCTCTCTCTCTCTCTCTCTCTCTCTCTCTCTCTCTCTCTCTCTCTCTCTAACCACAAATGGTAATAACTATGACCATAATTTTTTAAAGGGGTGGACCAGTAAGCCAGCGGAAGGCCTCGGTCAGATGACCAAAATCTCCAACGGCGGGTCATCAAATGACTAAGACCCGCGTCAGGGGTCTAACCTAACCTCTCCCTCTCTTCTCCACCAACGATCTTGTTCCATTATTCAAATTATTCATGTACCTATTTACTGTTAGGTGAACAATACAGCAGGTGTAAGGTGACTAACACCCAGGTACCTACTTACTGCTAGGAGAACAGTGA
The DNA here is from genome assembly GCA_009830355.1 of Cherax destructor. Classification (NCBI taxonomy): domain Eukaryota; kingdom Metazoa; phylum Arthropoda; class Malacostraca; order Decapoda; family Parastacidae; genus Cherax; species Cherax destructor. The sequence continues at coordinate 182,461 of WNWK01001854.1, read as the reverse complement.
CAGCAGGTGTAAGGTGACTAACACCCAGGTACCTACTTACTGCTAGGTGAACACTGACAGCAGATGATGGAAGACTTGCTCACTTGTCAAGCCTCGTCCGGGACTGAACCCGGGTCCTTTGGGTTGTGAACCGTAGGGTCTACCACTGATTCACGAGGTAAGTAGATTTTTGGGATTTGACGTGCTGTTGGAGTGTGAGCCAGGTTACGTTTGTGAAGGGATTAGGGAAAGCCAGTTAGCCGGACTTGAGTCCTGGAGGTGCGGTCGATTGTCCGGAGTGATTTCGGTGAAGAGTAAAAAATGACAGTGAAAATTAGAGTGAACTGAAGGTAGTGAGGTGGAGATGATTGAGGAGAATAGGGAGGCAGAAGAGAGAGGAGAGAGAGAGAGAGAGAGAGAGAGAGAGAGAGAGAGAGAGAGGAGAGGCTCGTGTCATACTTTTAAATCTGATTGTCAATTAAGTCTTTGACAAACAAATATCCTAAAGCCTAATTCAATTTTCTCTCTCTCTCCCCACCTCTCTCTCTCTGCGATGAAATAAGACATTTATTTGTAAAATTAATGTTTATTTGAAAAATACACATCAATGATATGACAAATAACTGATTTAATAAGAGATGTGACTACCATTCACTTTTATAAGCATTGCTACACACTCTGGCATAGAATCAACCTATGTTGAACACATTTTGGTAAGTTCTTGGTGGTGGTATCAGGTCCTAATAACAACAACAATTAGCTTCTCCACAGTTGAACAGTCTTGTTATTGTTCATAGATTCTCAATTGGGTTGATGTCAGGAGAGTTTCCAGGCCAGTTTAGACCACTTAGCCCACACACTCCGAAGAATGTCAACATGTTTCTGGAAGTGTGGCATGGAGCAAGATGCTGCTGGAAAATGCCTTCCCCATCAGGAAAGATTCTATCCACAATGGGAACCAAATGAGTTGCCAGGATTGCCTTGTATTTGTCAATGTTCATTGTTCCCTCAACAGTAACAAGCCGTCCAGGGTCTTTAGCAGTAAAAATACCCCAAAACATCTTAGTTGTGTGTTTTGGCGTTTGTTGAATGTGTCCATTCTGAAGAGGTTCGCCTCTAGCTCCGTCTCACTACCACTGATCTGTACCATGTACTTCAAAATGCGCCTCATCTGAAACTATAACTTTTCTCCATTCATCTATCGTCCATCCTTATGATCAAGTGGCCACCGCAGCCGTTTTTTCTTCACAGCAGCAGTCAATAATTGTTTCTTTACTGACTTTCTGGCAGTTGTGTCAACTTCAAGGAACCTTCGTTGAACAGTTGAAGCATCAACAGTTACGCCAACTGAAGCCATATATCTCTGTAGATCTTTGTTTGTTTCCCCTGGGATCCTTCACACTATTTCTTATGATAACCTTGTCATCGTGAGGTGTTCTCTTGCATTTTCTTCCACATCTTCCTCGACGCAGCGCTCCACAACCACCAGTGTCGTCAGCTCTCTTCAGAATCCGACCAGCAGTTGACTTTGCTAGGCTCAAATTTTCGGCAGTTTGTCTGATACTCAAATCAGCATGTTTTCTAAGAACTGCAATACTTTCAGGCTTCCTAGATTTAACATCAATCTTGAGAATTTGGCGAAAAAACATTCACTTAGAGGGAACGCTTACAGGAATAGCCTTACGGAACAACAGCTCTTGTAGCACTAACTAGAGTGACAGTGTAATACCACAGCTGTTGTAGCACTGACAAGTCACAGTGTAACACCACAACTGTCGTAGCACTGACGACAGTCACAGTGTAACACCACAACTGTTGTAACATTGACAAGAGTCACAGTGTAACACCACAGCTGGATGGTTGCGAGAAGTCAGTAACAAACTCTTTTGAAAAGAAAAAACCCAAACTACATTAATTAAGCCGGAGACTAAGACATAATATGAGATAATCACAAGATTTACTCCCGTCCCTATTAATTTTCACACTACTGTAGAGTTAAACAGACGTCTGGCAACGAGGATTCCTAGCATGTAAATAGAGAACGTTCGCATCTAAACCATTTATTCCCCTTGGCGACAAAATTTTCCGCCTATTGAATATATGAATCTCAAATTTTTGGCTTGATTTATATAAAAAAATTATATATCGTTTTTTACCATGAATGTCCTGAAATAGTTTCATGAGACTTTTTATTTTTTATTTTTTAAATAACAATGAATTCAGGACAACCACTCAGAGCAGGTACTCAGGACAACCACTCAGAGCAGGTACTCAGGACAACCACTCAGAACAGGTACTCAGGACAACCACTCAGAACAGTTACTCAGGACAACCACTCAGAACAGGTACTCAGGACAACCACTCAGAACAGGTACTCAGGACAACCACTCAGAGCAGGTACTCAGGACAACCACTCAGAGCAGGTACTCAGGACAACCACTCAGAACAGGTACTCAGGACAACCACTCAGAGCAGGTACTCAGGACAACCACTCAGAACAGGTACTCAGGACAACCACTCAGAACAGTTACTCAGGACAACCACTCAGAATGTAGACGAAAATACACGAATATACACGGAAATACACGAATATACATAAAAAATAAGAATATATACACGAAAATACACGAATATAAATGACAATATAAAAAAACACGAATATATACACGAAAAACACGAGTATTCGCAATTACGGACGAATATTCACAAATATACACGAATATACAGGAATGAGTATACATGAGGGATCATACAACCAGGTTCATTATCCTCACAAGGGCCATAAAATACACGCTGGATATATTACTTAGTTATCCTGGGTTACACTGGGTTATCCTGGTATATCCTGGGTTATACTAGGTAATCCTGGGTTACACTGGGTTATCTTGGGATATCCTGGGTTATACTAGGTGATCCTGGGTTACACTGGGTTATCCTGGGATATCCTGGGTTATACTAGGTGATCCTGGGTTATACTAGGTGATCCTGGGTTATACTAGGTGATCCTGGGTTACACTGGGTTATCTTGGGATATCATGGGTTATACTAGGTGATCCTGGGTTACACTGGGTTATCCTGGGATATCCTGGGTTATCTTGGTTTGTCCTGGATTATCCTTTGTTATAATAACATTAATAATGATTATAATAATAATAACAATAATAATAATAGCAATAATAATAACAACAATAATAATACTAATGATGATGAGAATAAGAGTAATAATAATAATGACAAAAAATTAAGAGATAATAATAATAATAATAATAATAATAATAACTACAATGATAATAATAGTAATTTTGGAGGAACTGGTTAGATAATTACACTTTCCAGCATGACACAAATATATAACAATCGGTACTTATCTCTCAACAGCAAATGATTTCCAGCAGCCGCCCCCTGGACACCCCTGCTGGTTCCTGGAGCAGTGTCATGATTTCCAGCAGCCGCCCCCTGGACACCCCTGCTGGTTGCTGGAGCAGTGTCATGATTTCCAGCAGCTGCCCCTGGACACCCCTGCTGGTTGCTGGAGCAGTGTCATGATTTCCAGCAGCCGCCCCTGGACACCCCTGCTGGTTGCTGGAGCAGTGTCATGATTTCCAGCAGCCGCCCCCTGGACACCCCTGCTGGTTGCTGGAGCAGTGTCATGATTTCCAGCAGCCGCCCCCTGGACACCCCTGCTGGTTCCTGGAGCAGTGTCATGATTTCCAGCAGCCGCCCCCTGGACACCCCTGCTGGTTGCTGGAGCAGTGTCATGATTTCCAGCAGCCGCCCCCTGGACACCCCTGCTGGTTCCTGGAGCAGTGTCATGATTTCCAGCAGCCGTCCCTGGACACCCCTGCTGGTTGCTGGAGCAGTGTCATGATTTCCAGCAGCCGCCCCCTGGACACCCCTGCTGGTTGCTGGAGCAGTGTCATGATTTCCAGCAGCCGCCCCCTGGACACCCCTGCTGGTTGCTGGAGCAGTGTCATGATTTCCAGCAGCCGCCCCCTAGACACCCCTGCTGGTTGCTGGAGCAGTGTCATGATTTCCAGCAGCCGCCCCCTGGACACCCTTGCTGGTTGCTGGAGCAGTGTCATGATTTCCAGCAGCTGCCCCCTGGACACCCCTGCTGGTTCCTGGAGCAGTGTCATGATTTCCAGCAGCCGCCCCCTGGACACCCCTGCTGGTTCCTGGAGCAGTGTCATGATTTCCAGCAGCCGCCCCCTGGACACCCCTGCTGGTTGCTGGAGCAGTGTCATGATTTCCAGCAGCCGCCCCCTGGACACCCCTGCTGGTTGCTGGAGCAGTGTCATGATTTCCAGCAGCTGCCCCCTGGACACCCCTGCTGGTTCCTGGAGCAGTGTCATGATTTCCAGCAGCCGCCCCCTGGACACCCCTGCTGGTTCCTGGAGCAGTGTCATGATTTCCAGCAGCCGCCCCTGGACACGCCTGCTGGTTGCTGGAGCAGTGTCATGATTTCCAGCAGCCGCCCCTGGACACCCCTGCTGGTTCCTGGAGCAGTGTCATGATTTCCAGCAGCCGCCCCTGGACACCCCTGCTGGTTCCTGGAGCAGTGTCATGATTTCCAGCAGCCGCCCCCTGGACATCCCCGCTGGTTGCTGGAGCAGTGTCATGATTTCCAGCAGCCGCCCCTGGACACCCCTGCTGGTTCCTGGAGCAGTGTCATGATTTCCAGCAGCCGCCCCTGGACACCCCTGCTGGTTGCTGGAGCAGTGTCATGATTTCCAGCAGCCGCCCCCTGGACACCCCTGCTGGTTCCTGGAGCAGTGTCATGATTTCCAGCAGCCGCCCCCTGGACACGCCTGCTGGTTCTTGGAGCAGTGTCATGATTTCCAGCAGCTGCCCCCTGGACACGCCTGCTGGTTCCTGGAGCAGTGTCATGATTTCCAGCAGCCGCCCCCTGGACACCCCTGCTGGTTGCTGGAGCAGTGTCATGATTTCCAGCAGCCGCCCCCTGGACACCCCTGCTGGTTCCTGGAGCAGTGTCATGATTTCCAGCAGCCGCCCCCTGGACACCCCTGCTGGTTGCTGGAGCAGTGTCATGATTTCCAGCAGCCGCCCCCTGGACACCCCTGCTGGTTCCTGGAGCAGTGTCATGATTTCCAGCAGCCGCCCCCTGGACACGCCTGCTGGTTCTTTGAGCAGTGTCATGATTTCCAGCAGCTGCCCCCTGGACACGCCTGCTGGTTCCTGGAGCAGTGTCATGATTTCCAGCAGCCGCCCCCTGGACACCCCTGCTGGTTCCTGGAGCAGTGTCATGATTTCCAGCAGCCGCCCCCTGGACACCACTGCTGGTTCCTGGAGCAGTGGCCACGTAGGCTGTTCAGTAGTGAGTTAGACGTTACAATTCGCCACAAAGGAGCGTATATCCAGCATTTCACCAATAACTAAGCGTGACGCTGATGAATATTCACTTGTGATTGGGCAGAGCGTCCTTGAGTGACTGGAGCGTCCTTTAGTGACTGGAGCGTCCTTTAGTGACTGGAGCGTCCTTTAGTGACTGGTAACTCCAGTCAAATCTCACATCCATCTGTTAGCTGCAGCTAACGTAAGATGTGGGTATGGCTTACCTGGGTATTGTAAGTGACCCAATTTCCTCTAGTTTGTTGTAGGGGAGGTGTGATCCCGGTATCGATGTCTTGAGTAGGCTGCTACAGATGCCTGGTTATATTGTCCTCACTCGTTGAGAGGCAGTCACCTGGCCGCCAGTCGTTTTAAGATAGGGATATTTTCTCCCTTAAGTTATGTCTGAGTACAAGCCGCGGTGACACACGTTAATTCACTATAGTAATTTAGTGATTGCACTGTTCTTTACACTAAATTACCTAGTGGGGACTGACAGTATTTCAGAGTTTACCCCACAAAGTCATTATTATCTTTGTTCTCAGCGGGAGAAGACGTACTCAGACTCTGATGTCTGAATTCAATCTAGCTTCTTGCCCTGCCCATGCCATGCCATGCCCTGCCATGCCCTGCCATGGGGAAAGACTAATTACTCTCGTTTAACCTCCGTGTGTAGTTGATCAGTAATTCTAGCAAGGAGAGGGCGTGTCTGGAGAAGCTATGGTATATACGTTTTTTCTGCGTAACAGATGTGTGTGAAAGGAAGAGCCCCTCCCCCCCCTAGCTCTTTGTGAGAGAGCAAAGTCCCTCAGAGGGCTGAGGGGGCTGAGAGATACCACCCCCCTTTTACTAGAGTTTTTTATCAGGAGCAATATTAATAACGTTAATAATAATAATAATAATAATAATAATAATAATAATAATAATAAATAATAATAATAATAATTATAATAATGATAATAATAATAATTAGTGATAATTATAATTAGAATGCTTGCGCATTTACGTACTACATGAGACTGTAGTATTAGTGTACTTCATGTACTACAAGACACTGTAGTATCAATGTGCTACTAGTCTGAAACGTGATTCCTGTGTCAGTTTGAAGGATTGTGTTGACATGTTTGTGGAACATTGAGTGATTGTGATACTGAAGAAGCCACCTGGGATAATTAACCCAGGTGGCTTGTGCTGGACTCTGAGAGAGAATCACTAACACACTCACTCTCTTTCTCCTTTTTTTTACAGGGTTTTACAAGGTTAGGTTAAAGTTTTCTAATTTGTTTTACAAGCTAAGAGCTGTAACCTACATCAGCTCTCTGTCTCTCTCTCTCCCTCTATCTCTCTGTCTGTCTGTCTCTCTCTCTTTCTCTGTCTCTCTCTTGGTATAATTTCGCCTGGGGTTGCCTTAAATAAGTTAAGTTGGGGAGGGAGGAGAGGAGCATAGAGAGAGCGAGAGAGAGAGAGAGGGAGAGGGAGAGGGAGGGGGAACGTAAAGTGAGGGAGGAGGGACGGGAGGGGGTGATTGGTGGGGGAAGGGGTGATAGAGAAGCGACATCCACAGAGAGCGCTTAAAAGAAACTCTGCCTGGCAGGGGTTTACCCTATAAATCACATTGGGGGTAGGGGTACGGGAAGAGAGGTAGGGAATATGGAAGGGGAGGGAAGTAGGGGGGCGCGACGTAGCTAAATTAGTCCAGGGGGGGGGAGGGGTTGTAAATAGAACCAAAACGATGCTCGTCATACCTGGAGGGTTACTCCAAGTATCCATAATTGGAGGGATACTCCAGGATGTATCCCTTACAAGGAGGGATACTCCAGATGTACCTCACAGGGAGGGCTACAAAAGGTATCTCTGACAGTGAGGGATACTCTAAAAGTATCCCTTACAAGTAGGGATACTCCAGGTATCTCTTACAGGTATACTCCAGGTATCTCTCATATGGAGGGATACTCCAGGAGGTATATCTCACAGGGAGGAATACTTCAGGATGTATCAATCACAGGGAGGGATCAGATACTACAGGAGGTATTCCTGACAGGGAGGGATACTATAGAAGGTATCCCTTACAGGGATGGATACTCGAGGAAGTATTCCTCACAGGGAGGTATTGCGGTTGTTGTCTTTCTCCCTGTTTTCTACCGGCAGGTGCCGGAGGGAGGGTAGGGTGGGAGAGAGAGAGAGAGAGAGAGAGAGAGAGAGAGAGAGAGAGAGAGAGAGAGAGAGAGAGAGAGAGAGAGAGAGAGAGAGAGAGAGAGAGGTAACATTTGCACCTGAGAAAACACAAATGATGATGGTCTAGGCACCATGATGGTAACGCTGCAGCAGTAGTAAGTATGAATGGGAGAGTGTTGGTACCTGGAGATGAAGTTGATATCCTTCTGGTGAAATTTGACTCCAAACTGACCATGAAGAACCACGTTGTAAATCTTGCAAACAAGGCAGCCAGGAAGCTTACAACACTTCGACGTATCTCGCATCTGCTTGACAGTAGAGGTTGCAAGATTCTGTATGAGGCACAAGTACGCTCACACCTTGAGTATGTTCCACTTTCTTGGATTGCCTGCCCCCCCCCCTCTCATCTGCGACTGCTTGACAGAGTAGAGAACAGAGCAAGACGACTCATCTCTCGCCTGGACCCATCCTGGATAGATCTGTCATTCCAGCAGATCCTTCAACACAGGAGGGATGTGGGTGGCCTTACTGTTATGAACAAGACCAACATTGTCAAAGTACCACACTTGTCTCCACTTCGAGGACAGCGAGAAGTGAGCTTCTATACCACAAGACGGGCAGCCAGCAGCAACTTCACTCTGGCTGTAACCTTCTCCAGAACATCACTTCATCTGAGATCATATATCCCAGGATGACTCGAGTCTGGAACACGTTCGTACACCATTATGATGTCAACGAGATAAAGTCAGTTGATCAAATGAAAATGCTGGCCCACAGATGGCTCACAGCTGGCCCACAGCTGACCCACAGCTGGCCCACAGATGGCTCACAGCTGGCCCACAGCTGACCCACAGATGGCCCACAGATGGCTCACAGCTGGCCCACAGATGGCTCCAACTTCATCCTGTTCCCTACTTGTATGTTTCATAACAATAAAAATGCTTTCAAATGAGCTGATGTAGGTAACAGCTCTTAGCTTGTCAATAAAGTTAGGAATCCTTAACTTGTAAATAACTTGTTAATAAAGCTAGGGATCCTTAACCTAACCTTGTCAAACCCTGTGTAAAAAGAGAGAGAGAGAGAGAGAGAGAGAGAGAGAGAGAGAGAGAGAGAGAGAGAGAGAGAGAGAGAGAGAGAGAGAGAGAGAGAGAGAGAGAATTTTTGGGGTTATCCTGGTGGGTAATTTGTATGATAATTATACTGATGTGTACCTGTAAATACATAAATTACCTTCACTATCCTTACCTCAACCATCCGAAAAAAGGCTCACTATCCACATCTATCTTGCTGATGTTCTTATTTAGTGTTTCTGGTGACGTATGGGAGAGAGGGATGGTGGAAATATATGTCAGTTGCCGTGTACAGCCTCATCTGTCGCCTTATTGGCACGGCAGCCGTGAGAATAACCCTCCAGGGTAGCGGATGCTGAGATAAGATGTATCTTGAAGTAGTGTGAGTCTGCCAGGGTGTAGGAGGCAGCACCAGTAACAATAGTACAAAGGTAATGTGCTCAAGGGGGATTAAGTACCTCCCAGTCATGTTCAAGCCTTTAATAACCTGGCGTCACCTGTTGTTATACTGTGGCATTCTGTGGCACCTGTATCTCCACTCCCTGTGTCACCTGTGTCATTCATGTCACCTGCTTCACCCTGTATCACATGAGTCATCTCACGTCACCTGCATATTTCTCCCATGTATCACCTATGTGTAAACCAACTATGCTGCTATACACACACACACACACACACAACACACACACACACACACACACAACACACACATCACAACACACAATACACACACACACACACACACACACACACACACACACACACACAACACACACATAACACACACACACACACACACACACACATACACACACACACACACACAGTCACAGAGGAGATAGCAACATAATCTTAGTCAATAAAGTGTCTTGTAGAGACGGACATTAGTCTCTATTATCACCTTCATTTTTGTACCTTGTAAGTGTTTGATTATACATGAAAGTGTTTTTTGTAGCTATGAGTGAAGAGGAGGAGGAGAAAGAGGAGGAAGAGGAAGAGGAAGAGGAGGAGGAAGAGGAGGAGGAGGTTGACAACTCAAAAATCATCCTCTCACATCTTAGTAAACAATCACCTGAACTTCACAAATTATTACTAGCTTTGATTAGTCTATTATTAAAGATACAGGGAATAAACACTTCAAGGTCGCTCCAAGAATGAGAGACTGACCCCCTTCCATCAAGACTGAGGGACTGACCCCCTTCCATCAAGACTGAGGGACTGCCCCCTTCCATCAAGACTGAGGGACTGACTACCTTCCATCAAGACTGAGGGACTGACTACCTTCCATCAAGACTGAGGGACTGACTACCTTCCATCAAGACTGAGGGACTGACCACCTTCCATCAAGACTGAGGGACTGATCCCCTTCCATCAATATATAAACAGTT
>WNWK01001854.1:160000-167500 GCA_009830355.1 Cherax destructor | reverse complement strand
CCTTATTCTCCGGGGTTCTTTGCCTTCTGTGTGTGTGTGTGTGTGTGTGTGAGTGTGTGTGTGTGTGTGTGTGTGTGTGTGTGTGTGTGTGTGTGTGTCTGTGTGTGTGTGTACTCACCTAATTGTGGTTGCAGGGGTCTGCTACTGGGTCTCTGCTCTCCCTGCTCCATGAGCTTTATCATACCTCGTCTTAAAACTATGTATGGTTCCTGCCTCCACTATATCGTTCGCTAGACTATTCCACTTCCTAACTGCTCTATGGCTGAAGAAATGCTTCCTAACATCCCTTTGACTCATCTGAGTCTTCAGCTTCCAGTTGTGTCCCCTTGTTTCTGTGTTCCCTCTCTTGAACATCCTGTCACTATCTACCTTGTCGATTCCCCGCAGTATTTTGTATGTCGTTATCATGTCTCCTCTAACCCTTCTTTCCTCCAGTGTTGTTAGTCCTATTTCCCTCAACCTTTCTTCATAGGACAGACACCTGAGTTGTGGAACTAACCTTGTCGCAAACCTTTGCACTTTCTCTAATTTCTTGACGTGCTTGACCAGGTGTGGGTTCCAGACTGGTGCTACATACTCTAGTATGGGCCTGACGTACACGGTGTACAGTGTCTTGAACGATTCCTTGTTAAGGTAACGGAACGCTAATCTTAGGTTTGCCAGTCGCCCATATGCTGCCGCAGTTATCTGGTTGATGTGTGCCTCCGGAGACGTGCTTGGCGTTATACTCACCCCAAGGTCTTTCTTCTTTGATGAGGTTTGTAGCCTTTGTCCACCTAGCCTGTACTCTGTCAGCGGTCTTCTTTGCCCTTCTCCGATCTTCATGACTTTGCATTTGGTGGGATTGAATTCGAGAAGCCAGTTGCTAGACCAGATGTCAAGCTTGTCCAGGTCTGTTTGCAGCCCTGCTTGGTCCTCTTCCGATGTGATTCTCCTCATTAATTTCACATCATCTGCGAACAGAGACACTTCTGAGTCTATCCCATCTGTCATGTCATTTACATATACCAAGAATAACACTGGTCCTAGGACTGACCCCTGCGGAACGCCGCTCGTCACAGGTGCCCACTGTGATACCTCACCACGCACCATGACCCGTTGTTGCCTCCCTTTGAGGTATTCCCTGATCCATTCCAGTGCCCTTCCTGCTATACATGCTTGTTCTTCCAACTTCTTTACTAATCTCATGTGAGGAACTGTGTCGAAGGCCTTCCTGCAGTCCAGGAAAATGCAGTCAACCCACTCTTCTCTCTCTTGCCTTACCTCTGTTACTTTATCATAGAACTCTAGGAGGTTTGTTACACAGGATTTGCCTTCCCGGAATCCGTGCTGTCTGGTGTTTATTATCCTGTTCAGCTCGAGGTGCTCCACCATGTGTGTGTGTGTGTGTGTGTTAGTTAGTTAGTTACCATTTTGTCCTAGGCACACGTCGATTAGACACTAGGCCTGTTGTATATATATGTGTGTGTGTGTGTGTGTGTGTGTGTGTGTGTGTGTAAGGAAACACTTCGAAATGTTTCGGCCCCGCCGGGAATTGAACCCGGGCCCTCCGTGCGTGAAGCAAGAGCGCTAGCCACCATGCCACCGGAGCGACACTGTGTGTGTGTTTGTACTCACCTCTCACCTACTTTTGGTTGCAGAGATCGAGTAACAGTCCCTGGCCCCGCCTCTTCAGTGGTCGCTACTAGGTCACTCTCCCTGCTCCGTGAGCTTTATCATATCTCGTCTTAAAACTATGTATGGTTCCTGCCTCCACTACGTCACTTTCCAGACTATTCCACTTCCTGGCAAGTCTGTGACTGAAGAAATACTTCCTAACATCCCTGTGATTCATCTGAGTCTTCAAATTCCAACTGTGTCCCCTTGTTGCTGTGTCCCATCTCTGGAACATCCTGTCTCTGTCCACCTTGTCGATTCCTCTCAGTATTTTATATGTCATTATCATATCCCCCCTATCTCTCCTGTCCTTCAGTGTCGTCAGGTTGATTTCCCTTAACCTCTCCTAGTAGGACATTCCCCTTAGCTCCGGGACTAGTCTTGTTGCAAACCTTTGCACTTTCTCTAATTTCCTGACGTGCTTGGCTAGGTGTGGGTTCTAAACTGGTTCTGCATACTCCAGTATGGGCCTCACGTACACGGTGTACAGAATTCTGAACGATTAATTACTGAGATGTCGGAATGTTATTCTTAGGTTTGCTAGACGCCCATATGCTGCAGCAGTTATTTGGTTGATGTGCGCCTCAGGAGATGTGCTCGGTATTATACTCACACCAAGATCATTTTCCTTGAGTGAGGTTTGTAGTCTTTGGCCCCCGTAGACTGTACTCTATCTGCGGTCTTCTTTGTTCTTACCCAATCTTTATAACTTTAGACTTGGTGGGGTTGAATTCCAAGTGCCAATGTCTGGACCAGGCCTGTAGCCATGTCCAGATCCCTTTGTAGTTCTGCCTGGTCCTCCTCCAATTGAATTCTCCTCATTAACCTCACATCATCAACAAACAGTGACACTTCTGAGTCTATTCCTTCCGTCATGTCATTCACAAATACCAGAAACAGCACTGGTCCTAGGACTGATCCCTGTGGAACCCCGCTCGTCACAGGCTCCCACTCTGACTCCTCGCCACGTACCATGACTCGTTGTTTTCTTCCCGTCAAATATTCTCTGATCCATTGCAGTGCCTCGTGACGTCACAAGTAGCTAGGGATCCTATCTGAGCAGGGATCATAAATATAACATAGCTGGTACTACTTACGATGTACTACACAAGTATATTACATAGCAGTTCAGTACACTACTGACAATTGGAGTGCCTTCCCTGTTATCCCTGCCTGGTCCTCCAGCTTTTGCACTAATCTCTCGTATGAAACTGTGTCTAAAACCTTCTTACAGTCCAAGAAAACGCAGTCTACCCATCACTCTCTTGTCTTACTGCTGTCACCCTGTCATAGAACTCCAGTAGGTTTCTGACAGGATTTCCCGTCCCTGAATCCATGCTGGTTGTTGTTGATAAGCTCATTCCTTTCTAGGTGCTCCACCACTCTTCTCCTGATAATCTTCTCCAAGACTTTGCATAATATACATGTCAGTGACACTAGTGTGTAGTTTAGTGCTTCGTGTCTCTCTCCTTTTTTAAAAATTGGAACTACATTTGCTGTCTTCCATACCTCAGGTAGTCGTCCTGTTTCGATAGATGTGTTGAAGATTGTTGTTAGTGGTACACACAGTCCCTCTGCTCCCTCTCTCAGGACCCATGGAGAGATGTTATCCGGCCCCATCGCCTTTGATTTATCTAGCTCACTTAGCAACCTCTTCACTTCTTCCTCGGTTGTATGTATTGTGTCCAACACTTGATGGTGTACCCCACCTCTCCGTCCTTCTGGAGTCCCTTCTGTCTCCTCTGTGAATGCATCTTTAAATCTCATGTTGAGCTCCTCACATACTTCTCGGTCGTTTTCTGTGGTCTCCCCTCCTTCCTTCCTCAGCCCGATTACCTGGTCCTTGACTGTTGTTGTCCTCCTAGTGTGACTGTCCAATAGCTTCGGATCTGACTTGGCTTTCGCTGACAAGTCATTTTCGTATCGTCGTTGGGCCTCCCTTCTTACCTGAGCATATTCGTTTCTGGCTCTTCGACTGCTTTCCTTATTCCCTGGGTCCTTTGCCTTCTATACATCTTCCATTCTCGACCACACTTGGTTTTGGCTTCTCTACACCTTTGGGTGAACCAAAGGCCCGTCCTGGCCTTCTCGTTATTTCTGTCACCCTTGTGTACAAACCTCTCCTCTGCTTCCTTACATATTGTTATCACATATTCATGTGTGTGTGTATGTGTGGGTGTGGGTGTGTATGTGTGTGTGTGCTTAAACAAGATGCGACTTACACTGAAATCAACAAAGCGAAGAGTGAGATACTGAAGTCTCAGTATAACTCAGTGTTTAATGAGTCGTTAATTAGACTCTAGATAGATAATGCCAATGGTTTTTCTATATTAACACGACTTGACTTAAATAAGAAAAAAAAATTGAGAACATGCCCGTATACTCTGCCCCAGGACCAGAGTAGTGCAACTCTGCCCCAGGACCAGAATAGTGCAACTCTGCCCCAGGTCCAGAGAAGTGCAACTCTGCCCCAGGACCAGAGTAGTGCAACTCTGCTCCAGGACCAGAGTAGTGCAACTCTGCTCCAGGACCAGAATAGTGCAACTCTGCCCCAGGACCAGAGTAGTGCAACTCTGCTCCAGGACCAGAGTAGTGCAACTCTGCACCAGGACCAGAATAGTGCAACTCTGCTCCAGGTCCAGAGTAGTGCAACTCTGCCCCAGGACCAGAGTAGTGCAACTCTGCCACAGAATCAGAGTAGTGCAACTCTGCCACAGGACCAGAGTAGTGCAACTCTGCCCCAGGACCAGAGTAGTGCAACTCTGCTCCAGGACCAGAGTAGTGCAACTCTGCCCCAGGACCAGAGTAGTGCAACTATGCTCCAGGACCAGAGTAGTGCAACTCTGCTCCAGGACCAGAGTAGTGCAACTCTGCTCCAGGACCAGAGTAATGCAACTCTGTGTTTATCAAGAACTGTAAAAAACATGGACGCTACTGCTGTTACTACTACTACCTCTACAACTATTACTACTACTACTATTACTACTACTACCACTATTATCACTACAACTACTACTACCATTACTACTATTACTACTACCACCACCACCACTGCTACTACTACTACAACTACTACCACCACCACCACCACCACTACTACTACTACTACCACTACTACTACTACCACCACCACCACCAATACAACCACCACCACTACCACTACTATTACCACCCTGCTGCTACTACTACTATTAACAATAACAACTATTTCACTCTGGAATACTCTAACGTCTGGTGCAGGCAAGGTTGGAGCATGAGGGACATAAGTCACCAGGCTTAGAGTGACCATAATACTATTGAAAATCTATATGATATACGACCTACATAACATTGCTCTTGTGACCCATCTTCCCGCACTCCAGCTCCATGAAGACCTCCCTGCAAGGAGCTGTAATTCGACCCCCTGCAACCTCATACCAGCGAGTACACAACACACACACACAGACACAAAGAAGAGATTGGGGAAGAGCAAAGAAGACCGCAGACGGAGTACAGTCTAGGGGGCCAGAGACTACAAACCTCAATCAAGGAAAAAGACCTTGGGGTGAGTATAACACCAGGTACATCTCCTGAGGCGCACATCAACCAAATAACTGCTGCAGCATAGGGCGCCTAGCAAACCTAAGAATAGCATTTCGACATCTTAATAAAGAATCGTTCAGGACTTTGTACACTGTGTACGTTAGGCCCATACTGAGTATGCAGCACCAGTTTGGAACCCACATTTATCCAAGCACGTAAAGAAGCTAGAGAAAGTGCAAAGGTTTGCAACAAGACTAGTCCCGGAGCTAAGGGGTATGTCCTATGAGGAGAGGTTAAGGGAAATCGACCTGACGACACTGGAGGACAGGAGAGATAGGGGGGACATGATAACGATATATAAGATACTGAGAGGAATTGACAAGGTGGACAGAGACAGGATGTTCCAGAGATGGGACACAGCAACAAGGGGACACAGTTGGAAGTTGAAGACTCAGATGAATCACAGAGATGTTAGGAAGTATTTCTTCAGTCATAGAGTGGTCAAGAAGTGGAATAGTTTGGGAAGCGATGTAGTGGAGGCAGGTTCCATACATAGCTTTAAGAAGAGGTATGATAAAGCTCATGGCGCAGGGAGAGTGACCCAGTAGCGGCCAGTGAAGAGGCGGGGCCAGGAGCTATGAATCGACCCCTGCAGCCACAACTAGGTGAGTACACACACACACACACACAGTAATATCCTAGAGAGGATCTTGTTCACCTTTAGTACTAATTCCACTTATATCTGCCCCCCTCTCTCTCTATCTCTCTCTCTCTCCTCCTCTCTCTCTCTCTCTCTCTCTCTCTCTCTCTCTCTCTCTCTCTCTCTCTCTCTCTCTCTCTCTCTCTCTCTCTCTCTGCCTCTCTCTCTCTCCCACTTTAATCTCGATTTAAAAAAAAGAAAGGTTCAGTTTATTGTTTAGTGTTAGCAAGTTAGGTTCTAGGTGAAGGTCACCTAGCTCACAACACCTACTTCATCTGCACCTAACTACCTCCTCAACAAGGCACTCAAATTTAAACAGGACATTAGAATTTAGCAAAAATAACAAAAAAATATATATATACAGAGAGAGAGAGAGAGAGAGAGAGAGAGAGAGAGAAGAGAGATAATTTATTCATGACGTAACTGACTTAGTTGTTCATGGAGCTGAAGATTTTTTTTACTCTGCTGACAAAAAAAGACTATTTATTCAATGTAATATATTTTTATTTTTATTTTATTCTTATTTTCCCCTTCCCCTCCCCTCCCCTTTCCTCTTCCCTTCCCCCCCATCAAGCAATTAGTTGCCATCCTGTGTCTCTTAGGGAGTGCTTCCCCCCCAGCTGAGAGGGGTGAGGGGGAAGTGGAAGGAGGAGGAGAGGATGGGAAGGAATGGGGGAGGAGGAAGGGGAGGGGTTATATATATATATATATATATATATATATATATATATATATATATTTGTAACCAGGAACGAGTGGTATTGATCAATAACAACACTGCGACTAGCCAAGGAGTCGAACCCATGCTGCTTTGGCCCGCCTCATGGTGAGCGAAAACACATGACGCTATAACCCACAGGGCCACGCAATCCTACTAGAATGACGCACCCAGCCAAGCTAGGTGTTTTACCGTCATTCTACTCCCTGTTTGGTGTACTAGCCTCCACCGCTCAAGCGCTGGTAACAAGTGTCAGCGCTCAAGCACAGGTAACAACAAGTGTAGGCGCTCAAGCGCTGGAAAAAATGGTTAATGGATGTTTAAAGTTTTCTGAAGAACTGTTACGAAGCTTTGATGTGGAGGAGGAAGAGGGAGGAGGAGGAGGAGGAGGAGGAGGAGGAAGATGAGGAGGAGGAAGAGGAGGAGGAAGAGGAGGAGGAGGAGGAGGAGGAAGAGGAGGAGGAGGAGGAAGAGGAGGAGGAAGAGGAGGAAGAGGAGGAATAGGAGGAAGAGGAGGAAGAGGAGGAAGAGGAAGAGGAGGAAGAGGAGGAAGAGTAGGAGGAAGGAGGAAGAGGAGGAGGAAGAAGAGGAGGAGGAAGAGGAGGAAGAGAGGAGGAGGAGGAAGAGGAGGAGGAGGAGGAGAGAGGAGGAGGAAGAGGAGGAAGAGGAGGAAGAGGAGGAAGAGGAAGAGGAGGAAGAGGAGGAAGAGGAGGAAGAGGAGGAAGAGGAGGAGAGGAGGAGGAAGAAGAGGAGGAGGAGGAAGAGGAGGAGGAGGAAGAGGAGGAGGAAGAGGAGGAGGAGGAAGAGGAAGAGGAGGAGGAGGAAGAGTAGGAGGAAGAAGAGGAGGAGGAGGAAGAGGAGGAGGAAGAAGAAGGAGGAGGAGGAGGAAGAGGAGGAGGAAGAA
>WNWK01001854.1:112500-152500 GCA_009830355.1 Cherax destructor | reverse complement strand
AGAGCTCTAGCTTCACACGGCGAGGGTCTGCGTTCGATTCCCAGAGAGGGTAGAAACACTGGACGTGTTTCTTTACACCGGTTGTCTATGTTCACCCATCAGTAAATGGGTACTTAGGTGTTAGTGGACTGGTGTGGGTCGCATCCTGGGACAAAACTGACCTAATTTGCGGGAAATGCTCAGCATAACAAGGGGCTTTCTATATAGTAGTATGTCATTGATGTCAGCTATGGTCTGTATACCTTGTACATGTACTGGTAGTAAATAAAGATATTATTATTAAGAGAGAGAAACAGAAGTGAGAGAGAGAAAGAGAGATTTAATAAAAGTGTAACAACCAGATACTACATAGCACATACTACATAGCACATACTACATAGCACATACTACATAGCACATACTACATAGCACATACTACATAGCACATACTACGCATCAGTGGCATCAGGACTGGTAAGTAAACTGCCAGTTGCATGGAGCACCTTTAACACAGACTCCAATAACCTCAAGATATACTACACTAATAAAGGCGTCACCCCAGACAGTTGCCAGGTGTTTAGGGTGACGCCTAAAGCACCGGTCCAGATAACATCCCGTCAAAGTTCCTAAAAGACGGAGCCTCTGAATTGCCAATCCCCACTGAGCACATTATAATTTTATCCATCATCACTAATACCGTACCAGAGGGGGCCAGAGTTACTCCTATTTTCAAGAAAAAAAGTAGATCATCAGATCTATTGAGTATACTAGTGTTAGTATACTATTGTTAGTATACTCAGTGTGATGTCCAAAATTCTAGAGAAGGCGGTATACTGTTTCGCTTCTGCAACAGTATACACACACTGTTGTGTGTATACTGTTGTCTATCTGGGTGATAGACTACAAATCACCCAGAAGAAAATGGTAAAATTCATCGTGGGCCTTTGACCAAGATTCATCCTGAACCTGGGTTCAAGATTCATCCTAGACCTGGGTCCAAGATTCATCCTGGACCTGGGTCCAAGATTCATCCTGGACCTGGGTCCAAGATTCATCCTGGACCTGGGTTCAAGATTCATCCTGAACCTGGGTCCAAGATTCATCCTGGACCTGGGTCCAAGATTCATCCTGAACCTGGGTCCAAGATTCATCCTGGACCTGGGTCCAAGATTCATCCTGAACCTGGGTCCAAGATTCATCCTGGACCTGGGTCCAAGATTCATCCTGCACCTGGGTCCAAGAGAGCATGTAGGCCATGATGATTTACAACAACTGGATATGCTGAATGTTGAATACATTCATCTCCCCATCTCACATCTTCCATCTCCATCCCATCTCCCCACCATCACCACTCATCTCCCCAGACTTAGGCTTGGTTACAAGTACTTCTGACAGTCTGACAGACACACAGATGATGACGAACAAAAATGGCAGCTATATAGTCAATATCTTGAACACTATGAGCTTAATTGTCCACTTATTGAGGAATATAAAGACAGTATAATAACCTATGTGACATGTCAAGATATCTTATTATTGAAAATAATATCCCAGATATATTAAGCAAATTTCCTAAATTTGTTTGTAACAGATAAGTGAACTGTAGATATAAATCCTGATTGACTCTTGTAAATCTTTTTGGGGCCTAGTTCCTAGGCCTATTGTGTATCCACATGCTCTTGCACTGCCGTCCCCAGGCTGGATATGGGATGCACAGTAAACTAGCCACTACCGTCCACAGGATGGATATGGAATGCACAATAAACTAGCCACTTCGACGTCAAAATCTAAATGTTACGCAGCTTTACGAGTGTGACTTAAGGTTGGTCAGAGGACAGACTCGCTGCTTCTCTCAGACTTACACCTCCACACAACACCTGTCCTCGCTGACAACCTCTAACATGAAGCATACGTGTACGTTACTGGTACGTTACCTGTACGTTAGCAGTAGTGGCTACCGTGGGTCAGTGGTCCCCAGGACTGGTCCCAGACCAGACCTCCCGGAGCACCAGAAATGTATTTCCTGATTCAGATGGGAAGTGCCATATATATATTGCAAGTCTTATTATTCGCCCGGGTTTAAACCCTGCCTGTTCACTTGTGAGCCAGGTGCTTGAGAAGAGAGGTAGGTGATGTAATAAGAGTAATCAGGTGTTCGAAGAGAGAGGTAGGTACCTAGGTGATGTAATAAGAGTAATCAGGTGATCTCACTTAGCTAGGCTTCCGGGTACTGCCTCACCTGGATAATTGGATCTTACGTATAAACGGATTACCTATTAAGAACACAGTAGTGTTCACTTAAGTGTTATTGGTGGCACAGCGGCACAGTATAGTGGTGGCACAGCGGCGCACTATAGTGGTGGAGCGGCGGCGCAGTACAGTGGTACTGTATAGTGGTGTGACGGGGCGCAGGATGGTGCTAGAGATAGTCAGGAGCCGTGATTTAACCCCTGCCATCACACTTAGGTGAGTACACACTAACACACACACACAAACACACACACACACACACACACTCACACACATACACAAACACACATACACACACACACACACACACACAAACACACACAAACACACACACAAACACACACACACACAAACAAACACACACAAACACACACACACACACACACAACACACACACACACACACACACACACACACAACACACACACAAACACACAAACACACAAAAACACACAAACACACAAAACACACACACAAACACACCTTCCTAACTTCCCCTTAACTTACACTTCAGAAACTTCCATTTTTTCTCCCTGTGCTCTTAACTTTTAGCCAAATGGAGCAAGTTAACTGTTGTTGTCGTCACTTAGCACGACCGCCACCACCTCTCTCACCCACACAAGTTCCTCGACACCTGACACTTGAACTTCACTCTTGTACAACACTCATAATACCCTCCTCAATTAATATTATTATCCAATATATATATATATATATATATATATATATATATATATATATCAATAACAACACTGCGACTAGCCAAGGATTCGAACCCATGCTGCATTGGCCCACCTCATGGTGAGCGAAAACCCATGATGCAGTATTGGTTCGAATCCTGTGTATATGCTTCACCATTCTTCTCCTGATAATCTTCTCCATAACTTTACGTACTATAAATGACAGTGACACTGCTCTGTAGTTTAGTGCTGCTGTCTGTCTCCTTTATTAAGGGGCACCTAACTTCCCCAGTCTTCTAATAACATGTTCATTTTCCCACTATAATCTACCTTGTCCATAATTACTATCGCATTTGCTTTGTTTCGTAAAGTGTGTGTGTGTGTGTGTGTGTGTGTGTGTGTGTGTGTGTTGTGTGTGTGTGGTGTGTGTGGATGGTTGGGATCAGTATTGCTCTTGTGGCCTAAGAGTGTGAAATGCAATTTTTTGGCCCACACAAACATCCGTGTATGTCTAATATTGCATTTCACATAGGCTGGGGAGGGGGTTGAATCATGTTTACGAATTGCGTATTCAGTGGAGGCTCGAACCGCGTTCCTGGATGAGAATGTGCAGCGGACAACACCATCGCCTCCTCTTATTGATGCTCTCCCAAACTCAATTGATTTTTTTCGCTTCGTTGCAATATTTCGTATGTGTTTTGTGTGTGGGAGGAAGGTTAATTTAAAGCTCCCGGCCCTATCTCTGGTATTCAGAGGAAGGGGGGGAGTGAAGGGAAGGAGGTAGATAGAAGAGAGAGAGATCACAAATGATGTTATCATTGGTCGTAGATGATTCACTCTCCAGTCAATATCTTCCATAATTATCGACTTATCATATTCATGAGGGAAGCGCTAAACACGCAGGGCTTCACACCTAGAGGGGGGAGGGAGGGGGAGAGAGGAACGGAAAGTAATCAGGTTTGTTCCGAGGAAGGAGGAAGATTCGCCTTCAATCTTGAGGGATTGTGAAAGTTCCTCTCCAGGGGTGAGAAAGTTCCTCTCCAGGGGTGAGAAAGTTCCTCACCTGGGGTGAGAAAGTTCCTCACCTGGGGTGAGAAAGTTCCTCACCTGGGGTGAGAAAGTTCCTCACCTGGGAGGAGAAAGTTCCTCACTTGGGATGAGAAAGTTCCTCACCTGGGGTGAGAAAGTTCCTCACCTGGGGTGAGAAAGTTCCTCACCTGGGGTGAGAAAGTTCCTCACCTGGGGTGAGAAAGTTCCTCACCTGGGGTGAAAAAGTTCCTCACTTGGGGTGAGAAAGTTCCTCATCTTTGGTGAGAAAGTTCCTCACTTGGGCTGAGAAAGTTCCTCACCTGGGGTGAGAAAGTTCCTCACCTGGGAGGAGAAAGTTCCTCACTTGGGATGAGAAAGTTCCTCACCTGGGGTGAGAAAGTTCCTCACCTGGGATGAAAAAGCTACTCACCTGGGGTGAGAAAATTCCTCACCTGGGATGAGAAAGTTCCTCACCTGGGATGAGAAAGTTCCTCACCTGGGGTGAGAAAGTTCCTCACCTGGGGTGAGAAAGTTCCTCACCTGGGGAGAGAAAGTTCCGTGTTTATTTTTTGCTTCTAACATTATTTAATTAAAATTAAAATTTAGCAGCAACAACGATTACAACAACAACAATGACACAACAACAAAAACAATAACAACAAAAACAATAACAATAACACCATCAAGAATAACAACAACAATAACATCAACAATAACAACAATACCAAGTCTAACAACAAAAATTACAACAATAAAAAATAACAACAGGGGCAACACTAACAACAACAACAACAATAAAAAACAATAACAACAGTAACAACACTAACAACAACAACAAAAACAGCAACAACAATAACAACAACAATAACAACAGCAACAACCCTAACAATAACAACAACAACAATAACAGCAACAACATTAACAACAACAATAGCAACAACAATAGCAACAACAATACAATATTACAAACAATAACATTAACAACAACAATAGCAATAAACAATAACAATAACAATAGCAACAACAATAGCAATACTAACAATAACAATAACAATAGCAACAACAATAGCAATACTAACAATAACAATAACAATAGCAACAACAATAGCAACAACAATAGCAACAACAATAGCAATATTAACAATAACAATAACATTAACAACAACAATAGCAATACTAACAATAACAACAACAATAGCAACAACAATAGCAATACTAACAATAACAACAACATTAACAACAACAATAGCAATACTAACAATAACAACAACAATAGCAATACTAACATTAACAACAACATTAACAACAACAATAGCAACAACAATAGCAATACTAACAATAACAACATTAATAACAACAACATCAAGAACGGTAGTTGATGATATATACATTAGTAATATTAAATAAACATCTTGTTCCATTACTGAACAACAATGTCATCTCCGCCTCACTTCCCAATATAATGTGACTCATCTCATATTCATACGCTAATGTTAATGAAATAGTGTGTTTGTGACGGTGGTGGTAGTGGTTGTGACGGTGGTGGAGGTTGTGACGGTGGTGGTGGTTGTGACGGTGGTGGTAGTGGTTGTGACGGTGGTGGTAGTGGTTGTGACGGTGGTGGTGAATGTGACGGTGGTGGTAGTGGTTGTGACGGTAGTGGAGGTTGTGACGGTGGTGGTGGTTGTGACGGTGTGGAGTGGTGTGACGTGGTGGTGAATGTGACGGTGGTGGTGGTTGTGACGGTAGTGGAGGTTGTGACGGTGGTGGTGGTTGTGACGGTGGTGGTAGTGGTTGTGACGGTGGTGGTGAATGTGACGGTGGTGGTGGTTGTGACGGTAGTGGTGGTTGTGACGGTGGTGGTGGTGGTTGTGACGGTGGTGGTGGTTGTTGTGACGGTGGTGGTGGTTGTGACGGTGGTGGTGGTTATATTGTGTTCCAGCCTGCCTTGAAGGTGACTTATACTGTGTTCCAGCCTGCCTTGAAGGTGACTTATACTGTGTTCCAGCCTGCCTTGAAGGTGACTGTTATACTGTGTTCCAGCCTGCCTTGAAGGTGACTTATACTGTGTTCCAGCCTGCCTTGAAGGTGACTTATACTGTGTTCCAGCCTGCCTTGAAGGTGACTTATACTGTGTTCCAGCCTGCCTTGAAGGTGACTTATACTGTGTTCCAGCCTGCCTTGAAGGTGACTTATACTGTGTTCCAGCCTGCCTTGAAGGTGACTTATACTGTGTTCCAGCCTGCCTTGAGGTGACTTATACTGTATTCCAGCCTGCCTTGAAAGTGACTCTTATACTGTGTTCCAGCCTGCCTTGAAGGTGACTTATACTGTGTTCCAGCCTGCCTTGAAGGTGACTCTTATACTGTGTTCCAGCCTGCCTTGAAGGTGACTGTTATACTGTGTTCCAGCCTGCCTTGAAGGTGACTTATACTGTGTTCCAGCCTGCCTTGAAGGTGACTTATACTGTGTTCCAGCCTGCCTTGAAGGTGACTCTTATACTGTGTTCCAGCCTGCCTTGAAGGTGACTGTTATACTGTGTTCCAGCCTGCCTTGAAGGTGACTCTTATACTGTGTTCCAGCCTGCCTTGAAGGTGACTGTTATACTGGTTCCAGCCTGCCTTGAAGGTGACTCTATACTGTGTTCCAGCCTGCCTTGAAGGTAACTCTTATACTGTGTTCCAGCATGCCTTGAAGGTGACTTTATACTGTGTTCCAGCCTGCCTTGAAGGTGACTATTATACTGTGTTCCAGCCTGCCTTGAAGGTGACTCTTATACTGTGTTCCAGCCTGCCTTGAAGGTGACTCTTATACTGTGTTCCAGCCTGCCTTGAAGGTGACTCTTATACTGTGTTCCAGCCTGCCTTGAAGGTGACTCTTATACTGTGTTCCAGCCTGCCTTGAAGGTGACTCTTATACTGTGTTCCAGCCTGCCTTGAAGGTGACTCTTATACTGTGTTCCAGCCTGCCTTGAAGGTGACTCTTATACTGTGTTCCAGCCTGCCTTGAAGGTGACTCTTATACTGTGTTCCAGCCTGCCTTGAAGGTGACTGTTATACTGTGTTCCAGCCTGCCTTGAAGGTGACTCTTATACTGTGTTCCAGCCTGCCTTGAAGGTGACTCTTATACTGTGTTCCAGCCTGCCTTGAAGGTGAGAAGGGGCCAGGAGCAATGAATCGACCCCTACAACCACAATTAGGTGAGTACACACACTGTGTGTGTCATACGTCAAACTAACACATGGTGTGTGTGTGTGTGTGTGTGTGTAACCCGACGTGTGTGGTGGAATATGACAAGGAAACATAGCTGGCTTTTGTTCCCACTGTGTAACTGTCATGTAGGAGAGTGTAGCAACACACTGCGAGTGTTCCCACCTTCATGTTCTTGAACAGTGTTCTAGACTATGAAAGTGAACACTTTTCCAGGCTGGGGGACTGACCCCTTCAAAACTGCTTCTTCAAGACTTAGGGACTGACCCCCTCAAAGACTACATCTTTAATAATGAAGGACTGACTGTCTCAAAGACCACATCTCCAGGCTGAGTGACTGTTCCCCTCAAAGACAAACCTCACAATAATCCACACAGACATTGAACCTCAGGCACTGAGCCTAGCTGGGCTCTTATTAGAGCCTCTCACATGAGAGTGCCAGGCACCCAGTCGACGCAGGTGTGTCTAAGAGGGTTGAGAGAGGCGACAGTGCCAAGGGCAGGAGAGAGTAACTGCGCTGCGCCAGGCTAATTAACCCAGCTAGACAGGTGTGGCGCATGTAAAATATTAACAGAGGGGCAGTGTGGCATAGTGTGGCACAGTGTGGCATAGTGTGGCACAGGCAGCAAGAGAACGGGCTGGAAATTTAAGAACATAAGAAAGGAGTAACTCTGCAGGAGGCCTACTGGCCTATACTAGTCAGATGGTTCTTCTCTAACCCACTAACAAAAACATTGGCCCAGCCCATTGTTAGTGCTACGTTGAATGTAATAAAATCTAGAATAGATTGGCAACAAAGTCATGTACCAACTAGAAGTTTATTGCGTATACATGGAAAAATGTTCACAACATTCCCTTGGATCTTCGACGTTTCCACAGCAGTCTCCTGGATCTTCGACGTTTCCACAGCAGTCTCCTGGATCTTCGACGTTTCCACAGCAGTCTCCTGGATCTTCGACGTTTCCACAGCAGTCTCCTAGACCTTCGTCGTTTCCACAGCAGTCTCCTAGATCTTCGTCGTTTCCACAGCAGTCTCCTGGATCTTCGACGTTTCCACAGCAGTCTCCTAGACCTTCGTCGTTTCCACAGCAGTCTCCTGGATCTTCGTCGTTTCCACAACAGTCTCCTGGACCTTCCTCGTTTCCACAGCAGTCTCCTGGACCTTCGTCGTTTCCACAGCAGTCTCCTGGATCTTCGTCGTTTCCACAGCAGTCTCCTGGACCTTCGTCGTTTCTACCTCTCCATCTGTCCTCATGATCCTCGGCTTCGTTCTATGCTGCTCGGCCACTGTCTGGCTGCCTTTCATGACCCGTCGATCGCCGTGTCCTCCTCCCGCAGAGCTGCTCGACAAAGAACCTGTCTGGTACAGTTTCCCAGAGACCTCACAGAGTGCGTCTTCACAAGAGCAAGACCACCTCACCACAGAGTAATAATGCTTTGTTCATTAATCGAGTAATGGCGACGTTTCGCCAGGCAATTTAGTCCCTCAAGACAGTGGTGTGATTGTATGAGGTAACATTAGAAGGTAACCCGTGGCAATAACATGGCAGTATAATCAGCACTGACTCCCAGGCACCAGGGCCGCCCCACCTGCCACTAATTGACTATTACATGATATTAATGACCAGTATTATTACTTGTTCTCCTTATAATTATCTTGAGTGGAGGTGAGAGGGAGGGAGGTATCCCTCGCAGGTATCCCTCACATGGAGGTATTCACCTGGTATCCTTCGCATGAATACTTCACAGGAAGGTATCCCTCACATGGAGGTTTCCCTCGCAGGTATACTTCGCAGGAAAGTATCTCTCACAGGAAAGTATCCCTCACAGGAAGGTATCCCTCACAGGTATCCATCATATGTAATCATTCTTCGTATGTATATCTCGCATGTAGGTATCCCTCTAAGAAATCACTAACAATGAGGAATCCTTCATTAGGAGGTATCACAAGTATCTCTTAAAGCAAGGTATCAATCATTAGGAGGTATAAGAAAGTATCTTTCACCTGTAGGTATCCCTCACAAATAGGTATCCCTCACATGAAGGCATCTCTCGCAGGAATCCCTCACAAGTAGATATCCCTCTACAAGTGAGGGATATCGACATGTGAGGGTATCCATCGCGTGTATACCTCACATGAAAGTATCCATAGCATGTATCCCCCACATGAAGGCATTCCTCGCAGGTATCCCTCAAGGGAATCACTCACATGGAGGTATCCCTCACATGGAGGCATCTCTCACAAGAATCCTTATGATGGAGTTATCCTTCATAAGCAAGTATCCCTCATAAGGGAGTATTCTTTTGAGGTATCATTATGATGGAGTTATCCCTCTAAAGCAAGTATCCCTCGCATGGAGGTATCCCTAATAAGCAAGTATCCCTCATATGAGAGTATTCTTATGAGGTATCCCTCACATGTAGATATCCCTTGTAAGGAGATATCCCTTACACATATGTATCCTTTGTAAGGAGGTATCCCTCACATGGAGATATCCCTTATAAACAAGAATCCTTACGATGAAGGTATCCCTCATAAGCAAGTATCACTCAAATGGAGGTATCCCTATAAGGACTTATCTCTGGCAGGTATCACTTATACGGAAATATCCCTCACATGGAGGCATCCCTCATAAGGTATCCCTCATATGGAGGTATCCCCCATAAGGAGGTATCTCTCGAGGAATCCCTCACAATCTTTCGATGTTTCGGAGCGGTTCGAAGCATTGACAAAATATTTTAGTTGTAATAATAATAATAATAATAATAATAATAATAATAATAATACAACACTAATAATAATAATAATCATAATAGTAAGTCTGACCAGCTGTTGGGTAGTAAGTCTGACCAGCATAACAAGGTAGTCTAACAATGGATGAAAAGAAGAAAACACATTCACCATCGTTCATGCAATAGCTGTTTCTCCAGACATAACTCACACACACACACACATACAGGTGTTGGGGAAGTGTAGGAGGTTGTACAGGTGTTGGGGGAGTGTAGGAGGTTGTACAGGTGTTCGAGATGAGAGGAGATGAGAGGGGAGAGGGGAGCAAGGTGGGAGAGGGGAGAATTTTAGTGTGGTGGTAGCCACAGTGTGAAGCCAGCATCAGTGGAGGCTGCATCTTGCTCTCTCGTTTTCTCTCTCTCGTCCCCCGTGCGCCCGCCGTACCTGCGTCTCACACATCCACCTGCACAACACCTGCGCTAACACAACACCTGAGCTCGTACAATACCTGCGCTCGCTGAGCCTATGTTGACTGAGTTCAGCAGCCGGGGGGAGGGGTGTCAAAGTGGTGAATTTCCCGTGGTTTCCGGTAGGCCGTGGGAGGCCTGTTTTGTGAGTGAGAGTGACTGACCTGGTATTGAACTGACTTCATTGTGACTTCGCTGTGTTGGAAGACCTCGCGAGACACCTTAACGAACTGCTTTCTCGAGTGCAGGAAGGACCTCGTTGTGACTTCGCTAACCACGGCTTCAAGACCTCCTCTGACTCCTTCTTTACTACCTGCTGCTACCGAAATTCGTTGGTTATTTAAACCCCCTGACAATCCGAAGGTAACGCCTTCGTTGTCACTACGTTACCAAGTATTTCCCTAGTTTGTTAACAAATTGCTATTAGCCATCAGAATACAAGATCGTTACCAAACTGCTTCCCCAATCTCCGTTGTCATTCCACCTCCGGGCGTTCGTAGTAAGGCCTTCGTTGTTACTGTGTCACCAACTGCTCCTCGAAGCTCGTTGGCTGAGCTACGTTGGTGGTGTGTGACAAGTCACGCGACCAGGAGAGCTGCAGGAGACAGAACAGGTGTTGTGGACAAGCATGGAGGAACTTAGTAAGGACGTGGGCGTGGTGGCTCTAGACGGAGAACTGGGTACAGGGGCCATGTTGGTGGTGGGCGCCGCCCCCGGCCTCACCGTGGGCGTGGCCTCTCCTCCAGCAGTACCTCCTGGAGGCGCTGAGGGCAGCTACCTGGAGGGCCTCATCAGGGAGAAGGAGGCCCTGGGCCAAGGTACTGGGATGGACCTGACCAAGCGTCTTTTAACTCAAGGTAGGAACACCAATCCTTGCATAAAGGGCCCTTGGCCCTTAACAGCCATTAACCAGTCCTTAACCACCTTTATTATTGTCACTTTCCAAATTATAAGTGGATAGCGAATGACACTCTCGTAATATATATATCGTGCCGATTTTTTGCGATTTTGGCTTAAATAGCAACGCTCGTCTTGCCGAATAAGGCAAGCGAAAATTTGTGTATGCAGTAATTTCGCAAAAATCATTCTGAACCTAACGGAAAAAATATTTCATTGTGTTTGTTTATTATTAAATTATTGCAAACTTATCTAAAATATATTTAGTTGGATTAGGCTAAATTAAATTACGCTTGTTATAATAAGGTTAGGTAAGTTTTCAAAGGTTCTTTTGGTACAAAATCATTAATTTTTATATTAACATAATTGAAAAAAATATACAGTGGAACCTCGGGTTACGACCATAATTCGTTCCAAAGCTCTGGTCGCGACCCGATTTGGTCGTGACCCGAACCTAATTTTCCCATCGGATTGTATGTAAATACGATTAATCCGTTGCAGACTCCTACGAACTGTAGGTAAATATTGTTTTCTAAAGATTTTTAATCACAAATATAGTTAATTATACCATAGAATGCCCAGTGTAATAGTAAACTTAATGTAAAAACTTTGAATAACACTGAGAAAACCTTGAATAACACTGAGAAAACTTTGAATAACACCGAGAAAACCTTGAATAACATTGAGAACAAATTTAATAACACTGAGAAAACCTTGAATAACACGGAGAAAACCTTGAATAACACGGGGAAACTAACATTGCACGAGTCCTAAGAGTTTTAAGGGGCGTCTAATGGCTGAGCAGCGAATTCCGTTATTTATCGTCCGATTTCTTTCATTTTTGGTATACGTTAAGAAGCATCTTTCCCTCATACATTGCCCAAGTTTCAATAAGATACCCAAACAAACTGAGAAAAAAATATTTACCAAAAATCATATATGGCAAGCCCTAGCCGGGTACTGGCACTGCTAGAAGCTGTTTCGGCACTTCCGAATTTATCACGGTAGTAATTACAGGAAGTGGGGAAAATTGGCGCGGCTGTGTTCGGCACCCGATTATGTGTTCGTGACCAGATGCACAAAAAAATTGGCAAATTTTTGGTCGTGAACCGATTTGTTCGTGTTCCGAAGCGTTCGTAACCAGAGGTTCCACTGTAACGTATAAGAGAAATTTTTAGAAAGAACTTAATTTTAAATGAGTTCTTGCTAATTGATCAATTTTACCTATTCTGCACGACATATATATATATATATATATATATATATATATATATATATATATATATATATATATATATATATATATATATATATATATATATATATATATATATATATATTCTTAAGAACCTGAGAATTTGCAGGCCAGTAAAGGCACAATGAGTTTCTGGTATATACTTCATGTGAGACGGTGTAGCCGAAGGAAATGAAACTTGACCAGAACATCCATGTATCATTACTTAAGTTGTTTTATATTATATTTGAACACGCAAGACAAGATAAATACATTCCGAAAGGTGTCTCTCAGTGTATATACACTGAGAGATGTATCTCTCTCAGTGTATATACACTGAGCCTTAATGACCCTCATGCAATAGATAGAGTTCAAACCCCCCATTACCCAACCCACCAACCATCAACACACAGGCGAGACACAGCCTTAATAACCCTCATGCGGTAGATAGACTACAAACCCCTCATTACCCAACCCATCAGCCATCAACACACTACATTTCTTAAGAACCACAAGTGGTCAGTCTGCAACACACGCAACAAGGGTCAAGAACAATCCGTGCAACACCTGCGACGTTTCCTACACAGCTCCTCTTACCTGTGCCTCGGCCACCTCAGAATGAACCCCCAACCAGCACGTTTCGCTCACAGGGTCATTTATACTGCTCGCTGAGGGCAAGACGAGTCCAGCCAGGATCTCTACCAAACAATTACTGAAGGAACAAGTCAAGGATCACCTTAACCGGAGGAATTGTGGATAATCTAGGTGTAAATAGGTACCTGGATAATCTAATAGTAGTTGGGTACCTCGATAATCTAGTAGTAGGTGGGTATCTGGATAATCTAGTAAGTAGGCACCTAGATAATCTAGTAGTAAGTAGGTACCTGGATAATCTAGTAGTAGGTGGGTACCTGGGTAATCTAGTAAGTAGGTACCTAGATAATCTAATAGTAAGTAGGTACCTGGATAATCTAGTAGTAAGTAGGTACCTGGATAATCTATTAGCAAATAGATACCTAGATAATCTAGTAGTAAGTAGGTACCTGGATAATCTAGGAGTAAGTAGGTACCTGGATAATTTAGTAGGAAATATCTGGATAGTTGTAGAAGACATCCCAGGGGTGATGGTGGTAGTTTAAATATTAAGGGGGTGATGGTGGTAGCTTACCTGAAACATCCCGGGGGTAATTTTGGTAGTTTAAACATCCTAGGAGCGATGGTGGTAGTTTACCTTAGATATACCTGGCTCTGGGTAGCAACTATCAGACTGTATAATTTACAAAGACAGTCATATTGCTGTCAGCTTTGACTGTCAGCTTTGACTGTCAGCGTTGACTGTCAACTTTGACTGTCAACTTTGACTGTCAGCTTTGACTGTCAGCTTTGACTGTCAACTTTGACTGTCAGCTTTGACTGTCAACTTTGTCAACTTTGACTGTCAACATTGACTGTCAACTTTGACTGTCAACTTTGACTGTCAACTTCGACTGTCAACTTCGACTGTCAACTTTGACTGTCAACTTTGACTGTCAACTTTGACTGTCAACTTTGACTGTCAACTTCGACTGTCAACTTTGACTGTCAACTTTGACTGTCAACTTTGACTGTCAACTTCGACTGTCAACTTTGACTGTCAACTTCGACTGTCAACTTTGACTGTCAACTTTGACTGTCAACTTTGACTGTCAGCTTTGACTGTCAACTTTGACTGTCAACTTTGACTGTCAGCTTCGACTGTCAGCTTTGACTGTCAACTTTAACTGTCAACTTTGACTGTCAGCTTCGACTGTCAACTTTGACTGTCAACTTTGACTGTCAACTTTGACTGTCAACTTTGACTGTCAGCTTTGACTGTCAACTTTGACTGTCAGCTTTGACTGTCAGCTTTGACTGTCAACTTTGACTGTCAACTTTGACTGTCAACTTTGACTGTCAACTTTGACTGTCACTCATGTGAAAATTGACTCACCTAAATATTGCTGCATATTATTCAATGTTTTTGTTTTGGAAGTTGTTGTTGTTGTTGGTAATGTTGTGTGCTAATGCTGCTGCTTTTGTTATTGTTGTGGTTGGTGTTGTTATTGTTGTGGTTGTTGTTATTGTTGTGGTTGTTGTTATTGTTGTGATTGTTGTTATTGTTGTGGTTGGTGTTGTTATTATTGTGGTTGTTGTTATTGTTGTGGTTGGTGTTGTTATTATTGTTGTGGTTGTTGTTATTGTTGTGGTTGTTGTTATTGTTGTGGTTGTTGTTATTGTTGTGGTTGTTGTTATTGTTGTGGTTGGTGTTGTTATTGTTGTGGTTGGTGTTGTTATTGTTGTGGTTGTTGTTATTGTTGTGGTTGGTGTTGTTATTATTGTTGTGGTTGTTATTGTTGTGGTTGTTGTTATTGTTGTGGTTGGTGTTGTTATTATTGTTGTGGTTGTTATTGTTGTGGTTGGTGTTGTTATTGTTATTATTATTATGGTTGTTCGTGTTATTATTGTTGTGGTTCATGGTGTTGTTATTGTGGTTGATGGTATTATTGTTGTTATTGCTGTGGTTGCTGGTGTTGTTATTGTTGTGGTTGCTGGTGTTGTTATTGTTGTGGTTGCTGGTGTTGTTATTGTAGTTATTGTTGTGGTTGCTATTTCTGTTATTTTTGTCGTTGTTATTACTGTTGTTAGCGTTATTGTTATTGTTGCTGTCATTGCCGTTGTTGTTATTGTTGTTGTCACTGTTGTGATTGCTGGTTTTGTTTATGTTATTGTTGGTGTTATGTTTGTGGTTGTTAGTATTGTTATTGCAGTTACTGACGTCATTACTGTTGTGGTTGATTGAGAAATACAGTGTTAGTGTGTGTTAGTGTGTGTTAGTGTGTGTTAGAGTGTGTTAGAGTGTGTTAGAGTGTGTTAGAGTGTTAGAGTGTGCTGCAGTAGTTTGTGGGGACTGGAGGGCGGGTGCAGGAGGCAAGAGGAGGGACTGGAGGGCGGGTGCAGGAGGCATAGGAGGGACTTGAGGTACGGGTGCAGGAGGCATATTAGGGACTGGAGGGCGGGTGCAGGAGGCATAGGAGGGACTGGAGGGCGGGTGCAGGAGGCATAGGAGGGACTGGAGGGCGGGTGCAGGAGGCATAGGAGGGACTGGAGGGCGGGTGCAGGAGGCACAGGAGATCATAAGTTACCATACTGTCTATTTATATTCCTCAATAAGTGAACAATTAAGCACATAGTGTTCAAGACAGTGACCATAGGCCTGGCTACATACTTTGTATTTGGTTTGATCATCATCTGTGTGTGTGTCAAACTGCCAGAGGTACTTGTAACCAAGCCTAATCATGGCCACTACACCATCAGTGTTCACATTGCAAGTTGCTCCATAAACGTACTTATCAACGTTCATGTTATCATAGTGGGTTATAGATCTACTCAGACTCCTAATTGCACTCATGTAACAATCATTTTCATTATTTACTTCTCTTCTAATATTATTCCTAATGCTAGACACAGATATACCAAAGTTATATTCTACATTCTCCTTCAGGGTGATCTTCTTGGCTGACATATCAACTTTATCATGAAGGAGTAATAAAATGTGTGATGGAATCCATAGCAATTATATATTCCCTTTTCCAGGATTTTTTAGTATCTATACCTGGCTTCTCCAATGAGCATGCTGTTAGAGTCATTATGTGAGTCAAGAGTCTTCAATGATGACATAGAATCAGTAATGATGATAGAGTCAAGCTCAGTGTCATAAGTTAGCTTTAGTGCCATTAGGATGGTAAACAATTCAGTTTGCAGTGTAGACGCCCAGTTGTTAATTCTTAACCCTAACTCAACAAAGTTGTTATTGTTCTTAACTAGGGAGGTGGCAACCAGAGCAGATGCAGCCCTGCCAGAAGACTCCTGTTTAGATCCATCAGTGTATATAACTTGAGATAACTTATTACTACCAGCTAGGCCAGAAATTTCTTCTTGAGCAGTTGCTTTAACAAGTGATTTAAGGAAGGTATTACTAGCACTGAGCTTCTTGGGAGGGGCTTGCAGGTATGTGATATTAAATGAACACATCTTCCATGGAGGGGTGATACAGTTCATGCAGGTTATAAAACTTAATATATTGCATGTTTTCACAAACCATTTAGATCTATGTGTATTTCTAGACAGTAAGATTCATAGTGACAGTGTCTGGTTTCATTTCTCAACATTCTAATACAAAGTAGAATGTTAATATCGATAATCCTGTCACTGATACTAGAGATACCAAGCTCCTTCCTACCTTGGTAGATCTGGGACAGCCAAGATTAATTCTGAGGGTTTCAGTTTGCGTTAACTCCAAGGGTATGAGAGAATATTCCCTAGTCCAAAAATACAGACACTGAGTGAACTTTCACCCCAAAATTTTTTTTTGGCTGAGAAGAAAAAGTTTTGGAGTGAGATTAATAAGTTGAGAAAGTCCAGGGAACAAGTGGATTTAACAGTGAAAAATAAAACATAAGATGGGGAGGTGGAGATAATATTTTGAGAAACTGTAAAATGTAAATGAAGAATGAGAGGCAGTGATATGTGCATTGTGCAGGGAGGTATAATATCTTTTAGGAGTAAGAAAGAGGCAGTGCGAGTGTGGGAGGTGCGTGAAGCTGTGGGTAGAATAATAGAGGGTAAAACAGCTTGGATAGATAATAGTAATAATAATAATAATAATAATAATAATAATAATAATAATAATAATAGTAATAATAATAATAATAATTATAAT
Source organism: Cherax destructor (assembly GCA_009830355.1). Classification (NCBI taxonomy): domain Eukaryota; kingdom Metazoa; phylum Arthropoda; class Malacostraca; order Decapoda; family Parastacidae; genus Cherax; species Cherax destructor. The sequence continues at coordinate 135,286 of WNWK01001854.1, read as the reverse complement.
AAAAATAAAAAATAATAGTAATAATTATAACCACAACAACAATAACAATAAATAATAATAATTATAATAATAATAATAATAAAAATTAAAAAAATAATAATAATAATAATAATAATAATAATAATAATAATAATAATAATAAAACTAATCTTTAATGCAACTTATACAAACCATAGCTGACACCAATGATATAATATACGGCAAACCCCTGGTTATGCAGAACATTTCTGACAAATTAGGTTAATCTTGTCCCCCAGAATGCGACCCACACCAATCTGCTAACACTCTAGTACCTACTTACTGCTAGGTGAACAGGAGCCACGGGTGTAAGGAAATATGCCCAGCGTTTCACTAGTACTCTGGATCGATCCCGGACTCTCAGTGTGTGAGGTGAGAGCGCTACCAACCAAGCCACGAGAGAAACGTTAAAAGCAGGTGGGGATGTAGTTTTGTAGTGGTTAGTGCCTTTGTTTAACATATACAAGAAAAAGGGAAGGTACAGAGGGATTGGCTGAGAGGAAACATAGTTCCTATGTAGAAGAGAAAACGGGATAAAAGAAACTGTAAGAATTATAAGGGAATAGACCTGTTGAGTATACCAGGTAGAGTGTATGGTAGAGTTATTATTGAAAGAATTAAGAGTAAGACGGAGAGCAGGATCGCAGATGAACAAGGAGGCTTTAGGAAGGGTAGGAGGTGTGTAGACCAAGTGTTTACAAACTTTACAGTGAAGCATATATGTGAGCTATATTTAGAAAAAGCCTAGGAACTTTTTGTTTCATTTGTAAATTTATGATAGAGTGGACAGGAGAGCAATGTGGCAGATGTTGCAAATGTATGGAATAGGAGGTAGGTTATTGAAAGCAGTGAAGAGTTTTAACGAGGATAGTGAGGCTCAGGTTAGAGTATGTAGGAGAGAGGGAGATTATTTCCCAGTAAAAGTAGGCCTTAGACAAGGATGTGTGATGTCACCATGGTTGTTCAATATATATATAGATGGAGTTGTAAGAGAAGTGAATGCTCGGGTGTTGGCAGAGGTGAGGGGTTAAAAGATAAAGAATCTAACACAAAGTGGGAGTTGTCACAGTTGCGTTTTGCTGATGACACTGTGCTTCTGGGAGATTCTGAATAGAAGTTGCAGAGGTTAGTGGATGATTTTGGATGAGTATGTAAAATATGGAAATTAAAAGTAAACATAAGAAAGAGCAAAGTGATGAGGATACCAAAAAAAATTAATAATTAAAAGTTGGATATCAGATTGGAGGGAGAGAGTATGGAGGAGGTGAATGTGTTCAGATATTTGTGAGTGAACGTGTCAGCAGATGGGTCTATGAAAGACGAGGTGAATCATAGAATAGATGATGGGAAAAAGGTGGGTGTTGCACCGAGGAGTCTGTAGAGACAAAGAACTTTATCCATGAAGGCAAAGAAGGGAATGTATGAAGGTACAGCGGTACCAGCACCGCTATATGGGTATAAAACATAGGCTTTAAATGTTACAGCGAGGAGGAAGCAATGGAGATGTCGTGTTTGAGAAGAATATATGGTAAGAGGAGAGAAGAGAATTAGGAGACTAAGAGGGCATGTAAATCTAGGGTGGCGGGAAGGAGGAGTAGAGGTTCTTCCAAGAAGAATTGGAGGACGGGGGGTAAAGGAGGTTTTTCCGTGCGAAGGGCTTGGACATCCAACAAGCATGTGTTAGATAGGGGTGAGTTAAGGCAAGTAATTTTTATGTTGTTGGAGTGTGAAATGGCAGATCCCAGCTGGTAGATCATAGATCCCAGCTGGTAGACTGTAGATCCCAGCTGGTAGATCATAGATCCCAGCTGGTAGATCATAGATCCCAGCTGGTAGACTGTAGATAGCAGCTGGTAGACTGTAGATACCAGCTGGTAGATTATAGATCTCAGCTGGCAGGTCATAGATCCCAGCTGGTAGATTATAGATCCCAGCTGGTGAATTATAGATCCCAGCTAATTGATTATATATCCCAGCTGGTAGATTGTAGATCCCAACTGGTAGATTATAGATCCTAGCTGGTAGATTATAAATCACAGCTGGCAGATAATAGACTCCAGATGGTAGATTATAGACACCAAGTAGGACGTTATAGACACCAACTGGGAAATTATAGACCCCAGCTGAGACGTTATAGAACACAGCTGGGACGTTATAGACCCCAGTTGACACGTTATAGACCCCAGGTGGGACGTTATAGACCCCAGGTTGGATGTTATAGACCCCAGTTGGGACGTTATAGACCCCAGGTCACAAGTTATAGATGGTGCAGCAGTTGCGAATACTTTATGCCCCTCTTGCTCTTACTACTCGCCTCCCTTGTAAAGAGGCATTAATGGTGCTTGTGTGTATGTGTGTGTGTGTGTGTATGTGTGTGTGTGTGTGTGTGTGTGTGTGTGTGTGTGTGTGTGTGTGTGTGTGTGTGTGATAACGGCTCTGGGCTATAAATTTAACGGTGTAAAAAATATATCAACAGTACGAGGCAACAGTTATCCTGGGTCTCTAAAATCTCGTTAACAGGTAATTAACAGCTGGCTACCAGCATTCACTGTTGTGGTCACGTGACCTTCCTCACCACCACCACCACCACCATGACAGGGGTACCATTATCCTCTAACTGATGGTCACTCTCTAATGGCATCTTTAGGGGTCGTGGATTAGATTTAGATTTTGACATAGACGGGTAATTTATTGTGTACCTCATATCCACAGGATAGTACTAGCTAGTTTATTGTGTACCTCATATCCATCCTGTGGATGGTAGTGGCTAGTTTATTGTGCACCTCATATCCATCCTGTGGATGGTAGTGGCTAGTTTATTGTGATTCCCATACCCATCCTGTGGTGCAGGATCTTCACAAACAATGATGATTTGATATGAAATATAACAGTATCAAAGACAATACACTCAGATCACAACATAACAGAGGTACAGACATGGATGCGCAGGGCTCCTGACCATCAAAATGTGATCAGTTATGAGGGCGTCTTCACCAAATTCAGCTTCAATAACAAAACCATACAGTGGGATCAAGTCAACTATGTCCTAAATGAAGCAAACTGGGAAGATATCCTAAGCAATACGGATCCGAACCTTTGCCTAGAAAAAAATAACTCTGTGGCACTCGAGGTCTGCTCAAGGCACATTCCTTTAAGGAAAATGAAGAGAAGATGTAAGCTAGAAAGAGAGAGACGTTCTCTATACATGCGATGGTGAAGAATCACAGAGCTGCTGAGAGGGTCAGTATATCTGAAATACGATAGGAGGCACTGGTCAGAGAAACAGCAAATATCGAACTTAAGCTTAAGGAATCATACAGGAGGCAAGAAACTCAGAACTTAAAACCATAAATGAAAATGAAAAACCCAAAATATTTCTTTTCTTATGCCAAATCTAGGGCATGAAAAATATGAAGTACTGGACCCCTGCTTAGACGAGATGGGACTTACACAGATGACAGTGAGACACTAAAGTCCCACCAGTATGACTCAGTGTTTGGTGACCTGTTGACCAGACTAACATTCGACTATGTAAATGATTTTTTTTATGACCGATACTCAAAATTTGGTCAGTTCAAAAATTTCTGATATTATCTTAACATCACAAGACTTCGAAAAAAAACAAAAACAATAAATGACATGCCCATGCACTCTGCCCCAGGCCCAGACTCATGGAACTTCATGTTCACCGGGAAGTGTAAGAAACCCCTTTCACGTGCCTAAGCATCCTATGGAGAGGAAGCATGGACACAGGGGTCATCCCACACTCACTAAAAACAACCGACATAGCCCCACTCCATAAAGGTGGCAGTCTAGTAATAGCAAAGAACTACAGACCGGTAGCACTAACGTCCCATATCACAAAAATCTTTGAAAGGGTTCTAAGAAGTAAGAATGCCACCCACTTAGATACCCATCAGTTATGCAACCCAGGGCAGCATGGGTTTAGAGCAGGTCGCTCCTGTCTGTTCCAACTACTGGACCACTATGACAAGGTCCTGGATGCTCTGGAGGACAAACAAAATGCAGATGTAGTATACACAGACTTTGCGAAAGCCTTCAACAAGTGTGACCATGGTGTGATAGCACACAAAATCCGTGATAAACGAATAACAGGAAAAGTTGGTAGATGGATCTATATAACTTCTTAACAAATAGAACACAAAGAGTAACAGTAAACAGATTATGGTCTGAGGCGGATACAGTGAAAAGCTCTGTTGCACAAGGCACAGTACTTGCTCCCATCCAGTTCCTCATCCTCATATCGGACATAGACAGAGATGTAAGCCACAGCTCAGTGTCTTCCTTTGCGAATGACACCCGAATTTGCATGACAGTGTCATCCATCGAAGGCACTGCAAGTCTGCAAGCGGACATCAACCAAATCTCCAAATGGGCCGCAGTAAACAATATGAAGTTCAATGAAGAGAAATTTCATTTACTCTGATACGAAAAACTTGAGGAAATTAAAACTGTCTTGGAGTATAAAACATATTTCAACCACACAATAGAGTGAAAAACTAATGTGAAGGATCTGGGAGTGATAATGTCAGAGGATCTCGCTTTCAAAGATCACAACAATGTATCTACCGCATCTGCTAGAAAATGATAGGATGGATAATGAGAACCTTCAAAACTAGGGACGCCAAGCCCATGATCCAAGTCGGACCGAAACATCGTGGTAATCTCCCCTCTCCTATGTGAGGGTTATTTGTGTATTGTTCCAGTCAAGGTATTGTGCGTTTTTGTTATTTATTCGCTTGTTCTCTCAAGGTTTGAATATTACTGTACAGTAACGGCCCTTTCCGTGGCAGGCAAAATTGCAGACCTGGAGAATGTACAGAGAACTTTCACATCATGAATAAGTATGATAAAACACCTAAATTACTGGGAACAGTTGAAGTCCCTTGATTTGTACTCCCTGGAATGCAGGCAATAAAGATTCATGATAATATACACCTGGGAAATCCTAGTGGGATTAGTCCCAAATTTGCACACGGAAATCACTCCCTACGAAAGCAAAAGACTCGGCAGGAGATGCAACATCCACCACCACCACCACCACCACCACCACCACCACCACCACCACCACCTACCAGTACTCTACAACCACCATATTCTATCATCACATTATCCAGGCGACATAACTGATACTGTAGGATATCCAAAACACTTTACCCTCACCCACAAAATTCAGGATAAACCACAACATCCATTACCGAACCTTTAATTATTAAAGCAGATGGAACATTGTAACAAAACGTAACATAACTATCCTAGATATCTCTAGAGAATACTAGTAGGACAGCTTGTAGTAGTAGAAGTAATAGTGGTAGTAGAAAATAGACGGAGTAGTTTAGTGGCACAAGAGAGGAAGGGGTGAGAAGGGTGAACAGAGGCCGCAGTAATTGTAGTAGCAATAGTAGTAGTAATGGAGTAGTAGTCGTAGTAGTAGTAGAAGTGGGGTCAGTCTAAGGACCCACAAGGAGCACTGCAGGTGAGCTAAGGACCCACAAGGAGCACTGCAGGTGAGCTAAGGACCCACAAGGAACACTGCAGGTGAGCTAAGGACCCACAAGGGGTACGACCAAAAACACAAGGGAAGAAAACTGAAGGACAGAACACACTAGGCGGAAGAAGGAAAACAAAGAAAAGTGAATAAAAAAATAGGTAAGGAGAAGAGGTAGGGAAAGGAGAAGGAAGGATCAGGTCAAGTATCAGGTCAAGTATCAGGTCAAGTATCAGATCAAGTCACGAGTGTTCTGAAGTTTGGATCACTGGACAATGTAATGAGAAAGGAAGGAATCAACAGAGACAAAGCCAAGACTGAGATTCATACAAGGAAAGTTGTGTTGAAGATAAGCTTCAAGACGGCGACTGTGAAGACTAGAAGTAGGGTAGACAGTTTTAGCGGAGGACCAGTCAATAGGATGACTGTGAACTCTGACATGAGCCTAACACTTTTTTGTGTGTTCTTTGAGTCTGTCAGAAAGAGAGCGGCCAGTCTCACCAAAGTATTGAAGGGGACAAGAGGAACATGAAACAGAGTAGACACCAGGAGCATCTATAGCAGGAGAGGTGCGAAGACGGCTCACCGCGCCCTTATCATAGGGCTGCCACCGCCATAGGGCTGTAAGCGGTACTCCACATGACCTGCAGAAGGCTCACCGTCATAGGGCTGTATACGGTACATCACTTATACTAACTCGGACACTCCGTCGGGAGTCACTGTCGGGGCACCACATGCAGAAGACCTGGGCCAGGACCCGTCCTGGTACACCTATACGTTCATGAACTCCCTTGTGTCAGTGTGACTTTGTAAATGGTCCAAGTTGGACCGAAACGGCGTCATAAGCTCACGGTATTGTGCCTTTTTTTTCCTTATTAAATATCTAGTTTGTTACCTTGTTCCGTACATACAATATAACTGTTACTATCAGCACTTGAATTAAGATAGTGTACGCTGTAACACTTTGAGAAACTGTACCATCAGCTACAAACACACCTTCAAGCGACACAACAATGTTATAATGAGAGGTTGGATAACAAGAACTTTCAAAACAAGAGATGCCAGGTCAATGATGACACTTTTCAAGTCACTTGTTCTCTCTAGGTTGGAATATTGTTGAGTACTAACAATCTATTTCAAGACAGTTGAAAGTGCAGAGCTGGAGAATGTACGGAGAACCTGAGTCTAGTACCTAAATTAATTAATGGGAGTGCTTGAAGTGCCTAGAACTGTACTCCTTAGAACACTGGCGAGAAAGATACAAGATAATCTACATCTGGAAGATACTGGAGGGATTGTTACCAAACCTACACACTGAAACTACTACTTATGAACACAAGATGCTTGGCAGACGGTGCAGGAACCCGTCAGTGGAAGGCAGTAGAGGATGAGTACACTGAGAACTCAGTAAGTGCAAAGGGACCACGACTCTTCAACATCCTCCATCATATATAAACTCATCAAGACAGTTTGTGATCACCTGGGCTGTGGCGCACGTGATGACTGTGTGGCGGACACCAACAACCTGATCGATCTGGCCAGCAGCTAGGAGGCCTGGTAACCTACAGGCAACTACCACCAACAACAACACAACCACCACCACTACTACAATCACCACCACTACCACCAGCAGTGCTGGCTGGGAAATGTTTGTGGGAGAGAGATACTTATTACTGAGACCAGAGACAGTGTGGGGGAGTGGGAGGGGATAGAGAGGAGGGGGCGAGGGAGAGGGACGGCAGGGGGAGGCAGTGACACTGACACTGTCACACTGGTTGTATAATGGAAGGGAGGTTCAGAGCCTATCTACCACACGAGAGTCATTAAGGCTGCATGTCACCTGCTCACCACCAGTCAAGAATTATACCTTATATATATATATATATGCAAAAAGATCACAGTAAACAGGTGATATCAAAATATGCAAGACAACCACTATGAAAAAATAGAAGAATTCCAAGCGCTTTCGTGACTACTCACATTATCAAGGAACTATGATAGTTCCTTGATAATGTGAGTAGTCACGAAAGCCTTGAATTCTTCTATTTTTCATAGTGGTTGTCTTCATATATATAATATATATATATATATATATATATATATATATATATATATATATATATATATATATATATATATATATATATATATATATATATATATCAGTGAACCACGCAGAAATAGGCGGGTATATACGTATATACAGTGAACGATCGCAGTCAGCAGGATTCGAACCCACTACAAGGAGACTGACAAAGTTCTCAAGTGACTCTTTACACCACTCGGCCACAAATGCCTCAGAAGCTGGGCAGCCTCGTCACTTGGGGAACTTTGCCGGTCTCCCAGTAGTGGGTTCGAATCCTGCTGACTCTGATTTTCTCTCTCTCTCTCTCTCTCTCATTTCCGACCACTAAAATATATGTAGATACTATTCCATTTTATCATTTACTCCCATAAAATATACACGAATCTATTTCACATTCTCTTTTTATTTTTTATGTCTAGTGTAAGTAATACTTATAATATATACAGTGTTTTGTACCGTACAAGGCAATATTGATGTAGGTACTGACAGACAGACAGACAGACAGACTGACTGACAGACAGACAGACAGACTGACTGACAGACAGACAGACAGACTGACAGACAGACAGACTGACAGACAGACAGACTGACAGACAGACAGACAAAGAGACAGAGAGACAGACAGACTGACTGACTGACTGACAGACAGACAGACAGACTGACTGACTGACAGACAGACAGACAGACCATCTTGTAAACAGACGACATAATTAACAGTACTGATAAATACAGTAGAATACAATTAATGTATTTTCTCTTCCTTACAATTTTCTTAATCACATTTTCTTTACTCTAGCTTAATTTATTGAAATAATACAATACATGATACATATAACATACAAAAATGTGTACGCCATTATTATTTTCAATAATAATGGCGCGGGGGTCGGCGCCCCCCTAACCCCCGTCTTGTTCAAGGGGCAGCTGTAGGTATATACGTATATATATATATATATATATATATATATATATATATATATATATCAGAGAGAGAGAGAGAAATGCACATCTCAGTGTATATACACTGAGTGATATACCTTACTCAGAGTATATACCTTGAGAGAGACGTTGTTCCATCAACAGTATTGTTCCAGCCATGGTATTGTGAGTTAGTTGTAAATTGTTCCAGCCACGGTATTGTTACAGCCAGGTATTGTTCCAATCACGGTATTGTTCCAATCACGGTATTGTTCCAGCCACGGTATTGTTCCAACCACGGTATTGTTCCAGCCAGGTATTGTTCCAATCACGGTATTGTTTCAATCACAGTATTGTTCCAGCCACTGTATTGTTTCGGCCACTGTATTGTTCCAACCACGGTATTGTTCCAGCCACTGTATTGTTCCAGCCACGGCATTGTTCCAACAACTGTATTTTGGGTATAATTCTTGTACGTTATTTGCAGAAGCACAAACTACCATCACTAGCAGCACTAACCACCATTCACACATCACCAACCACAATTCACACATCAGCCACCATACACACAGCACCAACCACCATTCACACACCACCAACCACCATTCACAAACCACCAACTACCATTCACACACCACCAACCACCATTCACACACCACCAACCACCATGCACACACCACCAATCACACACCACCAACCACCATTCACAAACCACCAACTACAACTCACACACCACCAACCACCATTCACACACCACCAACCACCATGCACACACCACCAACCACCATTCACACACCACCAACCACAACTCACACACCACCAACCACCATTCACACACCACCAACCACCATGCACACACCACCAATCACACACCACCAACCACCATTCACACATCATCAACCACCATTCACACACCACCAACCACCATTCACACACCACCAACCACCACTCACAGGTAGCGCTCCCTGTTGGTCATACAATCAACATTAAGTACTCGACTACCTACCCAGGGCAGCAACTGGGCCACCAATGCCCTACCACTGACTTGCTACTACCCTGCCACTGCCCTGCCCCCCACGGGTATCAGCAAGGTGACACCTCCATCAGTGAGGCCTAATAGAACACACAATACTCTCCCTCTCCCACTTTAGTTGTCTCCCTAACATCCTGTCTTTAATTTCATGTTGTCGTCTCTCATTATTCCTCACTCTTACATTTATAATTAAAAATTATTATTTAATGTCTTACTTTTTTAAAAACTCTTAACATATTTTAAATATATATATGAATGAGATGTGGTGGTAATGCAATGTGTGTGTGTGTGTGTGTATGTGTGTGTGAAGAGAGAGAGAGAGAGAGAGAGAGAGAGAGAGAGAGAGAGAGAGAGAGAGAGAGAGAGAGATTCTTGCACACTATGAACTATTCTCTCTCAGTGATCTTTATTACTCCCAAGGCAGCCTGAGGTGACCAGCCTCCTCCAGTCTTCTCTCACTGGAGGAGGAGGAGGAGTGGAGGAAGAGGATGGAGGAGGAGTTGAGGAGGAAGTCAAAGTTTTCCTCCAGTTCTGTTAAACTAAACATTATTCCAGCTTATTACTCCAGCTTAACTTTGAGAACTTTGCTTTAACTTTGATCCTCCATCAACATCAAAGTCATTACTGCCACTTTTGAACACTCTTTGAAACTTCTAATTTTTGTCTAATTGCGGCGAGTGCTTCAGCTGACACAACAGCTGATTCAGCTGACACAACAGTTGCTTCAGCTGACACAACAGCTGCTTCAGCTGACACAACAGTTGCTTCAGCTGACACAGCAGTTGCTTCAGCTGACACAACAGCTGCTTCAGCTGACACAACAGTTGCTTCAGCTGACACAACAGTTGCTTCAGCTGACACAACAGCTGCTTCAGCTGACACAACAGCTGCTTCAGCTGACACAACAGCTGCTTCAACTGACACAACAGTTGCTTCAGCTGACACAACAGCTGCTTCAGCTGACACAACAGCTGCTTCAGCTGACACAGCAGCTGCTTCAGCTGACACAGCAGCCGGCACAACACAAGCCACCATGAATTCATAGCAGGAAGATCATGAGGGTAGTGCAGAGGCAGTTATGTAGTAGTATAGTTTGCCTCCTTCCAACGTATCCGCATTTCTGTAATAGTGGTTTTGTAGTTGCCATAAGCCTCATCTTCCTGCTCTAAATTCATGCTGGTTTGGGTTGAGCAAGTTGTGTTGTCCCATAGAATTCGCAGAATTAGGGTGACAGGCATAAATGGGAAAGTAGGCAGATGGATATACAACTTTCCGACACACGGAACACTAAGAGTCGTAGTAGTAGTAGTGGTAGTAGTAGTAGTAGTAGTAGTAGTAGTAGTAGTAGTAGTAGTTAACAGAGAAAAGTTCAGCATTAGGAAAGTAGAGAGCTCAGTGCCCCAAGGCACTATTCTGGTACCTCTGCTGTTTCTTATCCTCACAGCAGACATAGATATTGCAAGATACAGAGTCTTACAGTGAACAGTGGAGAACAACATGATGTTCAGTACTGACAAGTTCCAACTGATTAGATATACAAAGAACGAATGAAACACGTGAAGGACCTGGGAGTAGTAATGTCAGCTGGCTTATCTTTCAAAGAACACAGTAAGATTAGTGTAAGGACAACCAGAAAAATTAATGGGGATGATACTGAAAACTTAAAAAATGCCGGGATGGATAATGATGAGGTGGATAATGAGAACTTTCAAAACAAGGAAAGATAGTGCAGAAACAGCCTGGTTGACCAAGCTGGTCCACCACACACCTGGACCACCACACACTTGGACGACACAAACCTGGACCACCACACACCAGGACCACCACACACCTGGACCACCACACACCTGGACCACCACACACCTGGACCACCACACACCTGGACCACCGCACACTTGGACGACACAAACCTGGGGCACCACACACCAGGACCACCACACACCTGGACCACCACACACCTGGACCACCACACACCAGGACCACCACACACCAGGACCACCACACACCTGGACCACACACCTGGACCACCACACACCTGAACCACCACACACCTGGACCACCACACACCTGGTCCACCACACACCTGGACCACCACATACCTGTACCGAGCAAGACTCTTCATTTATTCCCAGAAATCTCTTGGAATAATTCGACGCCATATTGGACGTGTAATTTATTTATTTATACAAATATGCAAATGAGGATTGATCGGGCATGTGTATACACGTGACGTCACTTGTGTATGACCGTGACGTCACTTGTGTATGACCGTGACGTCACTTGTGTATGAACGTGACGTCACTTGTGTATGAACGTGACGTCAGCTGTGTGTGGCAGTGACGTCAGGTGTGTATAAGGTTGACTTCACATGTGTATGGTAGTGAAGGCTCTATCCACCGTCACCTGTCGCAGGGAAGAGAGTATCTTCTGTGCGAACTGAGTCGTATGTAGGTTTACATGAGGCCAGCAGTAACAGCCTGGTTGATCATTGTCTGATCCACCAAGACGCCTGGTCATGGACAGGGACGAGGGGGCGTTGACCCTTGGAACACCCTCCAGGTACACACACACACACACACACACACACACACACACAGGTAACTTGAGGTTGTTGCTAAATTGAACATAAACAGGTACGGGACAAGTATATAACTTAAGTAAGTTGAAAGTGAACTTGTCTCTGGTTGTGTGTATGAGCACACACTCTCACAAACTTAAGTTTATCACAAGTTCAATACTAAAACTTTCCTTGTGTGTGTGTGTGTGTGTGTGTGTGTGTGTGTGTGTGTGTGTGTGTGTGTATCGAGGAAACATTAAGGGTGATTTCTTTTAACTTCTTCTCGTAGAAGAGTATATTGGAGTATGAAGCACCAGTATGGAACCCACACCTGGTCAAGCACGTCACTAAATTAGAGAAAGCGCAAATGTTTTCAACAAGACTAGTCCCAGAACTGAGGGGTATGTCTTACGAGGAGAGGTTAAGGGAACTCAACCTGATGACACTAGAGGATAGAAGGGTTAGGAGGGACATGATAGCGACGTATAAAATACTGAGAGGAATTAACAAGGTGGACAGGGCCCGAATGCTTCAAGATTGGACACAGCAACAAGGGGCCACAGTTTGGAAGTTCAAAACCCAGATGAGTCATAGGAATGTCAGTAAGTATTTCTTTAGTCTTAGAGTTATCAGGAAGTGGAATAATCTAGAGAGTGAAGTAGTGGAGGCAAGTTCCATACATAGCTTTAAGAAGAGGTATGATAAAACTCATGGAGCAGGGAGAGTGACTTAATATCGACCAGTGAAGAGGCGGGGCCAGGAGCTATGAATCGACAACTGCAACCACATATAGGTGAGTACATACATACACACACACACAAACACATACACACACACACACACACACACACACACATACACACACACACACACACATACACACAGACATGTGCCTAGGACAAAATGGTAACTAACACACACCGCAGACAGAGTATAGTCTAGGTGGCCAAAGACTGCAAACCTCACTCAAGGAGAAAGATCTTGGGGTGAGTATAACACCGAGCACATCTCCTGAGGCACACATTAATCAGATAACTGCTGCAGCATACGGGCGGCTGGCAAACCTAAGAATAGCGTTCCAATACCTCACTAAGGAATCATTCAAGACTCTGTATACCATATACGTCAGGCCCATACTGGAGTATGCAGCACCAGTTTGGAACCCACACCTGGTCAAGCACGTCAAGAAATTAGAGAAAGTGCAAAGGTTTGCAACAAGACTAGTCCCAGAGCTAAGGGAATTGTCCTACGAAGATAGGTTAAGGGAAATCGGCCTGACGACACTAGAGGACAGGAGGGTTAGGGGAGACATGATAACGACATATAAAATACTGCGAGGAATAGATAAGGTGGACAGAGATAAGATGTTCCAGAGATGGGACACAGAAACAAGGGGTCACAATTGGAAGTTGAAGACTCCTATGAGTCAAAGAGATGTTAGGAAGTATTTCTTCAGTCATAGAGTTGTCAGGAAGTGGAATAGTCTAGAAAGTGACATAGTGGAGGCAGGAACCATACATAGTTTTAAGACGAGGTTTGATAAAGCTCATGGAGCAGGGAGAGAGAGGACCTAGTAGCAATCAGTGAAGAGGCGGGGCCAGGAGCTATGACTCGACCCCTGCAACCACAAATAGGTGAGTACAAATAGGTGAGTACACACACACACACACACACACACACACATACACACACACACACATACACACACACACACATACACACACACACACACACACACACACACACACACACACACACACACACGTGGGTTTATGAAGACGCAAATAAACTGAGATTTTTAATGTGACAGTCGGAGTTAGGTTAAAAATCCACACCGTGGGTGGCATACCTGGGTGTAGCCCTAGGGTGGCATACCTGGGTGTGGGTGTAGCTCCAGGGTGGCATACCTGGGTGTGGGTGTAGCTCCAGGGTGTCATACCTGGGTGTGGGTGTAGCTCCAGGGTGTCATACCTGGGTGTGGGTGTAGCTCCAGGTGTCATACCTGGGTGTGGGTGTAGCTCCAGGGTGGCATACCTGGGTGTGGGTGTAGCTCCAGGGTGGCATACCTGGGTGTGGGTGTAGCTCCAGGGTGGCATACCTGGGTGTGGGTGTAGCTCCAGGGTGTCATACCTGGGTGTGGGTGTAGCTCCAGTGTGGCATACCTGGGTGTGGGTGTAGCTCCAGGGTGTCATACCTGTGTGTGGGTGTAGCTCCAGGGTGGCATACCTGGGTGTGGGTGTAGCTCCAGGGTGTCATATCTCTTGTCTTGACCATTTCAACTGAAGGGGATCAGTCCCCTTAGTCTTAATCTATAATAAACAGTAAGAAGAATAAAATGTTAAAGAGAAAGACTTAGAAAAATTGGGACTGAGGAAGATGAATGTTGTTGTTGTTACTGTTGTTGTTGATTACTATTGTTGTTGGTGTTGTTGTTGTGGTTATTGTTGTTTTTATTGTAGTTGTTATTGTTATTGTGGTTGTTATTGTTGTTATTGTGGTTGTTATGTGGTTGTTTTTATTATTGTTCTTGTGGTTATTGTTATTGTGGTTGTTATTATTGTTGTTGTTATTGTTGTTATTGTGGTTGTTACTGTGGTTGTTATTATTGTTCTTGTGGTTATTGTTAGTGGTTGTAATTATTGATGTTCTTGTGGTCATTGTTATTGTGGTTATTATTGCTGTTGCTATTGTTGTTGATTATTATTGTTCTTGTTATTGTTGTTATTATTGTTGTTGTGGAGATTATTATAGTTTCTGTTGTTGTTGCTGTTATTGTTATTGTGGTTGTTGTTATTGTAGTTGTGGTTGTTGGTTTTGGTGATAGTCGTAGTAGTGGCAGTAGTGGCACTAATGGCATTAGTAGCAGTAGTGGGTAGTGGAGTAGTGGCAGTAGTGGCAGTAGGGCAGTAGAGGACAGTAGTGGCAGTAGTGGCACTATGGCAACTAGTGGCAGTAAGTTGGCAGGTAGAGTGGCAGTAGTGGCATTAGTGGCAGAGTGCAGAGTGGCGTAGGGAGTAGTAACATTTGTAGTGGCAGTAGTGGCAGTAATGGCCGTAGTGGCAGTAAGGCATAGTGGCAGTATGGCAGTAGTGGCAGATGGCAGTAGTGGCAGTAGTAGCAGTAGTGGCAGTAGGGTAGAGTGGCAGTAAGGGGCAGTAGTAGCAGTAGTGGCAGTAGTGGCGAGAGTATAGTAGTGGCAGTAGTGGCAGAAAGTGCAGTAGTGGTAGTAGTGGCAGTAGTGGCCCTAGTGGGCGGTAGTGGAAACTAGCGTCAGTGGCAGTGCAGTATGGCAGTAGTGGAAGTGTGGCCTAGTGGCAGGTGGAGTAGTGGCAGTAGTGGCACAGTGGCTGCAGCTGGCAGTAGTGGACAGTAGTGGCAGTAGTGAGTAGTGGCAGTAGTGGCACTAGTGGCTAGTAGTCAGTAAGTAGTGGCAGTAGTGGCATCGTGGCACAGTGGCAGTAAAGTAGTAGTGGCAGATGGAGAGTGGCAGAGTGGCAGCAGTAAGCAGTGGCAGCAAGAGTGGCAGTGGCAGTAGTGGCACAGTGGCAGCAGCTTAAGTGGCAGTAGCGGCAGCAGCGGCAGTGCAGCAGTGGCAGAGTAGGTAGTCAGGCAGAGTGGCAGAGGCAGCGCAGAGTAGTGCAGTAGTGGCAGAGGCAGTAGTGGAGTGGCAGAAGCGGCAGTAGCGGCAGTAGTGGCAGTAGGAGTGGCAGGGCAGAGTGGCAGTAGGCAGAGTGCAAGTAGCGGCAGCAGTGGCAGTAGAGCAGCAGTGGCGGGTAGGTATAGTGGAGTAGTGGCAGAGTGGTAGTAAGGGCAGAGGAGTAAGTGGCAGTGGCAGTAGTGGCAGAGGAGCAGTGGGCAGTAGTGGTAGAAGTGGCAGAGTAGGCAGTAGTGGCAAAGGTGGCAGTAGTAAGAGGGCAAGTGCAAGTGGCAGCGAGTGGCATAGTGGCAGTAGGGCAGAAAGCGGGCAGTAGTGGCAGAGTGGCAGTAGTGGCAGCAGCGGCGCAGTGGTGGAGCAGTGGCAGTACGCAGTGGGCAGTAGGGCGCAGTAGTGCACAGGGCAGAGTGGCAGTAGTAGAGTAGTGGCAGTAGTGCAGTAGGGCAGTAGCGAAAGAGTGGCAGAAAGGGCGGAAGTGGCAGAGTACAGCGCAGTGGCAGAGCGGCAGTGGCAGCAGTGGCAGAGTGGCAGTAGCGGCAAGTGGCAGTAGTAAGAGTGGCTATAGTGCAGTAGGGCAGTAGTGGTAGAACAGTAGTAGTAGTGGCAGTAGGCGAGTAGTGGCAGTAGCGGCAGATAGTGGCAGTAGTGAGCAGTGGCAGCAGTGGCAGTACAGCAGGCAGTAGTGCAGGGTAGAGCCAGTAGTGGCACAGTGGCAGTAGTGGCAGTGGCAGTAGCGGCAGTAGCGGCAGAGTGGCAGTAGCGGCAGTAGTGGCAGTAGTGGCAGAGGGCAGAAGTGGTAGTAGTGGCAGAGTGCAGAGCGGCAGGGGGCGGCTGGCAGGCGGCAGGCAGTAGAGCAGCGGCAGTAGTAGCAAAAAAGGGCAGTAGTGGCAGTAGTGGCAGAGTGGAGAGTGCAGGTCAGCAGGGCAGAGTGGCAGTAGTGGCAGTAGGGCAGTAGGGCAGTAGTGGCAGTAGGGCAGAGTGGCAGTAGTGGCAGAGTGGCGCAGTAGCAGGCGTGGCAGCAGGCAGAAGTGCAGAGTGGCAGAAGTGGCAGAGCGAGTAGGCAGGGCAGAGTGGGGCGAGTGGCAGTAGTGGCAAGTGGCGGGAGTGGCAGAGAAAGGCGAGTAGTGGCAGTGGCAGGTAGGGCAGCAGTGGCAGTAGGCAAGCAGTATGGAAATAAGTGCACAAGGCTAGGAGCAAGGTGGCAGTGGCAGAGTGGCAGTAGTGGCAGAGTGGCAGTAGGCAGTAGTGGCAGTAGTGCAGTAGCTGCAGTGGGCAGTAGTGGCAGAGCGGCAGTAGTGGCAGTAGTGGCAGAGTGGCAGTGGGCAGAGTGGCAGAGTGGCAGTAGTGGCAGTAGTGGCAGTAGTGGCAGAGTGGCAGAGTGGCAGTAGTGGCACAGGGGCAGAGTGGCAGTGGGCAGTAGTGGCAGTAGTGGCTAGTGGCAGAGTGGCGTAGACAGAGTGGCGTAGGGGCAGAGTGGCAGTAGTGGCAGTAGTGGCAGGTAGTGGCAGAGGCAGTAGTGGCAGACAGTAGAAGCAGAAAGTGGCAGAGTGGCAGTAGTGGCAGTAGTGGCAGTAGTGGCAGTAGTGGCAGTAGTGGCAGTAGTGGCAGTAGTGACAGTAGTGGCAGTGGTATACATCAAGGCTGACAGATTTACATACCCAGATGACAGTCATATTAAGTGGATTATTGGACCATGACAAAGATAACCAGCTGGTTACACTATCAATGTTAATGTTACACTCTCAGTGTTACTGTTACACTCTCAGTGTTACTGTTACACTGTCAGTGTTACTGTTACACTCTCAGTGTTACTGTTACACTCTCAGTGTTACCGTTACACTCTCAGTGTTACTGTTACACTCTCAATAAGTGTTGCTGTTACACTCTCAGTGTTACTGTTACACTCAGTGTTACTGTTACACTCTCAGTGTTACTGTTACACTCTCAGTGTTACCGTTACACTCTCAGTGTTACTGTTACACTCTCAATAAGTGTTGCTGTTACACTCTCAGTGTTACTGTTACACTCAGTGTTACTGTTACACTCTCAGTGTTACTGTTACACTCTCAGTGTTACCGTTACACTCTCAGTGTTACTGTTACACTCTCAATAAGTGTTGCTGTTACACTCTCAGTGTTACTGTTACACTCAGTGTTACTGTTACACTCTCAGTGTTACCGTTACACTCTCAGTGTTACTGTTACACTCTCAATAAGTGTTACTGTTACACTCTAAGTGTTACTGTTACACTCAGTGTTACTGTTACACTCTCAGTGTTGCTGTTACACTCTCAGTGTTACTGTTACACTCTCAATAAGTGTTGCTGTTACACTCTCAGTGTTACTGTTACACTCTCAGTGTTACTGTTACACTCTCAGTGTTACTGTTACACTCTCAGTGTTACTGTTACACTCTCAGTGTTACTGTTACACTCAGTGTTACTGTTACACTCTCAGTGTTACTGTTACACTCTCAGTGTTAGTTACACTCTCAGTGTTACTGTTACACTCTCAGTGTTACCGTTACACTCTCAGTGTTACTGTTACACTCTCAGTGTTACTGTTACACTCTCAGTGTTACTGTTACACTCTCAGTGTTACTGTTACACTCTCAGTGTTACTGTTACACTCTCAGTGTTACTGTTACACTCTCAGTGTTACTGTTACACTCTCAGTGTTGCTGTTACACTCTCAGTGTTACTGTTACACTCTCAATAAGTGTTGCTGTTACAGGTTTATTGACTCTCTCAGTTTTTACCTCACGTGTTACTGGGTGTCCAGCCAGTCAACCATTATGGGAATATTCATGCAATGAATAACATCAACTGAGGACGATGACACACACACACACACACACACACACACACACAGGTGTGTGTGAGTGTGTTCTCACCTATTTGTGGTTGCAGGGGTCGATTCACAGCTCCTGGTCTCGCGTCTATTGGCTACTAGGTCCACTCTCTCCTTGATGCATGAGCTTTCTGATAACTCTATGACTGAAGAAGTACTTCCTAACATCCCTGTGACTCATCTGAGTTTTCAATTTTCAGCTGTGACCCCTTGTTGCTGTGTCACATCTCTCAAACATTTTGTCCCTATCCACCTTGTCAATTTCTTTCATTATTTTATGTCATTATCATGTCCCCCCTATCCCTCCTGTCCTCCAGTGTCGTCAGGTTGATTTCCTTTAACCTCTCCTCGTAGGACATGCCCCTTAGTTCAGTGACTAGTCTTGTTGCAAACCTTTGACTTTTTCTGATTTCTGGACGTGTTTGACCAGGTGTGGGTTCCATACACCTGATGTACACGGTGTACAGAGTCTTGAATGACTCCTTACTTAGGTGTCAAAACGCTGTTCTTAGGTTTGCCAGACGCCCATATGTTGAAGCAGTTATTTGGTTGATGTGCGCCTCAGGAGATGTGCTCGGTATTATACTCACCCCAAGATCCTTTTCCTTGAATGAAGTTTGAAAGCTTTGGCCCCCTAGTCTGTACTCTGACTGCGGTCTTCTTTGACATTCCCCAATCTTCATGACTTTGCACTTGGTGAGGTTAAACTCCAAGAGCCAGTAGTTGGACCAGGTTTGCAGCCTGTCCAGATCCCTTTGTAGTCCTGCCTGATCCTCATCCACTTGAATTATCCGCATTAGCTTTACATTGTCTGCAAACAGGGACACATCTGAATCTATCTCTTCCGTCATGTCATTCATATATACAAGAAACAGCACTGACATTAGGACTGACCCTTATGGAATCCCGCTCTTCACAGGAGCCCACACTAACACCTAGTCACGTATCATCACTCGTCGTTCCCATCCTGTCATGCATTCTCTGATCCACTGCAGTGCCTGAGTGTTGAGTTCTTTACAGACTTCTTTGTCGCTTATTGTGATCTCTCCTCCTTCCTTCCTCAGTCATGATTACCTGGTCCTTGACTGTTGTTGTCCTCCTGATGTGGCTATACAATAGTTTTGAGTCAGATTTGGATTTAGATGCTCTATGTCATTCTCGTATTGCCGCTGGGCCTCTCTCCTTATCCACTCATATTCGTTTTGGCTCATCGACTAATCTCCTTATTTTCCTGGGTCCTTTGTCTTCTATAATGTATCCATTCTCTAGCGCACTTAGTTTTGGCCTCTCTACACCTTTGGATGAACCAAGGGCTCGTTCAGGTCTTCCCATCGTATCTGAGAGAAGCTCAGATCTCTGCAACACAATTGTTCTTAAAGATTTGTTAAGTTATACCATGAATTAAGGAAAGATCCTAAACTTTCCCTTACGAAACAAAGTAAATGCGATAGTAATTACGGACAAGGTAGATTATAGTGGAAAAAATTAACATGTTATTAGAAGACTGGGGGACGTATGTGCTTTTTAAGTGGCCCTGGGGCCAGCCCGGCCCCGGCTGTGAGAGAGTACGCTTTTTGTCTCTACTTTGAGTTGGCGCCAAGTGAGGCAGAGGGTAGTGCGGGCTGAGCACAGTAGGCTTATGGCCTTTAGATGTCAGCACCGGAATGACGCGAAATATAAACCCCAACTGGGAATACATCGCTCGGCCACATACCCAAGTCGTCCTCGACCGTGATAAGTGACTGAAGAAGCTCGGTCTCTCGCAGGAACAAGGCACAGAACACAAAAAGAAAACATATATATACATGTGGACATGGACAAAAAATAAATTTCCTACAGAGAGGGTAGAAAAAAAAGGGGGTGTGTGCTAAAACATTGTGGTCCAAGGCAGTGAGCCTCGGCGGGCGTCACTGCGTGCCTTCCTGCGTCTGGACAGATACTGCAACACAGGAGTAGTCGCTGCAGTGTTCTCTCAACCTGGGGCACAGCCTGCTGGTGCCCTTGACGCGTCGTCAGTATCCGGCATCTGGGCAGGACACAGGTGGCACAGGTGGCACACAGGTGCCACACAGATGCCACACGAGTGCCACACAGGTACCACACAGGTGCCTGTCCCTCACCTACCATGGCACCTTCACCTCAAAACAACCATTGAATCAGATGATCCATGTTCCCAGTCATATATATATATGTGGTGCCGAATAGGCAAAACTGGTCAATTAGCAAGAACTCATTTAAAATTTAGTCATTCTAAAATTTTCTCTTATACATTTAAAGATATATTTCTTTTAATTTAAGTTAATGTAAAAATTAATAATTTTGTACCAAAAGAACCTTAGAAAACTTACCTAACCTTATTATAACAAGCCCAATTTAATTTTGCCTAATCCAACTAAATATATTTTAGATAAGTTTACAATAATTTAATAATAAACAAACACAATGAAATATATTATTTTCGTTAGGTTCAGAATGATTTTTATGAAATTACTGCATACACAAATTTTCGCTTGCCTTATTCGGCAAGAATAAGCCAAGTTTTACCTATTCGGCACGACATATATATATCTAACCGGCCGTCTCACATACACACACTCTGTGTATATCCCTTCTGTATTATAATACTGTATATATCCCTACGGTAAGATAACACTGTATATCCCTTCTCATGTTAGCATTGCAGGGATGAGATAGTCCAGTGTGTGTATACTCTTAGTGAAGTATGTTGTCGCTTCCAACTGTCAATATACAACCTGGGAAAGCTAATACACAAACATCTCTAATATAATTGCATAGCGATAATACACTGCTATACTGAGGTAATACACTGCTATGCTGAGGTAATACACTGCTATACTGAGGTAATACACTGCTATACTGAGGTAATACACTGTTAAACTGAAGTAATACACTGCTATACTGAGGTAATACACTGCTATACTGAGGTAATATATTGCTATACTGAGGTAATATATTGCTATACTGAGGTAATATATTGCTATACTGAGGTAATATATTGCTATACTGAGGTAATACACTGCTATGCTGAGGTAATACACTGCTATACTGAGGTAATACACTGCTATACTGAGGTAATACACTGCTATACTGAGGTAATACACAGCTATACAGAGTTACAGAAAGTAAAATCAGTTATATAGAGCTGAGGAATTAGAGGCATGTGTAACACCGGGGTATCTTTATTTCAAGACGTTTGGCCCACCAATGGCCTTGTCAGTTATGATACACAAAGACAGTGAAAGCTGGGGTAATTAGTCCCTCAGTCTTAGGAGGATAGTGAGGCTCAGGTTAGAGTATGTAGGAGAGAGGGAGATTATATCCCAGTGAAAGTAGGCCTTAGACAAGGATGTGTGATGTCACCGTGGTTGTTCAATATATTTATAGATGGGGTTGTAAGAGAAGTGAATGCTCGGGTGTTGGGGAGAGGTGTGGGGTTAAAAGATAAAGAATCTAACACAAAGTGTGAGTTGTCACAGTTGCTCTTTGCTGATGACACTGTGCTTTTGGGAGATTCCGAAGAGAAGTTGCAGAGGTTGGTAGATGAGTTTGGTAGGGTATGTAAAAGAAGGAAATTAAAAGTGAATATAGGAAATAGTAAGGTGATGAGAATAGCAAACAAATTAGGTAATGGAAGATTGGATATCAGATTTTAGGGAGAGAGTATGGAGGAGGTGAATGTATTCAGATATTTGGGAGTGGACATGTCAGCAGATGGGTCTATGAAGGATGAGGTGAATCATAGAATTGACGAGAGGGAAAAAGGTGAGTGGTGCTCTGAGGAGTCTGTGGAGATAAAGAACTTCGTCCATGGAAACAAAGAGAGAAATGTATGAGAGTATAGTTATACCAACGCTCTTATATGGGTGTGAAGCATGGGTGGTGAATGTTGCAACAAGGAGAAGGCTGGAGGCAGTGGAGATGTCATGTTGGGTATCTTTATTGTAGACGTTTCGCCCTCCAGTGGCTTTATCAATACAAATTCTAGGACATAATTTGAAGACAGTAGAACTATATACAAAAGATGAGGTAATCAGTGCCTCAGCCTTGTAGTTGGTGTGAAGAGCACCGTAGTCGTGAAGATTCTGGAGCACAGGCAAGATGGCTGGTGCTTATATACTGGCGTCAGGTGCTCTCTCGTTT